>JANZLC010000200.1:30274561-30311221 GCA_026413385.1 Erythroxylum gracilipes
CAATGAATGCTTCAACTGATCTTCACTTATATCACTTGCAATCACATGCTTGTAATACTTGGCCACCTTCAAGATAAAGAAAAACCTAATTATATATTGGAAACAGAGAAAGTAAAGCGAGATAAAGCAAAAAGCGAAGAAGAACTCACACCAACGGCGGCTTGGCCATTGCCGGTGCCGACGTCCCAAGCCAAAGAGTGGTCAGAAGTGAGATCGGCAAGCATAGAAAACCAGTCGGTTGGATAAATTGGTCTCGCGTCCACATACGTCTCTGCCTCGTACTTGGCGGGCTCCATTGTTAAATGCTTTTTCTGCTGACTCTTGATCTTTGATGGCTGTGGAGAGTATTTATAGGCACTCAGTCTCACGATTATTACCAATAATTTCATAATATCCTATGAGACCTATAGAAATTAATTAAAAAATAAACAAAATTGTAAGCACAGGAATGAGATGGACGATCAGGTTCTACCAAAGCTTCAAAAAGATCTGACCTTTTCAGGTTGTTCATCCTTCTAACAGAAAAAATCACAAGTTCCTACAAAATGAGAATTTTGAAAAATGCATAAAGTAAAAACGCATTTATTAGAGATGGACTTAGGGTTACATTTTTTGGCCCGGTCGGTTAATCGAGTTTTGAATCCGACCTAAGAAGGACTAATTCAATCTAATTTATGCTCGTCAATAGATCGTGTTAGGTTTGACTTACCTAGGCTTAAGGTCAATATGAATTTTAATTTTAAAGCTTGAGTTTGAGTTCAAACTCAATCGAACTTGGATATATTGAATCTCGATAAACTCTAATTAAATTTATTTTTTAAAAATTAATCTAAAATAATATCATTTTGTGTGAAATTTTAAACTCAGGTTAAGCTGAGTCAAATCGCCCGAGTCTATACTCAATCCAAAACTAAAACTTAAAAAAAATGCTCAAGTTTAATTTAAGGTTCGGTCAATTTAGATCAAATTTATTAATTTTGGATCGAGCTAAGTTAAATTTGTTATCCCTAATCAAATTTTAAAGACTCAAATTCGTCGTAATTAAGTTAGTAAAATTAAGTTGTTTTTACTATAATTATGTAAAATGATATTATTTTTATTTTATATTTGAATCGAAATGATATAATTTCAGTAAAAATTCCAGACAAATGAAATGCAAAACGTTTGTCAAAAATCCATAAAAAATAAATTAAACCTCAATGGATAGGCTAAAGGCAACCTAACCAATTGACATTTTGCCAAATTCTACTATTCAACTTGATTGAATTTAATTGCACAGTTACAAAGTCAAATGAGGAGTTTTTGTAAGATAATGTTAAATATAACTATGATTAGGAATGGCAAAAGACTTGGAGTCTGATGACTCGATTGGAGTTTAGGTGTGAGGGATTAACTCGAGGTTTAGCCTGAAATTTGGCACCCTAGAATCGTGACATCTAGCAATACCTTGTGTTCAAGAGATTGATATATTAGCCGTTATTTTAATTTCTAGTGAAGGAAAGCAACAAAAGACTTAGGACGCGGTTAGTGTTTTAGGATGCGGTTAGTTCATATTAAATAATGATAATAGGAATAAGAATGAATATAGTAAAAAGTATCGAATATAATTATTATAATTATAATGATTGGTTAAGATGAAGGAATAATTATTGTTACCATTAATAGTAGTTGGTTTGTTAAAAATTTTGAAAAATATATCATAATTTTAATATATCATAATTAATTATATTTGATATTAATATATTATATTTAATTAATTATATTATTTTTCAAAAAAATAAATTTTGTTTTACAACAAATTTTAATACATTTTAATTAAGTATATTTAATTTTAATATATTCTAATTAATTATATTTAATTAATTATATTATTTTGCTCAAAAAAGAAAAAATGAAAATTAGTTAATTTTTATATGAAATTTCAATATATTATATTTAATTTTAATAACTTATAATTAATTATATGTAATTAGTTATATTGTTTTGCTAAAAAATAAAAACTAATATTTTATTTTAAATCAAAATTTAATATATTATATTTAATTTTAATGTATTATAATTAATTATATTTAAAATATATTTAGTTTTAATCAATTATATTTAATGTTATAATTAATTATATGTAATATATTCTATTTAATTATATTTAGAATATATTTAATAAGGAATGACTTTCTTTCTTCACCTATTTGGCTATTTGTTACAAATTTACACTCAACCCGACCCATTTCTCTCGAGGACTCAGCTTCGCAGGTGCGCTGATAAGACAAGCAAACAATTGGACAACATTGCTCTTTCCCCTCTCTCTTCCTCCTCCTCCTGCTTCTTCCTCTTCAAATCCAGCAGTAGTAACAACACCGTTTGTGTGCGTGTATATGCATTTACTTACACATGGCAACCGCCTCCACAATATCTCTCCATTTCTCTCGCGTTTCACGTTTACACGTCTCCTTCTCTTTACCTCTTCTCCACAAGTCTCACACTCTTTCCTTCCGTCGCTGTCCCCGACGGAGGCTTGCGGTATTTGGATTCTCCCGCCCTTTTTCCGTTCCGGCCACCGCCACCAGCTCTCCAGGTTTCCGCTTCTAACTTTCTCTTCTCTATATTCTTGTTTATATGTTAGTACCAATTCTCACTTCTGATGACTATTTACTAAAAAACATGAATTCTTTGCATGTCACGTAAAATTTGAAGCTTGTATTGGAATCTTGGATCAGTTGTTGCTACTCTTGTACGGGTTAATCGTAGTCGGACATGATATTATGATACTTCTGTCAACTTACTTTCCCAATTTTTTTAAAAATTACAGATTGGAGTAGTCACGGTGGAGCTAATGATGAAAGATATGATGTCATCGTGGTTGGAGGTGGACACGCGGGTTGTGAAGCAGCTCTTGCTTCTGCTCGTTTGGGGGCAAAGACGCTTCTTCTCTCATTGAATATCGATAGAATAGCATGGCAGGTTATCCTCTTGAACGATTTATTTAACATTTAGATGCTTGTATTTGAGGAATGGTTAACTGGTGATAGCCACTGTTTCATGAATCCTTTATACGAGTTTACTTGAATTTGTTCGATGAAGAGAACTGATATCCATGTTTTCAACCATTTAAATACCCAAATGCTTTTCAACCAAATCCTAGAAGTTGTTTGAGTATCTCTGAAACCACTCACGCTCCTGAAGAAAGGGTAATATCCTGACCAATAGTTTCGTACAGCCTTGCAATCCAGCAGTTGGTGGACCTGCAAAGTCACAATTAGTTCATGAAGTGGATGCACTGGGTGGTGAAATTGGGAAGGTTGCTGACAGGTAATATTCAATACCACACTATGCTTTTGAAAGTAACTATCTGGTGATTTACTAGGAAGTGCAAACCTTGCTTGTACTTGCTTTTTATTGATTTGTATTAGATTTTCTCAATTTCTCTGAAACATAGGAAAGCTTCTCAGACATGATTACCAAAAAGGAACCAGAAGTACATTTTCCAACTGAAACCTGTTGATATTTCTTGATACATGAAATGAAAAGTATTGGTGCCGAAAAAGTGCTTTTATGTAGTGGACATCGTATTTGGTAACTTATTTATGTCAAATTTTAAACATAATTTTCATTTTTCTTCATGCTTTAGGTGCTATCTACAGAAGCGTGTACTCAACAGCTCAAGAGGTCCTGCTGTCCGAGCTTTACGTGCACAAACTGACAAAAGGGAATATGCGATGCAGATGAAGAAAATAGTAGAGAGGCAAGTTATTCGCTCTTTCTCTTTGCATGTGAATTAACTAAGATAAGGTCTAGCGATGCTACCACACCAGAATCACATGCCCACCACAGTGATGCAACTTTCGGCCTTTGCTTGTCTCAGTTTTGCGGTTTGCTCACATGATAGGGTTTTTTGGTGGATGAAAAATAGTTTCTCATCTCTAAATGAGAATTAATAGGCTTATACTTGATCTCGTGACGACTGAAAAAATTTCCTAATTTTACATTTTTAATGCTTATTGAGCAAAGGACAGAAATAAAAATGAAATTGAAGGTACCAGAAAATTTGTTAAAAAGTTTTTGATATTTTTCTCTCTGATTATTTGTCTGAGAAGGAAGAACACATAGCAGCAATGATTTGTATTTTCGTTTGATTTCATTTTTATTTGAGGAAGTACAATCTAATAGGCAAAATAATAGAGCAATGTATCTAAGATGTTTGCTTTATTGTGTGTTGGTACACATTGAAGAATTATGAGTCTCTTTTGTGCTTTGGAAGGAAGATGCAAGCTATAATCTCTTATTTCTGGTGCCTTTTCGCTGGGATTACTTGTTTATGTATCATAACATTTGAATTTTCTTTTGCTGTCAAACTATTCTTCCAAAACTTTGTTTTATTCTTCTTTTACGTAACGTCTATGGTAGAAAGCTTTTAAGTTTTTCTTTTATCTATGAAAAGGCAATCACTATGTCAAGTTTAATCAGTATTTAGCATTTTACCGGCATTTCTTTACTCCCAAAAAACTGCTTTCTTGAATGTCCCTGCGCCTGTCTGACTTCTCTGTGTGGTTTGCTTCGATTACAGTACTCCAAATCTTTCCATGAGAGAGGCAATGGTAACAGATATACTATTAGGGAAAAATGACAATGTGGAAGGTGTCTCTTCCTTTTTCGGCATGAACTTCTACGCTCCTTCAGTCATTCTCACAACTGGCACTTTTATGAGTGGTAAGATTTGGGTTGGTAGAACTTCGATGCCTGCAGGAAGAGCTGGCGAGTCAGCTTCTCAGGGACTCACAGAGAATTTGCAACATCTTGGATTTGAAACTGACCGGTTAAAAACTGGAACCCCAGCACGCGTGGATATTCGGACTGTAGATTTCACAGTTTTGGAACCCCAGCATGGAGATGAAGAGGTCCTTCCATTTAATCTCATATGTAGGTTCAGAAGATTAGTTCTAAATAATTCCAGATGTCCAATGGTGCTTCACAATCTACTTTTATGACAAGCATAACCCCAAAGCGTACTATTCCCATTGCTAGGATATTCACCTTTCTTGTAATGTTCATTACTAGGCCAGGGCAATTTGAACAAGAAAGAATGTTAGCGCTCATCAATTACATTTGTGCTGTAACATTGAGAAAGGTGCTAGTTGATTGGCTACTAATGCCAAGTAGCTTTGTTAAATCTGTAAACTGATTAATGTAGAGATTGAAGAGTGTTATCTAGGCTAAAATTCATAGTTCATCAGCTAGACTAATGAAATGAGAATGAGGTACATTTGTTTATGGTTATTGAGTGTTTGCATGTGCTTCATAATGGGGTCTATGGTTGATAGGTTAGCTGGTTTAGTTTTGATGCTGATGCTCACATAGAAAGGGAACAGATGTGTTGCTATTTAACACGCACGACAAAAGTCACTCATCAACTTATTAAGGATAACTTGCATGAAACACCCACTTATGGAGGATGGGTGGAAGCAAAGGGGCCAAGGTACTGCCCGTCAATTGAAGATAAGGTGCACATTTGTTCTTGTCTGTTTTCATGAAAGTGTTTGTTCTTCTTAATTATTCGATCTAAGTTTCTTGTCCTTAGTGAGAGATGTATATAGTCAGTTTGGTGCTTTCTCTCTCAATTCAATGTGTCATAACTAGATACGACTTTCATGTCAATAAAATTATCGTACCTATTTTACCTTTTGATTTTTGTTGACAAGCGCTCAACATGTGTACTTATTTTTTTTAATATATATTTTCTTTTCAGATTGTCAGATTTCAGGATAAAGAATCCCATCAAATTTTTCTTGAACCAGAAGGTCGAACTGTGCCTGAGCTGTATGTGCAGGTTCATATCTTAATTCTTTTTTCCTATTATGCTAATAAAGAAACTAATAAGAAAACAAGACAGGTGAATCCACCTCTTAAAGAGCTCTTCAATTCAATTTAGGGAAACTCAAGCAAAGAAATCACATCAAGTTGGTAACATCTTATACGCATAAAGTTAGCTACACCTTTTGATAGGGTTATCAACTTATTGAATTAGAGGCTTGGATATCCTGATTCTGAAAATGAGACTGAAGTGACCACCCGCACCAATATAAGCAGTTGAACTCGATGTTACTAATTGCAATCCCAGCTGCTTCATGAATGATTGTGGGATAATTGATATTTTTCTTAGTTCAATTTACAAATGCATAAATGTCTTCAAACATAATTGGCTTGGGGAGCCAAGGTGGCACTGTGTTTTACAACAATTTTAATGTTTCTTATCTTTTAATTTCCCAAATACATACAAACTATCTAACTTCATGTTATTAACTTATGTTCCCTTAATAACCAGTACTACACTTATGTGACTAAGTTTGGTTCCACAGCCAGTGACTGACATCTTTGCTCCAGTTGATTATGAGTAGGAATTTGACAACACGGGTCCAATTATCTCCCATGTTGTTTACTGAAATTTCCTGGAACTTCACGGGGTGACATCTGGACATGTATAAAGCTACAGGAGCATGGTTTTGGCCCAACTTGAAGTCTTGGAAAATTTGTATATGTGGTTGCAAGAAATCCCTTTGCTGATATAAACTAGAAGGGGCTTCTGCACTATGTTTGCTCCTTATTTTTGTTTTAGTCTAACATGCCTTTGATTTGTCATGAAAATGTGCTTCTTTTAATGGCCATTTTTTTCTGATGACCAATTGTTTTTAACATAAAAGATCAGCATCTTATTTTAATACTATATTATACGCTTTTTCCTATGCTCTGCATTATTTTAAAATGTGCTGTATTTCCAGTTTTTTATTTGCTTGACTTGCAGGGGTTCTCTACCGGCTTACCAGAAAGGCTACAGTTACCACTACTGAGAACTTTACCTGGACTTGAAAATTGTTCAATGCTAAGACCTGCATATGCTGTGGAGTATGATTTCCTGCCTGCCTACCAGTGCTTTAGGTCTCTCATGACTAAAAAAGTTGAAGGACTTTTCTTCTCTGGTCAGATAAATGGGACAACAGGCTATGAAGAGGCTGCTGCACAGGTTATTCATCTCCTAAAATTTTTTAGAGAGGAAAAGCAAAAATGGGACCTCTCTCATGATACAGAAGTAATCTTTTTTACTTTGAGGTGATTATGGTGTTCCTCTGTGTATGTCTCATTTCATATTTTACATTTTTAGGGAATTATTTCTGGTATAAATGCTGCAAGGCATTCAGATGGTAAACCTCTGATTATCCTTGAGAGAGAAAGCAGTTATATCGGAACATTGATTGATGATTTGATCACTAAGGATCTTCGTGAGCCTTATCGCATGTTGACAAGGTATTTTCTTAGATGCATATAACTCATTTTTGTAGTGTTAATTCCTCAAATTGTTGATTTTTTTAAGGTATGAAAACACGTACTTGCCCTGTGGTCTGGCTCATTCTTAAGAAAAACTCCTTATAGTTTAATATTCTGAAAGAAAGTCCACATACTTTGTTAAATGTCACATGTTAGTTCGGTCAAAATTTTGAAGGAAAAAACTAACAGAGGGGGTGTGTGTGGACTATTTAACGAATTATGAGAACTTTTTTTTTAAGAGTATCAAATCATAGGGAACTATTCAGGAACAAGCCAAACAATGGGAAGGTCTGTGTCTTTTATCCATTTTCTTATTCTGCTTAAAAATTTGACCAAATTTATTTCCTCTTCCTTTGCCTTAGCCGCTCAGAACATCGTCTTCTTCTTCGTTCTGATAATGCTGATAGCCGTCTCACACCTTTGGGCCGTGAAATTGGGTTGATAGACGATAGACGCTGGACTCTGTATCAGGATAAGCAAGCTCGAATTTCTGAGGAAAAAAGGCGTTTGAAAGCTGTCAGGATTTCAGGTTTGTATCCTTCTGTCATAGCAAAGCTATGACGTGAAATACCTGTAAATACTTGTAAGGATTACGTAGCCATATACGTTGATAAACAGTTTATTTGCAGATAAAGTAATTGTTTCCATTTTGCTAGTTAACTCTTCCCCATAATGGATGCAAATGATAACCAAAACTCAAACTCAAACCTTTTGACCTGGTCGATTTATTTCCTGTTCTAAATTGTCCATTCATGATCAAACTGTTTTGTCAAAGGAAAAGAGCAACACATAATTGATGGGTGCATTTCTCTTGTGAAAGAAATAGTGAAAGCATAATTAGAAAGCATATTTGAACTTTAATCTCGATGCATATCAATTGCTGTTGCTCTTGCTTTTTTGCATTGTGCAATTGCATTAATGATTGAATTGTGGCAAAAGGTTAACAGTGATTTGTAGTTGGTTGAGAGAGAAAGAGGAAGAGAGAGAAGAAAGGAGATATGCCTTGTCAGGAACATAAAAAAGATTTGGTGCTACACATACATTGTGTTTGAATTTGAGATTTAATCATACGCAGAGAGAATTTCTCTTGATTTTGGAGATTGATTTATATCTACCTTTTATATTTCTTTCAGGAGGAGAATTGACTGCTGATGTTACTCGTCTGTCTGGACAGCCTGTTAGGGACTCTTCAACATTGGAGAGTCTTCTAAAGAAACCACATGTGGGATACGAGGTTCTTGATAAGCATGGTTTTGGTAATGAAGTCTTGTCTAAAGTGGAGAAAGACTGTGTGGAGATCGATGTCAAGTATGAAGGCTTCATCACACGCCAGCAAATCCAACTACAACAGGTGTTATTCAACTTCCTTTGAAAAGGTTTATCCGCCTATATTTGGAAGTTTTCTAGGGATCCAGGGTTATTGATTATGGTCAAGTTTGCTGAAGTGGTTAATAATGCTTTGTACCAATAAGTGAAATGGAGGAATAACACTTCGTCCCATTCCCAGCAATGTTCAGCCCGCATTGTTTGAGATATTTTATTCTGCTTCTTTTCATATTAAATGAGTTGCCTTTTACATGAAGTGCATATGTTTCTTGTGTGTATGTTTGGGCTTTCAAATTCATTTATGATTGATCTAAAGAAATTTAGGAGTTATGTGGTAAGATGAGACATCCTATATTATTTTACTGCTTTTTTCCTTTTTCCTAGAAAATGTTTACATAATAGATTTGATACAAAGAAAAAACAGAATACATTGATGCCAAAATTGGCTCATCAAATGGATGCTTTCTCTACTTGTAGATGGCCCATCAACAAAATAGACAACTTCCAGACGACCTGGATTACTTTGCAATGGCAACTTTGTCGCTTGAAGCTCGTGAGAAGCTCTCCAAGGTTTGTAGAAGTGATGTTTTCTGTCCCACTTCAAAAATGCTCTATTTTATCTTCAAATCTCACACGTTTTCAAAAGATATACTGATGTTCTTTCACTGTTTAGTGCTTTTAAAAATGTGCTGCTGGTCGAAAAACAAGTTAATTTCTCTCCCTTAATGTTTTATCATGTTTGAATTTAAATCATATCACTATAATGTATCTATATATCATCTCTGAGGTTGCTGTGCACTGCTGATTATG
This sequence comes from Erythroxylum gracilipes, assembly GCA_026413385.1. Classification (NCBI taxonomy): domain Eukaryota; kingdom Viridiplantae; phylum Streptophyta; class Magnoliopsida; order Malpighiales; family Erythroxylaceae; genus Erythroxylum; species Erythroxylum gracilipes. The sequence continues at coordinate 30,284,015 of JANZLC010000200.1, forward strand.
CTCAAGCTCAGATGGCAATGATTGTCATATCTTTTATGCATGTTCTTATACACTTCGGTCATAACACTACCGGGAAAAAATCTGCTATATTCAGTTGAATGTATGTTATATATGAACCTTGTCCACTTCCTTTCACTTATCTTCAATTGAATTATATGGTATATTAACTTTAAAATCTTGTTTCCAGATACTTGGATGAGAAGTTCTCTGTATATAATTGGAAAGAGTACAGATTATGCTGAAATTCCTTTGATTGCTTGCAAATGAGGATCAAGCAGATTGATTATTCAAAACTGTCTTTTGTATATTTTCTATTGAACATATGAAACTGATTCTATCAACTCTGTGGCTTCCAGGTTAGGCCACAAACTATTGGTCAGGCAAGTAGAGTTGGCGGTGTGAGCCCTGCTGACATTACAGCCCTCCTAATTATCCTTGAATCCAACAGAAGAAAGTCTCAGGAACAACGAAAATACCAGAGGCAAACTTCTGTTACAGCAGACAGTGATCCTGTGCCCAACGTTGCTTCCGCGATCTCTTCATAACATGATGTGATCCTGCTCAAGAGTCTTGGACATTTGGCGAAACATGTTAATTGAAGCTGAAATTTATGGGCAGCCTGGAGCTTTGGTCTTCCTTTGCCAAACTTGCGACTTTTTGATACTTGGACCAGAAAACAGAGAACAACCGAGAGTCAAAAAGTTATCAGACGCTGCATCTTCTGGCAACTCTTTGCTGCTGCTGCTGCTGTTTGCTACCATCCAATGCGTGAACTTTATAGATTCTTTCCCTGCTTCCATGGCGGTAATAAACTGGAAGAGGACATATACACGTCAACCCAAGAAGCTCAATCCCTAGATGGGTCTCATGTTCTGTGATCTTGTCGTCCCAGACGGCATTGTATGTACATTTAAACTTGTAAGTGCCGATTTATTTCCATAATCTATCAATAGGTTCTCTGATTCTTAATTCCATATCTCTCTCCAACTCTTTTGCCAAGTTTCTTTGTGCATCGCCCTGGTAAGTATTCAAATTAAATTCATTCAGACCATTAACTTTGTGATGTTCTCTTGAATTATGAATACCAAAATCAATTTATTGGCTTAAATGGGCAGGTTCACATAGACTTACCTTCATCAGAAGTATATTGTGATTATTTCCATAACTGCAACTTTTAAGCGAAGTTGGTGTTCATTTGCCGTCGTGACTAAGGTTAGGCCTCAGTTCGACCTGATTGGACTTAAATAACTCAGAAATTTGATCCCTTAAAGGGTATAAGGTGGCTGTTAGACATATTCAAAGTCTGACTTATTTGTTCTCGTTTCTGTGTGTTACCTTGTGCTCATCCCCCATCATCCATCAATTAAAAACGGAACAGCTACCTTATGCCTCTTACGGGATCAATTCTTCTGTTTCTGTGTGTTACCTTGTGCTTGTCCCTATTTATACATTTATTCAATTCTTCTGTTTCTGTTTTTGTGTCACCTTGTGTTACTCTATTTATTTATCCATTAAATATTAATAGATGAATGAAAGAGGCAAACACAGGTGGTACTAAGAAATAAAAACAGAAGAATTATCTTGTAAGAGGTATAAGGTGACTTTCAATTTTTAATAAATGGATGATGGAGGTGAGAATAAGGTGGCACGCAAAAATGTTAATGGATGAACGAATGAATGAATGAAAGGAGGTAGACACAGATGATACACGGAAACGTGAAACAGAAAAATTGATCTCGTAATTAATACAGGATGATTGTTCTCGTTTTTAATAGATGGATGATGGAGGTAAGCACGTGGTGACACAAAGAAACGGAACATATAAGTCGGACTTTGAATATGTCTTTCCTGTAAGAAGAAAAGAAAAGGAAAAACTCCTTGCAAGTGCAGAAAAATCTGATCTTTCGTGAATTTTCTTCCAGAACTTAAAAAACCAACCAAAACCCACCTCGAACAGACCCCGATGAACAAGCATGGACGATGAGAACGATGAAATCATGATTAAAGATCGAATCTTTTCTGTACATTATCTTCTCTACAAATGCCTGTTTCAGACCCCACCTCCGGTCACTTGTTTATACGACTAATCTCTTCCTTTTTGTTCTCATGCATCGCGGTCGGAGGCAGTTGTCTCATAAACTACGTCTTGCTTCCTCATCATGAATCACATCAATGGCTTGCCGTTGCAGGTGTGACAATTGTTTTCCTTCCATGGCTGTTCTGGTTACTCACGTGGCTTTATCGTCTCATTTCAAGGATGCGCAGGTTCAGGATTAACTTTGGTCTTAACGGTTGTCGTAGTCATAAGGCGACGGTGGATACAGAACCGGATGAGCTCGGTCATGCGAGGACGACGGTGGGAGGAGACGGGAAGCGCGTTCAGTTAGGCGGAGCCACGATGGTCGGAGAAAAAGATAGAGGAGGCAGGTCTGGAGCCACGGTTTCTGGTGAGAGTGAAATGCCGTTGAACTTATGATCGATCAGAGTTTGAACTTATGATCGAACAGGGCTTTCTGATCGCCGTAGAAAAGTTGTTTGAAACTAGAAAGAATCATCAATGGAGTTTGACAGGTGACAGCAAAATTGAATGAAGAAAAGGTCTGTATGATCAGTATATTCTGATAAATTCATCCCAAAAGAAAAGCCAATGAACATAAACACTCCATATTGAAGAGGAAAACCTCAAAACTCAGGGAAGTCTCTTAAGAATTTCAGGTGAGCTATAATTTGGTAAATCTTCAGAGAGTTTGAGGTTGAATGTTTGTACAGGAAATGGCAGAGAGACATATGAGTAGTTAGAGGCATTTTTAGTTTTGTCGATGATCATAAGATAAGAGATTAAGCTAAAGTTGGAAGCTTTCTATCTGAAATGACTAATTTAGACATATTCTTTTTTTTAATCATATAAGATATATATATGAAACCTTAATTTATTAGACACCCTTCAGATATTCTCTGGCAGAATAGATAGACAAACCACAGACAGGTTTTGAAACAGATAGATGACAAGTTTTAAAGAATTGGCGTAATTAGCTAGTCAATCCGTAGCTCTATTACCCTCGCGATATATACGTCGAGCCTGTACGATCAATTCTCTAACTATTAAGTTATAAATGTCCATGAGCAGAGAATTATACTGAACTTGCTGATCATCTGAGGATGATAATATGTCGATAACTATCAAAAAGTTCACATCTAATTTCCCTCGTCGGTAACCAAGATTTCATGCAAGTTATAATCCGGAAAAAATCCCCATAGTTTTGCGCAAACTACGGTGCAGAAGCCTATGTTATGTCAGTAACCAAGATTTCATGCAAGTTATAACCCGGTAAATATTCCCATAGTTCTGCGCAAATTACGGTGCAAAAGCCTATGTTATGTTGATAATTCCATGTTAGCAAAATTTGTCTAATGTGCTTTTACCAAAACCAATTTTCATTTTTTGACTCTAACTTTAAATAGCTTGGAAAAATAAGCAATAAATTAAAATTTTTAATTTCTTTTCAAATTCTTAGAATCAGTTTTTTTTTTAGAATTTCACTATTAAATTTGGAATGGATTGGTATGATTCCTCTGTAGCTAAGAGACTAAAATATCAAAATATGAACAAAGGAAGATACGAGAGAAAAATATATTCTATTAATTAGTGATTATGCTACTCCAATTATTGAAAAGAGGGGACACTGAAAGCCTCTACTCTCTTCCATTAGCTGGATTGATAGAGAGGGTGGGTGAAATTTTGGTTTTTTCTTAAGTTTTATAAACAACCTTCTTATTAGATACAAGTAAAATTAATTGTGTATTATTAAGTCTTTTATATCCCGTGCTTTAATGAAATTACAAATGTTTGGATGCTTCAGTCGAATTTTAACATTGTTTTTAATTTTTTAAAATAAAAAATATATTTAACCTTATTAAACTTTGGATTGCTTAAGTCGGATCGAATTTCGGACTAGACCGGAATTCAAAGACAAATTTTTGGGCCAGGCTCGTACCCGAATGGACCTGAACTCGACATGGCCTTTCGCCAAGATAGGGACGTGTTTGCCGTTCGGCTAATTTCAAAATCAGCTAACGAGGAGAGGAGCCATAAAAGAAACTCTAGGGCAAAATTTCAAATCGAACCATAGAAAGCTCAAAATAGTCTCACCAAGCGGGAAAGAAGATCGACTTCGTTTTCACTTCAACCAAACGGACCCAAAAAGATCACCTCAAAATGGCCGACGAGAGAAGAAGTAATCGGAAACCGGTGAGCCTTAACGATCGTCGCTATCGTCTTCTCCAAGACCTCTCCGCTCCTCCTAAACCAAGTCCGTCCTCCTCCGCTGCCCACGGTCGTGTTGTTTGACTCCTTATTTCCCTACTTTTATTACGTTTTCGCTTTTGTGTTTGATGGAGATAATTCGTTTGCTGGTATGTTTTCTGGGTTTTGATGTTTTTGTTTCGATTGATGTACAGGGGAAGAAGTTAAGCCATCAAAGGTGAAAATAGAAGGCCGGAGTCGTCTCTGCAAAGCAGTGCGTGGAGGAACTGGAGATAGTGGTGATGTTGATGATATTCCTCAGTTCTCTGGATTTATGGATTTTGATTCTTCTCCTGGTACTTTTATGCTTTTAATTACGATTGGGCTTTTATTTATTTATTTTTAAAATGTGGAAATGTGATGATTTCGGAAAATAAATGTAGGGAAAGTTTGATCTTTTGGCACCAAGTTCTCTTATTTTATGGCAGAGGGCTCTTTCACTTACTGTAATTTTTAATATAAATGTTTCTGGATGTTTGGCTTGATGAGAAATTACATTTTGTCGGCTGACCCTCTACAAAAATAACTTGAAGCTGGGAAAGTATATATTTATTCTCCACCTAATAGCCATAATGTTTATCATCAATTGTCAGGCCATCATCATGAGAATACAGATGAGATTAGTGATCTAAACAATTATCAAGTGACTGGTGACTGGGAAGAGATGTGGAGAAAAACCATCCCGACCTTTACAGTTACTCCTAATGCTACCTCTCAAGCTTCATATGATGAAGGGAATGAGAGAAGAAGATGCAAAAGGGTTTTGGAAAATGAGAGTTCACAAAACAATAAGAGTGCAAGAATTGATTCCACTAAAAGGGTAGGAAGATCTGCAACAATGTATAAGAGACTTGAAGATATGATGAAATTGATTCAAGAGAAACACAGAGCAACAATGGAGATGAATCTTTCTCTTATAAAATTTTTGAATAAGATGAATATTGGTACATTACAAAGTACTGATGCAGGTGCGTTACATCATGATGTTACGAATGCTTTGAAAAAATTATGTACTTTACCTGGTTTAGAGATTGGTACTCCAAAATTTTACTTTACTTGCTTTTTAATTGAAGATCCGCAAAAAAGGGCTATTTTTTTCAGTTTATCAGATGATACAAAGAGAGTTAAATACATAAAGTTTATGTATGAATATGATAAATATAAAAAAACATTAAACATAATTCCTATCTATGCATTACTATGTTTATTTTAGTTTGCCTTCTTTAGTATTTGTGCATTTATGTTGATATGATATGTTTTAAGACATTATGAACTTAGTTAGCTTATTTCATTATCATATGTTATCTTGTTGGTAATCTATAATTTTATTACGTGTTATATTATTTATTTCTTTATATTTAGACATATTAGTGTATGTTTATTTAGAATATAATTTTATTTGTTAATTTGCAGGTATGGATGCTAATGTTATGCAAATTATGCAACTTCTGCAAATTAAGCAATTTTTGGACGATGAGAATGATTTTTGGGATTTAGTCGCTTGTGCAGTGGGTTATATAGTTGTGTATTTTTTAACCACGATGGATGAATGAATTATTGAATGGTAATGAAAAATGATGTTTTAATACATTTCGTTAATTATGTATGATTTTGGAAAATAATTATAGTTTGAGACCTTCTGATAGGATGTCTATGTTGGAGAAAGTCGGTTTATTAGTGTACGTTCTAAGTAAAGGTTTTCCTAATACAGATATCCAAAAGCGCTTTCAACATTCAGTTAAAACTGTTGAGCAGAGTTTTTAAAGAATTTTTGAGTGCTATAAATTTTCAAAGGATTTACTTCTACTAAATAATCCCAAATTTAAGGAGATTTTACAACAAATTGCTAATGATTCTAGATATATGCTACATTTTAAGGTAATTTAATATGTTCTTACTCCTCCATTATATTTGTTATTGAAAATTGTTGTTTTATTATCTTATAATCATTATTTTATATTAAGATTGTATTAGAGTTATTGACTTTAACTTACTATTTACGTATGTTTTAGCTAGTTATGAGGGATTAGAACACGCTTTTCGTATTTTTTGATACAATTGGTAATCCAAGATCTAAATTTTCAAAATCACCGATATATAATTTTAAGATTTTGTAGGAGTTGCAATTTATGATCTCGACTTTTTATGATGTCATCTATAACAATTATATTTCCTTTATGGATGCTTAGGTAAATATTATTTCATTGACAAAGGCTATCTGGAAAGAGAATGAATGATATTTAACACCTTACCCAAAGACAAGGTATCATCAATCAGAGTTTCGTGGTGTAAATCTAAAAGGATCTCGAGAAGTTTTTAATCGAGTTTATTTATCATTAAAAAGTTGTATTGAGAGAACTTTCGGTATTCTTAAGACTCGGTAGAAGATATTAGAGAAAATGCTTAAGTATTCATTGATGGATCAAACTAAAATAATTTGTGCAACTTTTGCTTTGTATAAATATTTTAGAAGAAGTACAATTGGCGTTCTGACTTTTTAACTTCATTAATTAAGTTCCTGAATTTATACCTCTAAATGTATTTTAAATATTAAAGTTAACTCTACGCAAAAAGGCGTTGAAGAACAAAGAACTTGAGAGATGACAACTATTTGTTACGGTATTGCTTCTAGTTTAATGACAGTTAGACGTTGTTCTTAAATTGTTATAAATCTTTGCTTTAAATGATGATGTTTATTTCTTTTGCTTTATTTGAATTATGTTAAATTTCATTTGAATTTTTATATTTTATATTCAGATGTATCATAATCATCATCATCATTATTTTTTATTAGAGTTATAAATTTAATTTTTATAGAATTAAATATCTAAATACTAAAATATATAATACTCATATCTTTATAATTTTTTTAAAAAGTTATACCCTCATAAATTATTTTACATATATAATCAACTATCAACTAAGAACTGATATAATTAGCTAACAACTAATATAATCAAATCATTGCCAAATAAAGTCACGAATAAGTCTGCATCTCGCACTTCAATAAAATCTTAACTGGATGTTAACGACGATGACAAAATTTTGGACACTTTGGTGGAATTTCAACATTGTTTTTAATTTTTTAAAATAAAAGTATATTTAACCTCACTATTAAACTATGGATTGCTCAAGTCCGATCAAATTTCGAGCTAGACCGGAATTTGAAGACAAATTTTTGGGCCAGGCTTGTAACTGAATGGACCTAAACTCGACATGGCCTTTTTGCCAAGCCAGGGACGTGATTGCCGTCTGGCTAATTTCAAAATCTGCTAACAAGGAGGAGAGTAGCTATAAAAGAAACTCCAATGCAAACTTACAAATCGAACCATAGAAAGTTCAAAAAAGTCCCACCAAGCGGGAAAGAAGATCGACTTCGTTTTCAGTTCAACCAAACAGACCCAAAAAGATCACCTCAAAATGGCCGACGAGAGAAGAAGTAATCGGAAACCGGTGAGCCTTAACGATCGTCACTATCGTCTTCTCCAAGACCTCTCCGCTCCTCCTAAACCACCTCCGTCCTCCTCTGCTGCGCACGGTCGTGTTATTTGACTCCTTATTTCCCTACTTCTATTGCGTTTTCATTTTTGTGTTTGATGGAGATAATTCGTTTGTTGGTTTGTTTTCTGGGTTTTGATGTTTTTGTTTCGAATGATGTACAGAGGAAGAAGTTAAGCCATCAAAGGTGAAATTAGAAGGTCGGAGTCGTCTCTGCAAAGCAGGGGGTGGAGGAACTGGAGATAATGGTGATGTTGATGATATTCCTCAGTTCTCTGGAATTGTGGATTTTGATTCTTCTCCTGGTACTTGTATGCTTTTAATTACGATTGGGCTTTTTTATTTATTTTTAAAATGTGGAAATGTGATGATTTCGGAAAATAAATTTAGGGAAAGTTTGATGTTTTGGCACCAAGTTCTCTTATTTTATGGCAGAGGGCTCTTGCATTTACTGTAATTTTTAATATGAATTGTGGGTGTTGGCTTGCTTTAAGTATATGCTAATGATTTTTGTTATGGGTTGGATTTTAGAAGCGGCAAATCCAGTAAAGGTTAAGATTGAGGGTCGGCGACGGCTTTGCAAAGTCTCATCTCGAGATAATGAAAAGGCTGACACAAGTACAGCCGTGGACAAAGAGCCAACATTCTTTGACATTACTGATTTTGATTCACCTCAGCTATCAAAAAGTGCAGCTGGTAAATATCATGATCAAGGTGCCAATGAAATCAGAGATATTCTTGATGACCTGACATCCAGGCTTGACCTTATGTCAATTGAGAAAAAAAGGGTTCCACAGAGTGTCAACAGTGTGGTTGATGGTGTTGGAATGTCCTTGAGAAATGGAGATCATGAGAAGATAGTTGGTATTGCTGAATATGCAAGTGCCGAGTCAACATTTTCTCATGACTCTGATCTATCCACTTCTACATCCAACATAAATAAGGACGTTGCGGATAACATTGACAATGCTATGGATTACTTTAAGGAGAGCAGTTCTCTGTTGAATGAGCGTAAGGACCATTATAGAAGGATAGATGAACATTTTCTGTCTAGAAAATCTTCTGCATTACATGTTCAAGAAGAGAAGGAAAGTGATCTGGAGGGTGAACTTGATACTGATGATTATGTCAGTGAGGCCCAGAAAATGAAGAAAGCTGATCAAAAACTTAATCAGAATGAAGCTAAATGGGTGCATGAGAGTTTTGGACATGTGGGACAATCTTTTTCTCATAAAGTGAAAGACGAAGACGATGATGATGATGATTGTATGATCTTAAGTGAGAAAAAGACCGTGAATGAAAAAATGGGAGATAATTGCCCAAAATCATCTGATTTTTCCAGTTTGATTGATGTGTCAGATGATTATACAAATGATGTTGTGTCTGAGGATGAGGGTTTCCTTACCCTGAATGGACTTGGCTGTACTTACCAGTTACCTGGGTCAATTGCAAAGATATTGTATCCCCATCAACTTGAAGGGTTAAAGTGGCTTTGGTCTTTGCATTGTCAAGGTAAGGGTGGCATCTTAGGCGATGATATGGGTTTGGGAAAAACGATGCAGGTAATAATGTGTGCTTACTTTGTGGACATCCTTTTGTACCAAGACCTGCATAAGTTATCTATATGAAGAATTTTCTCGTTGCAGATTTGTGGCTACCTGGCTGGACTGTTTCATTCAAGGTTGATTAGAAGGGTATTGGTTGTGGCTCCTAAGACATTGCTCTCACATTGGATCAAAGAACTATCTGTTGTGGGCCTTTCCGGGAAGACCAGAGAGTAGGATATATTGCTTGAATGATTTTCACAATACAGACATTTCCCAACCACTTTTTAAGAAACGATGTAAAAACAAAAAAATTCTGATTGGTTTTTATACTTTCATGTAGATATTTTTCGACATCTATCAAAACTCGACAATATGAGCTGCAATATGTACTTCAGGTTTGTCTTGAGATTCCCTTGTATGTAATATCAAATTCTAATATGCTGCTTAGTGTAGTCCATCATAGTATTGCTATGCAATACTTATAAGGGAACAAGAAATAAGATATATGACTATTTTATCCATCTTATAGTGGTTGTCATTGCTATTCTTAATATTGGATCTTTCCTTGTGCTCATTGTCTCCTTGTAGGACAAAGGTATTCTCCTTACAACTTATGACATTGTACGGAACAACTCAAAATCATTAAGAGGAGATCATTATTTTTTTGATGAGGATTCTGAGTGTAGGAACACTTGGGACTATATGATTCTCGATGAGGTAAAAATCTAGTATTTGCTGCGATTCAGTAAGAAAATTACATTTTCCCACTTTTCATTGTATATGATTGGTTAGGATCAAACAAAAATCTTGAACATTCTGACAATAATTGTCATGTAATTGTAGATTCTTTTTTGTAGAAGTTGTCAATTTTGTGCTAGATAAGTATGATATATATGAAATTTGAAAGTTTGGTTACCACAATACAAAATCAAAAGAAAATTTAACAAATTTCTAATTAACGTGGTATTCATATTGAAAAGGAGGTGTTAAGATGATGCCATTGGTGGGATACAATCTAATCAGCTAACAAAACACTAACTTTGGTCTGTCTTTTGAATGCTTCATAAAGAAGCTTGCTGAAGATTGGCTGTTAGCTTTTAAATCTGTTTCTCCTCTAAAATTTCTTTAGTTGATGCAAAACTTAATCTATCAAGTTTCATTACCTTCAATCAATTTCAACCGTTTGTTTGGAACAATGTTGCAAGCAGGTCAATTCTCTTGAAAGCATTATTTATGCTTATAATTCCTCTTTGCAGAAATTTTGTTCTCCCTGGATGTGAGCAAACTAATCAATATTTAGTGAACAGCTTACAGGGATGTTGCTAAATGCTAATAAGTCAAAATCAAAGCTGCTAAGAGAAGTGATGGGAGCATCAGTATCTGTGTTTCTAGATCTTTCTGTCTGAACATGTATTGTGGTTTGGGATTGAGTAGATTATAGTTGAGGTTAATATTAGTAGAATCTTATTTCCAATGCTGGCCCTGACTGAAGTTGTATGATCAGCATTATCATCACTTCAGCTTTTAGTTAATATATGTAATTTCCCATTTGTAACGTTTTGCAAGCACTTCATGTTATTTAACTATATTTCCAGGGACATCTCATAAAGAATCCAAGTACACAGAGGGCGAAAAGTTTGCTAGAGATACCTAGTGCCCATCGAATTATTATTAGTGGAACACCAATTCAAAACAATCTTAAGGTAGCATCAATCACAATCATGTTTTTGTCTGTTAATTTTTTACACTCTTATTACAATGCAATTCTATATAGTTTTAAGTCATGTTTCTTAAACAGGAATTATGGGCCTTGTTTAACTTCTGTTGTCCAGACCTACTTGGCGATTACAAGTGGTAATTAACTTCTTCATGCCTCAGCTGAATTTGGTGAAATTTTCCTTTCTGTTAGATCAAGTCTTATACTCCTTCAGGTTTAAGGAACATATTGAGCTTCCCATACTTCATGGAAATGAAAAGAATGCTTATGATCGAGCAAAATATATTGGTTCAAAAGTTGCAAAGGTAAATAATTTTATATTTACTAGGATGTGCTTTCTATACCCTGTTCTGGTAGCTTCTGCACCAATGTCTTTCAGTTTTTTCTTTGTTTTGAAATGGGAAAACTAGCCTCAAAACTCTTTTTAGTATATCTAGAACTTTACTACGTGTACCAATGTCAAATAGCTTGACACCTCAGAATACTTGGGAAAGGAAAATGCATAACATGGAATGAATCTGTGTTCTTAGAAGGTTATTAAACTTTGAGTATTATAGAACTTTCTATTGAATGAGGCTTGCTCCAGTTGTAGTCTTATGTATTGATTTGAAGTTCTATAGCTACAAAAATTGAACTGTTCATTTTGCTATTTGCCTAGTCCTTCAGTTGACGAAATCCACCTGCATGCTTCATAAACTAGAAGTCATTCATCAAATCTTGTTGTGTACTCACAGGAACTAAGAGAACGCATTCAACCTTACTTTTTGCGCCGCTTGAAAACGGAAGTATTTAAGGATGATGATGATGCTACAAATACCAAGCTTTCCAAGAAGAACGAGATCATTGTATGGCTAAAGCTGACTAATTGCCAGGTGATATTTGCTTAACTTGGTATATCCTGTTGTATTATGCAGTACTTTTGGTTCTTACATTTGGCTTATTTTTTATTCAGCGACAACTCTATGAAGCCTTTTTGCAGAGTGAGCTGGTTCTCTCTGCTTTTGATGGCTCACCACTTGCTGCATTGACGGTGCTTTATACTTTTTGCCTATTATTATTTAGTTCATTTTGCTAGACATTAAAGGGAGATTTTGGAATTTTATCCTATCGGATGCTAAATCAACAAATCCTTTTAATTTTGGGTCATTGATTGAGTGCTCTTAATCCTTTTTGTTAATGATGTTGATTGATGGAAAATGCAGATGAATGAATCATATATTTTTTTTCAGTTTAAGAATAAAGAATGATATTATTTTTCAATATGCTAAGCATGGATGTCAAACTATATACTGCTGTACTGGTTTGAAATTCTGGAAGTAGGAAGATATCAGTTAACAGGTAGAATCAAGTTTCTCTTTAACATATTCTAATAGTTTTTGCCTAGCGGTTGTAGGTTATATATTTCTAGATTCTGGATTTTTTAATGTTTTACTTCTTTTTCAGTTTTCTTTCCTGTAAGAAGCTCGAGCTCCCTTTGTCTCTGGCCATCAACTTCTTGTATAGCTACATATTTTACCATATGGGTTGACTAACTTCCAAGAATTAATAATGATTGGCCTAGTTGTGGGGCAGGGGGAGGGACTGCTCGTATATGGATTTAAGTGTCAAGTGACATATAACCTACTTGTGAGATTGTGCAAAACTACTATGTACGAGTTACAGCTATTGACACTCTGGTTGATGTGGCTATCTGTCTGATTCAATAAATTTCTGGAATAAGCTGAGCACATAGTTAATTATTCTAAGTGTCATTGTTTAATTTCCTGCACTTAGTAGTATCCTTCTATGTATAGTTCAAATCCTGCCATGCATCTTCGTTGCTCTTAATGTTTATGATAGAATTCACTAACATAACCAATTACCACCTGCCTTGGATTAGATTCTGAAGAAAATTTGTGATCACCCCCTTCTTTTGACAAAGAGAGCGGCTGAGGATGTGCTTGAAGGGATGGAAACCTTGTTAAATCCAGAAGATGTTGGAATAGCAGAAAAATTGGCAATGCATGTGGCTGATGTTGCTGAAAGAACTGACTTTCAAGAGAAACACGATTATATCTCATGCAAGATTTCTTTTATATTATCATTATTGGTGAGATATGTTGCACACTCATCGTTGATGCTTTTTTATAATAATGCTTGCTTTCTTAAATTAATGCATATGTTGCTCTTCTGCAGGATAATTTAATTCCAGAGGGGCACAGTGTACTCATATTTTCCCAAACTCGCAAGATGTTAAATCTCATTCAGGTTTCTCAAATCTGCAATTTTTTTATTGGGCTGTTTTTTCAGTATGGTTTGGTTGCATTTCCACGTTTTTACATGAATTCCTCTATAGATATTGGCAATTAAACTGGTATAGTGCTGAACATAATTTTGTTTGACTGCCCCATTTTACTGATATTACCTCTTTAGTCATTTGTACTAACTAGTTCGAATTTTCTCTATAGTTTAGTTTGTTACCTGTGTTATTGGACTGGAAATGGTAAAGTAATTACTCCAGCATTTGTATCTGAATCATCCATTTGTAGTTCATGCCCTTCAAACCATTTAAGAATCTTTACTGTTGATTATCATAAGTATTTCTACACATCAATTTGTAGTTCTAGTCCTACTTGCACCCAGCAACTTCTTGTAGTCCTTTGGCTACTGAAATGCTGATGGTAGAAAGAACTTCAATCGGAGGTAATACACTTTGTCTGTCTTTTTCAGAAATTTAGTTGTTTTTTTATTTAGTAGCTCATTAGTAAAACTGAAGGATTTAAGAACCATGCTTCTATTTATAAGTATGGAGTTTGTAGTAGTTAGGATTTTGAAGGAGTGCGTGTGATTATAGCTCCCCTTTTTTTTGTGACAGGAATCCATTTTTTCCAATGGTTATGAGTTCTTGCGTATTGATGGTACTACTAAAGCTATTGATAGAGTGAAGATTGTGAATGTAAGTGTGATTGAACTTCTCATTTTCTAAAACTCTAATGAAATTTTGAGAATTCTTCTACAATTCTCAATTCTACATTCAGGACTTTCAAGAAGGTGCTGGGGCTAGTATATTTCTTCTGACATCTCAAGTTGGTGGTCTTGGACTTACACTTACAAAAGCAGACCGTGTTATCGTGGTTGATCCTGCATGGAATCCAAGGTGCTTATTTCAGCTTTTCCAATGCTTGGGATAGAAAACATATACCAGAGAACTATGTTTTAAGATCAAGTGTTTTGAGGAAGTCCAAAATGAAAACTATGGAAATTGATCTTGTTAGGAGCAGGATTACCAGTTCTCTTAATGGACTATCAAAACCCAAGAAGTTCGTAAGATTAAAGCATGTTTATTTGCACTATTATGGGCTGGTGATTTTAGTTTCTGCCACTTCCAAACCCTTTGCAATGATCATGGATGTTATAAGTTGCATTTTTCTAATGACAAGGTGGTGCATATTTCTGCTGACAAGTTGTGCACGTCTTCAACTTAATATACGTGTAATTTCACATGGTAGATGCACATTCTTTTTCCCTGAAGAAGGGCTTTCTGTTTACTTGGACTTATCTGCACGTGTGCAACTTAAAAATCCGTCGGGTATAATTTGGTCTTGTAGAGGTCAGTTTTTCTGAGATGTGGCTCAACTGACATGTTATTTGCAGCACGGATAACCAAAGTGTTGATCGTGCATATCGTATTGGGCAAAAGAAGGATGTGCTGGTTTACAGGTTAATGACATGTGGAACTGTTGAAGAGAAGATATACAGAAAGCAGGTATAGTGTTGTCCTCTGCTTAAAGTTTTTTGGACATGACAATCACATTGCTTATCTATATAGTGGCGAAGCTGAGGCAATTCTTTGTTCCATGTTGAAACAAGATATTAAGTGAAAATGGCTTGTGTTACTGATATTTGACATCTTATGCTTTTAAACAATCTTCTCTTATTCAAATCACACAATCAGTTAATGCTGTTTCACTTGCTTTCTCAATGTTGGCTTTATATTGGGTTGAATGAAGATTTTACCTGCATGCCAATTCATTGATTACATGCTGAGATTTTACCTCTCCAAACTGGTTCAATGGCATGGTTCTGAATCCTTGAAATGGCTCAGATATTCAAGGGAGGTCTGTTTAAAACTGCAACCGAACACAAAGAACAGATTCGATATTTCAGCCAGCAGGTTCATGAAATTGTTTCTGTATCATGTTAACCTTTAGATGTAAATTTTTGGGCAAATAATAAACTTGAAATTCATTCTTATCAGGATCTTCGTGAGTTATTCAGTCTCCCAAAGCAAGGGTTTGATGTTTCCCTTACACAGCAGCAATTACATGAAGAGCATGACAGTCAGCACGAGATGTACTTAGCTTGATTATTCCTTCATTACAGCATATATTGATTTACTGGGAATACCTTTGGTTATTTCTTTAATATGAATCTCCAGGGTCCTATTTTAAGTGATCTCACCACTATTTGCTTCGAACACAAGAAGGCACTAGTCTTGATCCTCATAAACGCTATTTAAACCAAATATTGCTTCTTCTTTTTTTTTTTTTTCTTTCCTTGTGGGGAGTGGAGCACTCAATGCATAAGCTTGGATGATTAATGTTGAGCACTATTGCGAAACTGCTGATCGGGATCATAGTTTCCTTGCAGATGTTATTTTTGCTTGATTGTCTCTTTACAGGCTTGCCATGTCCATCTCATTAAATTTAATTCATAATTTCCTAATTGTTATTATTGTTCTTATAGGGATAAATCTTTGGAAGCCCACATAAAGTTTCTGGAGTCTCTGGGTGTAGCAGGAGTAAGTCATCACAGTTTACTCTTCTCCAAGACAGCACCTGCTCAAGTTGTACCACAAGATGAAGAAGAGAAAAGGTGAAAATTTTCATTTTTCTTGGCTCACATTTTAAGGTGTAACTTGCTAGCAACCAACTGAAAATTTGAACTAATAAGATTGCAATTCTGCTGTTTACTACCATGTTTATTTGCATTCTCGCTGATTTTGATCAGGGGTAAAGGAACCACGATTGTCAGACATTCATCGCGTTATTCGTCTGAAGACCATGTTGATGGGTATGTTTGCCAAACATGTTCTAATAGTAATCCTCTTATGCTGTAACTTGAAAATGCTGAGTTGTTGCTTTCTGTTTACAGAGCTATGCATGCCTTTAAACCAAAGGACATAAACCTGAATATGAAAAGCACTTCTCCTGAGAGCACAGGTAAACTGACAGAATCTCAAATAAAGGAGAGAATCAACCGGTTATCCCAGATACTTGCGAATAAGGTACAACTTCAATCCCATATCTGAATATACATAATAACTTCACCCTTTTGAAACTTGTTGAACTATATTCCGATTTATTTACTTAATGGACATGCTTTAAGTTCAACCTCTAAAGAGCAGAGCATGACTTTAATCTGCTTATCTTTCATGTGCCAAAACAACCAACAGGCTACAGTTTCTAAGTTGCCAGATGGAGGAGCTAAACTGCAGAAGCAGATTTCTGAATTGAACTTGGAGCTCCACAAGATGAGAATAGAACAAAGACTTGAGGAAGATACCAGCAAAAGACCTGATAAAGAAGTTATTGAGCTGGATGATTTAACTGGGGAGCTTCAAAGGGTGTTGAATGTATAACATCACTTCCCATGCAAGCAAATGAAATTCTTGAAAGCAAACCATTTTTTTAGACATGAACTGATTACCACCCAGACAATGAACATTTCTTTCCTGATTCTTTTGCTGTCTATTATGCAATGGAAAGGTCCCCATGTACTAGAACTTCAATGTCAATGAAGTTAACCGATTTCATTTTTTTCAAGGGCAGAAGTATATGCTCAAAAGCTTTATTTTTTTATTTTTCAGAATTAAAGATGTTGAATGTAAGATCTTCCAATTTGACCATCCTCTCAAACTTCACCTATGGCTGCAACTTTGGTCTCTTACATGTTTTATTCACAGAACATTGTACGTAAGAACATTAGGCTCTATTGAATACCCTTCTGATCCATGTCGACGATGAGCTGCCAAGCTACGTCGAATTGACGGACTCTGGAGAGAATGTCGATAACAAAATTGTAACTTATACGAACTGATGATGTTCTTGTCTGAAGAGGGTTTGGTTGATGGGATAAGAAGGGAGAGAAATGCCGTGGAGCTAAAGAAAACATGCTATGGCGTGAAGTGGGTTAGGATTCGAACGCTGAACTATGATTTTTGTCAACAAGTCTGCATCTTTTAAGGGTTGGAGTGATCGAAGTTTGGGCTCCATATCCATACTAGTATCTGACGATAACGATGAGCAATGACGGAGTGGCCCGAGAAGAAGGATCGAAGAAGAAGACGAAGAAGAAGAAGCATTGGTGGTGATGGTGTGTGTGGTTGGAGTAAGATGTAATAGCGACATTGCCATTCTTTTGGCTCAATGGCTTTTGGGTTAGTCTCAAAAGGTGTAGAATGAGAAACGAATAGTACAAAAGAAAAGTTAAGTGAGAGGTGAAAGTTTATAAAGGTCGTATTGGTTAGGTTCTAATACATTTGTGCCTCTTTAGCTGTCTCTTTGCATATTCCGATGACAATTCGCGGTGGCGAAGTGGCAGTGTTTGTGGAGACGAACGTAAGAACCTATATGGTGTTGGCCCTCTCTCCAGACATCTCCGCCGCTGATTTCAAGAGTAAAGTCTCTGGTTAATCGGAGAAAACATGAAAAAGTTTATATCTTGTTCACTCTCTGCTCTAATATCATTCATGAAAAAGTTTATATCTTGTTCACTCTCTACTCTAACATCATTCCCTTCTTAGAACTCGTTCCTTTTTCATGCTTGTTTTGTATGCAAAATCTCCAAATGTGCCAATTTCACTGCCTGTTTCGATGTTTCCCATGATGGGTTCTTTCGAATTTGTATTTTATTTTCCAGTTTGATTACGAGAATGCCAGGTGGGGTTTCTCGACTTTTTTGTTACCTTGTGAAAAATCTGACTGCACGATCAAGTATTTATAGCCAGTACTAATTCTGCTCACCTGATTGCTCTAAGTCATAGTTTTAAATTGTGGTCTGCAATATTGTGGTTAGGATCCAGATCGAATATTGCAGTAAGGGTCCAGATTGTTATTGAAATTTGCTCAATTGTGTAAGATCATTCTGCTCAACGTCTCTACACATATTGCATATTAGTTCTCTTGTTGTATCAGAAGCCAGAGTGATTGCTGGATTAGTTTTGGTTTTCTTGCAACTGGCCATTCTCTGACCTTGATGATTCCCACCTTTGAACTTTTCTGGTGTTAGATGCAAAGTTGAAAGGTATCTAATTGTTGGTTATTTCCAGATAGTATTCAACTAATCAGAGGCATCAACTAGACTTTCGTAAGTTCAACTCTTCTTATATCCTTCCTGGAGATATTAATGTCTGTTAGAAATTGTTCTGTAGGAAAGCTTGAGGCAGCACACTTCAATTGTTTCCCAAAATCAGGAGAGATTAGAGTGCAGAATTTAATGGTAAATCGAAAGAGTTGCTTCTACCACCTGCCAGATTCATTCCCAATAAAGTACTCTTTCCAAGGTCTCAAAAGGACATGGTTTCTTCATGCAGAAGTGAGTACTGGTACTTCCAATGTCTTGGATAAATCAGGTATTATACAAGCATCTTACTGCTTAAACTGAATTGAATTTCAGATTTCAGCTATGTAACTGACCATGTTATGATGAATGCAGTAAGGAATGACGTCACATGGAAGAAGATGGAAGAATGTCAGAGCATCAAAGGTCTAGGAACGGTTCCTGTAACTGTTTCTGATGCAGACGATGTGAAGAAGATGGCAAAAAAAGTGAAGAACTTCTCATGGATCAGTCTCAGTAACAGTGTGAAAGGATGCCCAATCAATAAAGAAACTTCAGACGATGTATTGGAAGGTTTTCTTTTCACATTCTAGTGAACAAACAATCTTCCACTCCTACCATGGAGACTTCCAGTAATAGGTGATTGAAACTGATATCTGTTCCAGGTACTTATACTGTTGATAAAAATTGCTCGCCCGTTAACTCTGGAACTGAAAGTACATGTTGCAGCTCACAGTGGTTTGACTGCAATTCCACGGGCAAAGGGAATGAGCTTGAGAAACAGCTAAAAGCTAAGCATAGCACTGATTATTCAGTCACGCAAACCTACCCATTGCCTCAGTTTGCCGTGAGGATGCCGGCAAGGATATGTCGTCGAACAGCAACTACCGACTGTAGACTTAACGGGTCAGTGGACAAGCTGGAAAAAACTGCTGCAGTTGGGAAGCGTATCCTAACAGCTGCAGCAAAGCTTAGAATCTCCAGAAGTAACCCAAGAGCTGGTATCTCCTTGTATAGAGTTAGAGGTTCCGATGGCTCATCTATGATTAGACCTTCAATTTTTGAGATCAGTGATGATGAAGACTGAATGCTTCTTGGATTGTACTTTGTAAACGGGATCGAGAATGAGAAAATTGGTCGCACTCATGGGAGGTGCTTACTTTGCGCTTGTAGGGGAGATTTCCCCATACTTCTCTCTGGCTGGTTCCTAAGTACATAGTCAATTAGTTGGCTGTTCTACTGAGTATGATTAAGTGAAATAATTGAGTGCAGAAGTAATGGAGCAGACACTCGAATGAACACAATACCAAATGTCTTCATTGGAAAGTCACAAAGGCGCAATTGGATGTCGGCCTGAACAGTAACATGGAGCAGTTCTATCTGAACTTTATGATACACTGGCTTGCACAGCAATCACCAAGCCTTACATTTAAACCGCGACCAATGGATTCTGTTTTTATGGAAGAAACAGAAAAGGATTTCTCATAGATGAGCAGAGTCTCCAGAGTAGAAATTCCCAGTTTTGTAGGATTGATGGGAATCCTTTTCGGTTGCTGGACAGGCACAGATTTGATTATTTTGATTCTGGATTGAATGAATAATATAGGATGTTTCTGATACAGCTAACTTGCTGATACCTTAAAATGCTCTCAAGTGTTATTTTAGACTTGACAAGGAAGTTTTGTCAGATTTAAGTTTGAGATTGGTGTCGAACCATGAAAAGAAAATATTTTTGAGTGCAAGTTGAATTTTGAGTTTCAAGACACTCAATCTAAGTTAGCTTGAACTTGATTCACGTAGCTTGAATTTGAGTTTTTCTTGTTTGATTCCAAAGAAAAAACAGAGCTAAGAAAATATTTGGAATAGTGGAAATGGTATCTATGTATAGAGCTTATATATCTGCTTGAGATAGGAGACGAAGAAAGATGGCTGCTTACTTGAAAACTCTACAATTGCATAATCAGGCAAGGGTCATTCTCTTTTCTGAATAACACTCCTGAGATCAGAACCAAAGACCGACCTTACAGAAAGATGGAGCGAATACAAATATGAGTCGAGGAGGGGACGAAACCACGAGCAAACTATCCTCTCTGCCAAGACTGAATTATCTTCCACAATAAACAAAAACTAAGGCAAAGAGAACTTGCTACAGAAGGGAATTATGTACAGCGGCAAGGGACTATAGAGAAAATAAAACCGGGTTAAAATCCACAAGATGCTCTGTGCAAAATATGGCTACTCAAAGCTTGGCGTACGACTAAATCTCCCTTTCAAGTAATCCTCTATAGAGATATCTTGTTCAGTGCTGCTGACTGAATTGCAGTCATCCTCTAAATCGAGCAATGCAGTTCTAAGATGGGATTGGATGTTATTAAGATGCGGTTCCCCATCCGCTGCATCAGTTTCTTCTGATGCACTCACTTGTTGCCTTGCTGAATCCATTGCTTCCCCGTCGCCTTGGAGGAGCTTCAAGATCTGTTTTTACAGGATTTGTAAGGGATCAGCTTACAAAATAAAAGTAAATGAACGGTTTAATGCATTTGAACTCACAAGACCGATATCTGGCCGTGATCTGGGTGAGCGTCTGATGGAAAGAGTTGCTGCTAAAACCATTCTCTCAATCTGGTTATCATCACGATCACCTTTAATGTGTGGATCAAGCAATTCAGAAATTTTACCACCTTCTAGAATTGGCTTTGCCTGTGAATTTCAGTGTCAATGAATGTTTGATAGAAGCATTTTTGAAAGCATCAAATTAAATTTCTTTAGGATACTGCAACCAAAATTCTGAAATCTCCAAATAAGAAGAAAAATCAAGTCATGCAACTGACTTTTCTTGTATTTGTGCCAGTATAAAACCATGCAACATAATTCAAATGGATCCTTTTCATATACAACTTGTCTTCTAATTCTGCCTTAGCATTCTGCACACTTTAGTTCCAGGACCAGAAGGACAATTGAAGAAAATAAAAGAAACATTGCAAAAAAGGGAAACAATTTTCTCAAGCCACCAATTTCAACCAGGATCTTTCTAAACATTTTTTAACGGCAAGAAAAGAGGTGTGAAGGTTGCTTTTGGAAGAGGAATAAAATGCTTACCCACATAACAAGGCTCTCATGGCATTTTGGATTCTCACTGTTGATTGGTAATTTCCCAGAGAGAAGCTCAAGGAGGACAACCCCAAATGCAAACACATCAACTTTTTCACTCACCTTCCCATGCAAAAAATACTCAGGGGCCAAGTATCTGGGATAGGAGTGAGAATCAATAAGAACATTTATACCTCAAAACAATTAACAAGTGGCTCATATAAGAAGAAATAACTCACCCAAAGGTTCCTGAAACATCAGGGGAAGTTACATGGCACAAAGCACTAGAAATGCAACTTGCGAGTCCAAAATCTGACAGCTGAAGTAACAAAACAAGTTAAAACTAAGCACCAAAATCATGTACAGTAGAAAAGCAGTCCTCACAAAAGTACGGTTCATGCCTGGGGCTCAAAATCAACAGATAGAAGTATGTTTGAAGATTTAACATCCTTGTGAACAATAGGCTTATCACAGTAATTGTGCACATATTCAAGTGCCTCAGCTACACCTAGTGCCACTTTATACCTTTCTTTCCAACCAAATGCATCGGAGATCTTATTCCCTTCATAAGAGAAGCAACTAGGAGTTAGAATCACTCATTTGAGGAACATGTTATCTCATCAAATAAGTAGAGAATTCATAATACCATGAAGATTCTCCTCCAGGCTTCCTCTTGATAAAAAATCATAAACCAGGATCAATTTATTGTCCTCAAAACAAAACCCAAAAAGAGACATTAAATTCTTGTGATGTAATTTTGTAATGATCTCAATTTCCGAAACAAATTCTTTCAACATATACGCAGATGGCTTCAAGATTTTCACCGCCAATTCCTTTCCATCTGGAAGGCATCCTTTATACACATGACTACTACCCCCTTTGCCAACCATATTTTCTAGAACAAAAGGCCACAAAAAATTTGTTAAAACTCCCAGAATAGAAAAGAAAAGAGCAGACAAGGAAAACCCATATCAATACATGAAAGGTATATGATGAAAACCAACCAGGGGTGAAATTTGAAGTGGCTGACAAAAGTTCCTCATAGCAGAACAATCTACAAGTTGACGAGTACTTTTCATGGATGCCTTTCAATTCTTCAGGAAGGTCACTTAAGCCATGGTCTGGTGAAATGGGAGACCATACAACCTCAGGGCCTATTGGCACAATAGCACCATTCTCTGCTTCCACATCAAAACAATGGCCTTCAAGAGTATCTGAAGCACATTGTTTTTGATCTGGATAAACCACAGAAGAAGAATTCTGGCTCGATAGTGCCAATGCCCATTTGGCCAGAGATGTTCTCTTTGTTGAATTCTTCCCTAGAATTAGTCGCCGAAGAAGTGACCACCGCTGTTTAGAACTAGATAATGCAACAGAATTTGGTTTTGGTATAGTATCACTCCTTTGGATACTGTATAACTCCAGCAATTGGTTTTTGGAGTCATTTGGAGACAATGTGCCTGAAGTAGAATGTACAGAATTTTTGTTCTGGGATTTTCCTGAGCAACTTTGACTTACTTGATTCAATTTGTCTGCCAGCACAACATAAGTTGTATCACTTAGTAACTTGATATCCTTTCCCGAACATCCAACAATTAGGAAAACAAGATTCCAGTGTGAACTAAAATTATGGTCCAGACAACATAAAACTAACCATGTTTGAGATCCGGACCACAACAACAAATCAAAATAGCAAGTATAGGAACAAAACCTCTAAGGAAAAACCAAAGAGTAAAGGACCAAAACCTTTTATAGTATCAGATACCTGTAACTGTTGCTTCTCTTGTATACACAAATTTGCCATTATTAACAGCATAAATGGACAAACTTTTGGACAACTTTCTGGCGCAATACTTTGCTACCGAAGTTGAGGAGCGGATTCTGTGGGGGGATTTGGAAGTTCCCACAACAATCTTGTTTGCATTGCTTGATTTTGCTTCTCTTACCAGAATTTTCCGCACCGAAAAACCTCTGCACACTTTGAGCTTCAAATCCACCTAAACATAACCCTTTAACTCAATAACACAAACCATTGTAAATATGAAGAAATTAAAAGACTGTTTCCTTGTCCAATTTAGAGGAAACTTTGAAGAAAAACTTTACAACTATCGCTCAATAAAAAGCCTTTCTTTCCCGTAAACAAAACAATCTCAACCATTTTTTAACAAGTAGGAAACATGAAGGCCACATTCCCTAGAAGAACAAAAGGATCACAACTTTGATAAGAAAAGATGAAACAAACCTGCTTTAAGTTGCAGAAACCTTCATAGACAGCCAACAAAGAATCAAACGCTTTTACTATAGACATAAGCGAAGAAGTCCCCCCTTCAATTTCCACCAGACACACACACACCACACACGAAAGCCAACAAAAAGACGTCACATTTGAGAACAAAAACCAAAACCCACAAAACACAAAAACACACACAAATGCTGAAGTACCGGAGACAGAATCAAGCACGTGCAGAGCAATGACCCGATCACCGGGGTTGGCTACTTTCATGAGAGCCCACGTCAACAATTCCTTACTCTGAACATCCAACTTTACTCCCACCACAACCACCTCCCCTTCTCCGCCGTCTCCATCCTCCCCGGCGGTGCCCACCGTGCGTTCGCTGACCAACTTCATCGATCTCCACCACAAAACACGCCGGAAAACACCCCAATGGCTTCCCTTCTCACTCATACAATTAAACAAAAAGCACTAGACGTTAAAAACAGCTTTAATCAGTAATAATATATTACGTAAACGTCACTCTGTCTTTAGATCGTCGTTTCCTCTCTCTAAAAAAATGCTCATGAGAGCCGCTTTTTTCACTGCATTGAGAAGCGAGCAGCGAATCTTGTTAGGAGATGAGATGTTAATTAATTAGTTAACTTCTTTTAGAGATTTCTACTGTATGTGCCACTTTACTACCATCATGCTGCTCCACCACTTTCTGCCGTTCGTTCTCCTTTTATTTGTTGACTCTGATTTGATGTACTAGGTTTGTTTTTTTTACCTTTTAATTTTCTTGGCAAATATTGACCCAAAATCAATTAGCTTATTTTAATCAACTCAGACTTTTAAAAATTTTACGATTTGGTTCCAATTTTAACTTAAAGTTTGAAAATTTTAATTAAAATAATATTATTTTAAATAAAATAGTGTCATTTTCAGTTTAAAAATATATTTAATTTAATTTGGCTCCGACTTATTTGCGTTCAATCGGATTGCAAACTGTATAAAACCTATTAAGATCAATCCTAAACTTAAAACTTTAGGTTCGATCACCCAATTCAATATAGGAGATTAGTCAATCAAATACTGAATAATAAAAGGGTCAGCTTAAAAATAAATAAATTGTTGGGTGTAGAATATTATTCTAGTCAGACTTAAACCTAAAAGAACAAGCGAAGGGTTCGGACAATTATGTCACTATCACCTAAGTAAAGAGACCTAAAGTAAGAGATTAATTGAGAATTTTTTTCCCATTTGTATATCATAAATGATAGGATATTTTTATTCCTTATTGGTGAATTCTTTATTCCTTATTGATTTTGTCTAGTATTTTCTGTACCACAAAAATGAAAATTTTAGATGAGATTTAAATTTAAAAATACTCGAGTTCGAATTCAACCCGATTCAGTTCAATCCGTTTTACTTGTCATTACAATAAGTGTGTGGAAATTTTCAATTAAACTAAATTAAGTATTTTTTGTAGGATTTTTTTTTCTTGTTTTTCTTTTATGAGGAAATATACAACTCCCTCGATACTATGATTTTTGTCATAAAAGATTTTCATTAGTTATATTACACGAATGCTAAAATTTAGTAGATATGATATTTTTCATGGATGTCTTGTAAGTATGGTTTGGTGACTTGACTAATATAAATGTACTCACAATTATATATCCTAAAAAGTATAAAGAGATAACCTTTAAATTATTATATGATTTAAAGATGATTTAAAGGTTATTATGTGTGTCGAATAAGTCATTTACAGTCATAAATTTTACAATTATATATATATATATAGATATAGAGCACATGTAATCATATTTATTATCATCATTACTCGTACCATAATCATAATTGTGTAACTTTGATTAAATGTAGAAGATTGAATTGAAGATACTGTCTATTATTCTTCCTTGAGAGTGAGATGTTCCAAAGTTGTAAAAAGCAATTCATATACCTTTCTATCTTTGCAAGAAAAGTTTTTTTTTTCTTAGAAGGTGTTTTAATAAAGTTCTAATTATAAGAAGACACCTTTAAGTCATTTACATTTAGAATAATTATCACTCAAGCAGGTTGTATTGCTTAATATTTTAGCAATCTCCTTTTATTCTATCGTACTTTAAAAAAATATGCAAAAAAGAGACTTTTCACTTATGTATTTTAATAAATTCAAGTGATCTTTGAATCCAATTATAATTATTATTTAGAGTTGTTTGAAGGAAATATGGGAAAGTGATAATAAGCTTATTCTTGTTATTATCATATAATTTATTGTGATAAAATAAGTACTCCAAAAATCATTATTCAAAATTTAGTAAGATAATCAATTAAAGATATTAAATTAAATTAAGTTTAATTTAATATTAATAAAATAGATTAGAATCGATTAAATTTCAAATCACATTTTAATTTAATAAATTAATATGCACCAGATTAATTTTATAAAGTAATATTATTTAACTTCCGACTCAATTTTAACTGAATTTTTGAGTCTAACTCAATTTATTTTATTGATCATGCCGAACTAATCTTGTAAACTAAATTTGATTTCTTACTAATATTTGAAAAAAAAAGTTAAAAATAATCTATCTATTAATTAAAAATAAGGTTACGTATTAGTGAATATTTTCAAATTCTACTTATTAGCAAAATTTTTATTAAATTATTGACGTTATATTTGAGAAAAAAAAAGAAAAAGTGGAAAACAAAGTCACTCGAGCCAGGTTCTATTGATTAATATTTTAGCAATCTCCTTTTATTCTATCGTACTTTAAAAAAATATGCAAAAGAGAGACATTTCTCTTGTATATTTTGATAAATTCTAGTGATCTTTGAATCCAATTATAATTATTATTTAGAGTTGCTTGAAGGAAATATGGGAAAGTGATAATAAGCTTATTCTTGTTATTATTATACAATTTATTGTGATAAAATAGGCACTACAAAAATTATTCTTCAAAATTTAGTAAGATAAACAATTAAAGATATTAAATTAAGTTTAATTTAATATTAATAAAATAAATTAGAATCGATTAAATTTCAAATCACATTTTAATTTAATAAATTAATATGTACCGGATCAATTTGATAAAATAATAGTATTATTTAACTTCCAACCCAAATTTAACTGAATTTTTGAGTCTAACTCAATTTATTGGTCATGCCTAACTAATCTTGTAAACTAAATTTGATTTCTTACTAACATTTGAAAAAAAGAAGTTAAAAACAATTTATCTATTAATTAAAAGTAAAGTTATGTATTAGTCAATGTTTTCAAATTTTACTTATTAGCGAAATTTTTATTAAATTGTTGAAGTTGTATTTGAGGGGAAAAAAAAGAAAAAGTGGAAAACAAAGTTAGTGTAAAGGACAAATGAACGGTAAGCTCCAAGATGCAAATATGTTTCAGCTGAGCAATGAAAATTGTAGAGAGTATCGATAATGGAAAGCAGCTTGGCATTGCTTAGTTCACCGAATTCTATTCTATGCCCCTAGTATTCGTTTTAATCAT
>JANZLC010000200.1:30314619-30330647 GCA_026413385.1 Erythroxylum gracilipes
TTGTGAATCTTTGTTTGTGAGAGTGTGAATCATGAACCACGATGTGGGCAAACATTGGCGAAGTGTGATGGATCACCACATTTGTAGCATCTTCTCTCAGGCAAAGGATCACCGGTGGCCGATACAAAAGTGACATCAGTAGCATGTCCTCCGTTCTGGAGGCCTCCGCCACGGCCAGCTCGCCTCCTGTTAGTAGTATCTGCACGTGGAACATTTCTTGCACCAATGCCATTATTGAGATTGTCCTCCCATCTGTATTACAGACACGAGCATGCAATAAGGAACAGCATGCTCTCCATAGTTGCTTGTTCTATTGAAGCTGTTTCCTAATAAAGGACTCGTAATATTATGAGTGAAACAGAACAAAAAATGAAAACTCATATCAAAATTGCCGATGTAGGTAGGATAGACTATTATTTTCTGACTTCGGTTGTTTTCATTCAAAGGGCATATTACAAACATAAAGAGGATATTGAAAATTTACTGGTTTCCTTGATGACAACTTTTCCGAAAGTAAGTTATACTCACAGAGCCATGTAATGGATTAAGATTACGTACATAAAGAAGTTGCATGATTGTGATGGACAGGAATAGAACTTTCTTCCCCTGTTATTTTCAGTATTAGCAGTTCGCAGAACACAAGGTGCACCACACGTGTTGCATGACATTGAACATTCTCCTGCAATACAGCATTAACAGTGTAAATACCAAATATGCTTCAAATGATGGTCCAAAGGGATGGTCGACGTCAGCCACATAAAATTGAGATGATATGTTTTCTTCAAATTATGGAAATACAAATAGATCCACTAAATCAGAGTCTAGCTATCCAACTGATAATAGACAGCAATTTTGGTTGGGTTTATCTAGTTCGAAATTAATAATTTAATTAAATTGATTGAACTAAAATTATTAAATAAAATAATGTTATTTATTTAATATTATAAAATTGATTAATCAAAATGCAGTCATTTTATATGAAATTCGATCATTTCTAACTTTTACCGGAGTACTCTATTGCAAGTGGACAATAGTAGATATCCATGATATCTGATCATATGAAAATTATTGTAGAACCTCTGTATTTCTTAACAGTCAAATATGTCCTCTCTCTTGTTTGATATTTGTTGATTTGATCAAGAAAAGGAACTTGTCATCTAAAAAGCATGCAAATTCAGTGTAATTTAGAGGAGAGACCATATTAGCAATACCATCCTGTTGATTCCTTCCTTGAGACCGAGAAAGTCGGGAAGCTGAAAGCTGTGATGGACAACTCGCTGATGCATGTCCTGTTTGATGGCAGTAAGTGCAAGCACTCGGCCTAGAATTACTGCTAGGGGTTGTGGAAGGTACCCGACCTCTTGCTGCAGAAGACATTCCTCATTTCATGAGTTTTTCTATTGCCAGCAAGGTTATTAATTTGTTTTTCTTTTATTAATAATTTATAATCTTATTTAAATACTTTCTTTAGTCATTATTAGTAGTTATTATTAAATAATATTAAATAATAAAAAATTATTAATCACTAAATAATAATTATATTTGACGAAAAAACTCGTAAATGAGAACAAGGACTATATACTAGGTCTAATAATTATTAACAGGACCATTAAAATACCGAAGATGAGGATATAGACAAACCTTGTGTGCGTGAACCAGTTCCACATATATCTATCAATTGTCTAATAGTCTCATCACAGCCACCAATGCAACCTGGTCAATGTGAGTTAAAATTTTTGTTAGCCAAAAACGAGACGTTAAACATACATTTAAGGTAGAACTCCTCGCAACTACTGTAATAGTTACTGTTATATGTCTCTACATGGTGCAGAAACTCGAAAAGAGATCTCGGAGTTATTTGCATGAAAGGCGTAAAAAAAAACTAAGATCATAGAATGCGTATTGAGAAGCGAGGAATAGATTAACCAAGTACATGTAAATGGTTCAGGGTTTCCAATTAAGACTAATACTCTCTTCGTTATAGATCTATACAATGTGATCCAATGTTCAGAAGAACATTGTCCAAGGTGGACACAAAAGATACAAACGCATGCGTGCAGATAATAACTGGGTCCTTCGGAAGTGTGCGTAGAACAATATGTTACACACACACATATATGCATATTGTTTTACTCCATAAATTTACTTTGTTCTCAGCTTCAAGTTTGTCCAGGTAAAAGGTTAATGGTGAGTTGCCAATAATTCGAATTTTCATAGCTAAGCGCCTAAAATGAAATGGAACATGATTATGCAAATATAACACCAACAGGACGCTTGATCGCCTTAGCAAACCCCTTGCCTCTGACAATTTGGACACTTAAAGAATTTCATGACAAAAGTTTGGAGGTCAAATTGTATAAAATTTAATCAAGTTATCTTTAGGTCTATTTCAAAGTAATAATACAATCTGCAATCTATACTGTGGGGCTGCACTTACCCAAATGGTTGACACTAAAGCCTGGTGGAATTTCGATCTGGCGGAATTTAAATTGAATCAAATATACAGGACCTGAAAATTTTAAAGGGTTCTATCAGCGAAGAATATTGGCGAACTGAAACAAGCAAGAAATTAATGCAATAGAGCTAACCAGAAACTAGAACCCAAGGAATTTTCTAGCAACCTATGCAGCATTGAACATTTTCATAAAGGTGACGTGACTATGTCCAAGAGAATTAGCTCTATTAAAGCTACAGGTTATATCTCTGAACCAGTTAGAAGATTTGTTTGTTAGAAGAGCTTCAGTTTCCTCCTAGTCTCTAGATGATTTTTTTTTTTTTTGAAAAATATCTAGATGAATTTTTCTCGGGTAGATGCATCATACGAGACAAACTGATTTGGATACTTTTACTTTATCACATTAGAAAGGGACAAGATAGAAGGTTTGGGACATTGATCCAGTTTCACTGACTTAAAAAGATCAAACCATGAATTTTCCTTCTATTCAGAAACCTACAACCTGCTAGTAGAAGTCCAGATAACACTAACACATAAATTGGTGTCTTAGCCACCTATGAAGCAGTTAAGAAGAAATACACATAACAACCTGGAGTGCATGAGTTGCAAACGTTGTTGGTAACAGTGGCTTCTAATACAGCTCCAGGGAGCCACACAGCATTT
Source organism: Erythroxylum gracilipes (assembly GCA_026413385.1). NCBI lineage: Eukaryota > Viridiplantae > Streptophyta > Magnoliopsida > Malpighiales > Erythroxylaceae > Erythroxylum > Erythroxylum gracilipes. The sequence continues at coordinate 30,317,738 of JANZLC010000200.1, forward strand.
CTACACTGAGAAGTTGAAAGAAATGGAAGTTCAATATATGATAGATAAGAGTTAAGATAATAAACATCCACATTCACCCCATCAGTTTTGGCATGAGCCATAACGTGACTTCTCTTTGTAATTGTAATATTAGCAACGCTAAAAGAAACATAGAAGCTGCTATTGATGTTAATCTATAAATAACATTTTTCACAACTCAGTCAACAAAGCTGAAATCCTACACATGGGCTGAGAAGAGTGAGATTTGAGGACCCAAAACTGAAATTTCCACCCTAGTCCTTCAGCCAAGTGAACCATGAAGCAATTTCCTAAACCATAATTATACTCTATATGAAAGGATGAAAAGATTGAAAAGATTTGCAACATAAAAATACTCAGAACATTTGAATCAACACGATCTAGATTCAAATGATAATAGGAATAAAGGATAATGTAGCCGAATTTATGCATTTATTGGAATCCATAACAATGATGGTGAACTTGACTAGGAAAAATGGAGAAAATAAAGGTATATAAGAGCAATTTGGCAAATTCAGCATTAAACAGTTGCAAACTAACTCGTCAGCAGGACGATATAAATGAAAAACCATTACGGTTCCTCTTGAAACAGTGAATTACGTGTTGGGAACGCCTTTGATAATGAATAAGATGTTCTGTGAAAAAATAACCAACCTGTGGGAAACCCAAGCAGCCAACCATAAAATTGCCATCCTGTTCAGAGGGACCACCTAGTTTTATTAGACAATAGGAAAGTCCTGGACTTGTAAAAGTAGCATGGAAATGTAAGTAAAACTGCATGTTCTTACTTAACCTTATCATTTGGAAATATGAAACATTTACTTAATTGATAATACAGTTGGCCCTTAAGTAAATGTGATGACTCAGCGATAGCCCATATAGATATAATGTAAATGAAAAAGCTCATACCCGACTTCTCTTCAATACCATGTTTGATTCCTGGCAAAGTCCACACAACCTAACAGTTTCTCCTACTGCATGAACATCATCTCCTCCAGATCTATCCGATCTGTATAGGCGATAAAAAATGGATTACAGTTGAACCATTTGTAATATATAAAAGGTTTAGGAGGAGCTGGGGATCCACCTCTGAAAGAAAACTTCCATGGCTTCCAAAAGCTTTATTTTATTTGTCCTCGCCTGCAAACATAGTGCCTTGGATTGGATATTGGACATTAACAAAATGCACTGCATGTATGATTGATCATACTCTGCTATTAAGTGAACTAAACAAACAGTGAAGGAGTTTGAATTAAGCCTCGAAAGCATTCAAACACGCTCAAGTATCACCCATAGCAACTCTCTTTTTGTTTAGCTATTAATGCCAGCGGTCATTGTCTGCGACTAACAAGAGAAAATCCCTCCCAGCTAAAGATTCCCTTAGCAGGAGGAAGCCAGTAATAACTTACATCCAGGAAGCAAGATTTCATTTGCTGTAAGCATCTTGTCAAAACTTCGTCTTTACTTTTATTCCCCACGCTAACTTCCTTCATGTCACATTCCATCATTGATCTGAGATAGGGTTTCCAGAGTTCATACCTAAAGAGATTTAAAAAGTCGCAGATTCCTCAGTAAAAGTGTAGAACAAAGGTCTATGCACTTCAAGCTGTAGAAGACACCTAGCTTGTTACTGGAACATAAAACTTTACCCCATATTATCATATCCCATAATTAGCGCCTCACCCTGAAAATTATCAGCTCATAATTAATAAATGAACAAATGCCTCCGTAAAGCCCATAAAAAGTCATATAACTCCAGATGCAGTAAAGGTAAATGCTTCATATTTAGCCTAGTGGCAAGAGCTGGACTTGGTGCCCTTGAGGATTGTCATTGCTTGAGGATACTTCAGCAGACTGTGGACAATCTAGGCCTTAAAACCGTCCACTCAAGTTAGGTAAATGATTAAATAGTCGAGTGGATAAGTTAAACACGTCTTCTCTTTTTCCCTTCATCAATTTCTCTTCTTATTCCCTTATCAACCTGATTACTTTATGTTCTCTTCATTTCTGCTTGCTTTATAATCTTCCCCAATTCCCATCTTTCCTATTCTGCATTGTCTAACTCTCTGAAAAACAAAAGTATATGCAGAAGCAAACCAAATTTTCCTTTTCAGACAAAGTCATAGTACAAATTTCCTATACTAGGAGAAGAATTTGCAGAAAGGAATAAATCTGAGTCAGATAATTGCATGTGTAGCAGGAATAACTGAAACTCTAGATATCGTTTTTAAGTTGTTAGTATTTTATGTTCTGTCAATGTTATGCCACTAACTATACATTCTCCTCACGTAGAAACATGCAAATAGGAACTCTTAAACCTACAAGTATACAGACAAGAAAAATGAAACTTGGAAAAGAGCAATATACATAACCAAGAGCCAGATTCAGTAAGATTACAAGACTTGTTGGTGAGAAACGAGTATTTGTGTCCTTTGTCACATAGAAACGATCTAGCAGCTTTTTTATGTGATCATGCATTGTTGCATCTGTTCCAATGCCCGCCTTAAATACAAGAATATAACACAAAGAATTAGCTAGTATACAATGATACCAAGGAATTCTCTACCCAAAATCATCTATTGCTTATTCCTTTAAATAACATCAAATTTACTAACCTTGTCCATACAAGCTAGTAAATCAGCTTCACTAAGCAGAGGCGGTGGTCTGGTTACTCCAGAATCAAGAGTGAGTGACGTTGGAGTAAACTGCATCATGGTTCAACATTGTGGTTTCTTTCACTATTCTTTAAACTTTGAAATGAACCCGACAAAAAGATATAAGTTCAAAATATTACTGTGCTAATCAGTCTCCATTGGTGAACGCTTGTTTTGTACAATATCAACTAATTTACCAAGCAAAGCAAAATCATATAAAGAAGGATGCCAGATCTCCTTTTCAGATGTGAGGAGACAACAAGGTGGGAGATAGGAACAGGTGAAGTTTAGTTACAAAGCTTGGGTGAGATTTGAAAACAAAAGATTTCTAGCAAAATGAATATTCTGATATTGTTGTCAAATTCATCTCCGTTACCGAGCTGAATAATCATACCAACAATCATTAATATTGAATACTTCCCACTACACAATCCTAGTACTTTCTGTTCTTGTGTTTTTTGTTTCATTGCATTCCTATGTGTTCAGAAAGTGCTACCTTGTGGTGTCTATGAACAGGTTAATTACATTGATCAATCCAACATATGTGAGCAAATTAAACAATCAGTTTTTAGTGTTTCAACTACTAAATCAATTAATTACTTAGCCCAGACAGTGCATAAGAACTAGCATCGTATTTTTTATAAATGTGGTAATTTGAACATGCAAGAAAAAGAAACTCAACTCCTCAATTTAGCTCCATATATAAATATCATGCACATAAGTTGAATTGCTGCTTTGATCTTGATGTACTAGTTCCACAAGCTTCAAACCTCCAGCATGAGAAGAAAATTTTGCTCAAATGACTATCTAGGTGCTCTTTGCTGCTTTATGTGGCAAATAAAGCTATGAAAGGTTTCCCAAGGTGATGATAATGCAATGTTAACCAAAAAGATTTCAATAATATAAGTTATAGGACATGGCAATCCTCATAATTTTATTCCTATATTTTGAGAAGAAAATCTGAAAGATAATTAATATAACAACAAACCAACGGCTGAGGAAGGAAAGGACAAAATCATATATCTTCAAATTCAACGAAAAATATCAAACCTGTTGTCCAAAGGCGTATGTTGGAATGATTGAACCTCCCCATGATTCAAAACGATAAACATCCAAGTAGTTTTTCTGGTTGAGAAAGCTTTTGCATCAGATAGTGACGCTTACAAGAAGCAAGGCACAAATAGCTATCCCAAATAAACCATAGAGTGGTCGACAATGATGAGACAAAACTAATTTAGTCATTCATGTCGCTCTAAAGCTTGTCTAATGAACAAGACATATACATAAGAATATAGATGAATCAACGGTCCATGCTATAGAATACCCAACTCTTGAGCCAAGGGTCCACCTTGTTTTATAATTTGTCTATTTGTGAAGAGACTGTCCAAAACAAGGCAGATTATTGTGATCAGTTTTATAACAGGGTTGGATACTTGCTGAACCAAGCATTTAGATTTACATTCTCGTGCGGAAACATGGACTTAGCTAAGCTATTGAAGATTCCCTTTTGTTCACTTCAGACATTACAATATTAAAAAAATGAAAAAGGACCGAAGGCTAAGAATTAGGTAGGATACTTACAGATAAAATCACCCTTCCTGTTACAGAAAACTGTTCACCAGCTATATCGATTTCCACAATAGTTTCAGCCCCTACAGCTGGTTGTGAAACACATGCAAGAAAATGGCGAACCACTAGCTCATACAATCTCTGTGAAATGTCGAATTTAGTTAACTTTACAAGAATATATTAGAAGCCTTGTAAAAGAGATAGCATCCGAGGTACTGACATGGTGATCTTGACTCCATGCACTTTCTCCAGCAGAAAATTTAGTGGGGTGAATAGGCGGATGGGCCTTGTCATCATGCCCACCACTACTCGGGTTTCTCCAAAGTCCTGCTCCAGGATCTAACAACCTTTGTGCATACGATCCCCATACAAGATGTTCTTGCTGTTCCCGTACAAGTGCCTATATAAGATTTGAAATCAGCTGGTAAATTAATAGTTAACGCTGAGCAATATAGCAGGCCAATAAGAACCATATTCACGGAAGAAGCACCATACAAAGAGAGCGAAGACAACAAAGAAACACGAAACACACAGAAACGTAATAGATAAAGTTACTAACATGCAAATCAGTCCTGCTAGAAAAGCAATCAGTCTCTGTACGAGGATAACTGATGAAACCTGCTTGATAAAGATCTTCTGCCACCTACAAATAACAAAAGCAGGAGGAGAATTGAATGCGTCAAAGATTAATGGTAAAACAAATCAGTGAGGACAGAAAACACAAGAATGATTCTTCTGTTTTCCTGCTATGGCAGAAACAGGTTCAGTCACTCTCAAAATCTGTTGTGACAATAGCAATAAGATTACAATTTTTATATACAAAAGAACCTTATTTCTTATCCAGCGTTTTTTTAAAGATGTTTTCAGCACCTGTAGAATTGTATCCAAAAAATTACTAAATGTTTATCATATCCTAAAGTATATGGAAGAGCCCAATTGTTCAACTAGTATGCAGATAGTGTTTCTGAACTCTTTCTTGATGTTGCTGACGAATCATCAACATGCCAAATTTAACTCGAAATTGATCGATGCGTCTATCCCATTAATAGCAAAGACTTGCAAGAATGTAACATAAGAGGTGCATCCCAAATGCTCCCACCTTCATAGTGTGCTCAGAGCTCATCCTAAAGTATCTTGAAGCACGTTTTTCAAGCTCAATAGTACTCAACGGATATGGAGGATATTTCAGCTTCTCTCGCTGCAGTACTTTTGTTACCTTTTTGAAATATTAAAAATTCAAAATTAGAAAAACCAGTACTTCAAAATTGAATAAGTTCCCAGGAAATGAACTCTTTGCTTACAGTTGCGGTGGGTTCCTGAACGCACATTTCATAAAGTACAACTGCTGAATTGTAATCAAAGAGATGCCCACGCCTGTAAAACCAAGGTGACATAAATCTTAAGATTATAACATCCAAAACTCGAAAGGCATTGTGTACCAAACCTCAAGAGCTTACACCCAATTGAAGGTAGCAACTCCTTCATCTGATGTGTGAGAACAATTGATAGTCCAATACTCTTCTGGCTCATGTGATTGTATCTCCCAATAACGTTCCACAATGAAGCCAAGTGTAGGAAACTGCAAAATCAACAAATCAGAAAGACAGATCCATAACTAGTATGCAAGTAATATCAAAATTTTAACCATTTGAATCCCGTGCTCTGAAGTTGTAAGCTGCAACCAACCTGACAAGGCCCATAACTTAAAACGAGATTTCTTTCTTCTTGAGCAGAATCTATGATAAACTTATCCCTCAACAGCATGGTCTGAAACCTGGTAAAAGAAGCACCAATTCGTAGATCAATTTCCTGCAAAATGAAAGAGTCATTATCAATCCTCTTAGCTATCAATAGGAAATATCACTTATGATTAGCTAGGAGATATGATAGCTCAAAATTTAACTCCTAAGAGAATTAAACAAAAAAGACTATCATTGAGTTCGTTTCTGTGACTTTATTATTGTGAAATAGTTGTTGCAGTTTTGCAAAAGTTAGACATTCGTTCCCACACAATGAACAATACTCACTTGCCTAGCATCCACAGCATCAGCAAACCACTGATTAGGAGCGACAAGATTTTGAACTGCCTCATGAATTTCCCTGTTGGTTTAAATATATTTTTTTAAAAAAATCAGGACCAAACAAACATGGATATAAAGTAAATTGATTCAGTTCCAATCCCTCCAGAATCCCAAATTTTAAAATTCCACAAATTAGAATTAACTTCCATCCAGTGAATGAGGATAGCATATTCTCTTACAAAACCTGTCAATTAAAGCAGAGAAGCGAGCTCTACGAATCGTGATTTGACGATTAACTGCTCTACATACTTCGATTACTTCAAATGCGATGTTCTCTCCCTCTCTATCACAATCAAGCCACAAAACAAGCCACTGACACCTCCTTGCTTCCTCCTCCAATGTCCTTTTGATATCCTTCTTATCCTGTACCAAAATACTAAGTAAACAGTAGAGACGGTATGCTTAAATGTTTGATACATTTCAATGCATCAAAAGGATTTGTACCTCAGGAACGTATTTCCGGACAGAAGCAACGTAGAGATCTGCCGGGTCACAAGAATGCCACTTGCGGAAGGATTCATCGAATTCGAGCTCCATGAGATGGCCGGTGACCGATGTGAAGAGCATGTGGCACGGTTGGCCGTTAATGGAGTAATTGAACTCGAAGATCTTGTTGTAACGGGACCGCCCTTCTCTCACTCGCAGTTGATTCCGAGATAGTATGCCAGACACCGATTTCGCCACCGACGGCTTCTCCGCCACGTTGAGGACGTTGATCATCGCCGGAGATCTGGAAGCGGTGCGTGAGGGGAAATGGGCGGGTGGTTTTGTAGTTTTGTTGCTTTTACTTTTCCCGCCTATTTCGTAAGCTTGAAAATGAAACGGCCAATTTTTAACAATCTCTTAAAAACTATTTTTCAGGATATCATAAATCTCCTTTTAATATTGGGAAGCGTATTGGATGTTAATTTATAAAACATATATACATATATACACACACAAAAATATTTATATGCCAAAATCGAAATATAGTTATATTCATGTGAATAATGCTGGACTTATATATATATATATATATATATATATATGTATGTATATAGAAATAAACAATTTAATTTTTAAGAGATGGATATTTAATAAATAATATTTATGTATTTAATAATTTAAAGGACTTATGTTCAAATCAAATTTAAGTATACTTTCATGACATTAAATTTACTTAGATATTGTTTTGACAAGTTAAACATATTTACTATATGTATATAATTAAAAGATAATAATTATAAATCTTATTATTATTTAAAAAAGACATTCCAATGTTTTAAAAACCGAAGTCAAAGTTAAACTTTAAAAGATGTTTAGGATTTATAAAATTAAAAAATTTAAAATAAGATTGGAATAAACTGTTCTTAATTTAAAATTTAATTAAAAAACTGTTAAATAAAAATTAATTAACTTATTTAAAAATTAAGTTTGCCCGAATCTTGATCAGATGCCCAATCGAGCTTGAAATCACCTGAAAACATCGTCGTTGTTCAAAGGGTCAAAATTAGGGTTTACCCGAAGCTTGGTAGGGTGCCCGATTGGACTTCAAATCACCCGGAAACGCCCAATTAGGTTTGGAATCACCCGAACCCAGTCTAGCTTATTGCCATTCAATCAAGGCTCCAAACCTCCCCGGCAATGACAACTGATAGTCAGCTAAAAGATATACAGTGTACAGTAGTACAGGGAACTACAATAACTAAAAATTACAACATAAAATGGTGTCAAAATTTCATCCCAGTCCCAGCCAGAGATAAGTGTTGAGTAAAAGGATATGAAGAAACATGTTAATAATTATCACAAGCTCTGATGCCAATCATGTCTTTTTTAGCCTCTTTATCCTTTCCAGTGCACCAAGCCGGTTTTCACCATCTATAGTATCCCTTGCACCAGCAACTCCATCTGTCATCATCCCTTGATTTTCACCCTCCTCCCTCTTCCTGACCAATCCTCCAAAAACTGCATTCGGAACATCTTTCTGCTGAATCTCGACTCGTTCATCATCACCTTCTTCAGAATCGCTTTCTTCGGGAAGTTCAATGTCTTCATTATTCGCTTTTGTCCCACCTTCAGTCTGTGACTCCACCCCTGCACTTACAAATCCAACTTTTCTACCGTTGTTATCTCTAGCAGCAGTGTCATTAACTGCAGGAGCTATCTGTCTCTCCAGAGCAGCCATTTCGTCCTCGGGAACCCCTGCCTGTTTCAATTTATCTTTGGCATCATCAATGTTCAGCCTCTGATCCTTCTGCATCATATATTCAGGCAGGATGAAGTGCGTCTGCAGCAAGAAGCAAAATCAAGAATTTATGTAGCAATCTTAGTAAAATCCGGTATCAAAGGAATTAAATAAAGCAAAAATGGATCATCAAAATTCTAAGATGTGTTGCACTTGAGATTTCAATGAGCTAATGTGATAAAAGATCAACTAGTACAAAAAAATGAGACACATTGCCAATGAAGCAGAAATGGAAACAGTTCAAAGTAGAAGTTAGAAACAACAACCAAACTTGAATAAAGAAAAAGTAGAAGTGACAGGAGTGGGCATCTGTGCTATACGTCCCACTTGCTATACCGAAAAGTTCTGGCTTTGATCTGATAATGGTTCATTTCTATCAACATAATAAAAGACTATATAATAGCATTCACTTATGTGGATCCTACCTCGTTTTAAGTATAATTGACTTCAAGCTATTTTGAACAAAGAATGGATCACCAAGGATGGCATGATACCTGACTATAGCTCGCTGAGACGGTTCGTTTGAGACGCAACATTTCTCGGAATGTATCTTCATTTCCATGTTGCACTTCAAAGTCATGCCATCGATTCCAGAAGTCCACATCAGATCTTGGATCTGAAAATGAGGCTGCAAAGACATATATTGCCCGTGCACGATCTATTTCTCCCAAGTTTTTCTCAAGATCGGCATACTTCAAGCACATAAGTTTTACATCTTTGTCTGGCAATCCGGATTCTATTGCCTGCTCATATATCTCCCTTGTTTTGGGAACACCAAAGATTTCTGATGCACGAGCAATGTAAATTTCATACATACTCAGTTTTTCATGGTTAGGAACAGCCTTTGCTGCTTCATCATACACCTTCATGGCTCGCTTCGCCAAGCCATAATCCTCCTCTAACTTTGCATACTGGAGATACAGCGGTTTCACTGCATCCGCAGGTGCCTGGCAAGTGTAGGGAAAGAACCACAAACAGTAAGGTCAGCATCACTGAACAGTGAAGTCAATAAGTAAAGTAGATAATACTTTGGATGATAGGAACAAACCCCAGTAAAAAGCTTCTAGAAATAAAGAAAAATACACAAGCAATTGGAAGGAAAGAAACAAAAGGATCTACAGGAATGAGGAAGTAAACAAGTATTAATTAGCTGCAGACATCATCAATTAGATCAGAGCCATTATGACAGCAATTGGAAGGAAAGAAACAAGAGGATCTACAGGAATGAGGAAGTGAACAAGTACTACATAGCTGCAGACATCATCAATTAGATCAGAGCCATTATGGCAGCTAAATTTGATCAACATGCTCTATCTACAAGAATGAAAACTAGACGAAATTTGTAACGCTTGCTTTTATCTTTCATATGCTTTTATAATTTGTTTTATTATGTGAACTCATTGTAATGTTGAGATAGCTTTGCTATAGTTAATACAAACCTTTATTCAATTTTCCAAAAAAAAAAATTCCACTACAGTAGCACAAGAATTATCATCAGTCTATTGTCATGTGTAAAGTAAGTACCAATTAAAAGTCTGAGGAACTGAAACACTGAGATTGCTCAATAGAATGCATACCATCTCAATTGCATGTTCAAATAACTCTCTTGCACGTTCCAGCTTTGTCTTGCCATATCTCTTCACGAACTTCGATAAGTATGTCACCCATATATCTTTCACATGAGGGTACTTGAATATTTTGACACCCCTTTCATATACCTTGAACGCATCTTCAAAGTATTTATTTTCCTACAGATGCAAAAGCAGTACAATTTATCAATTTGCTAAAAAAATAGCAGTCAGAAGGACAGAACCAAAATATTACAGAAATATACTTCCAAAAGCCATGCGTAATTGATAATGATTTGTGGTGTAGCTATTCGAAGGTCCAATATACGCTCATAAACTGCTCGAGTGGATTCCAAGGTCCCAAGACCCTCCTCCAAATCAACATAAAAAGCCCAAAGTCTCAAAGACTTGTGCACTTTCATCTGAACAGGCTCATTACCATCAGCAGCCACTGTAATTGATATCACATATAAAAGTTCTTGAACGTTAGTTCCTGATTTTGAGCATCCAAAAAAAGAATACAAAAATCAACTTAAAACAATAAAGCAGAACGGAAGTTCCACCACGTCGACAGAATCCTCAAGGCCTAAACTCCTGATAACAGATCTTTTCAAATATGTCAGTGGATGTAAGGAACTAGAATAATAGGAGTATCATAAAATGTATTTGCATTACTTAAACATATGCCTGGACCTTTCAGTTTTGTATCAAGACCAAGTAACAAATTGAATCAACTTCACAGTGATTATATCAAGCGACAGAATTACCAAGCCAAACAAACAATCCTGAACTGTAAGAATTAATCAAGAAATATTCACGAATGTCAGGACAACTGAAATTACCTCTTCGTTTGACTTCAACTGACGGTTCTGCAGTGGCTCGCCTCAAGAGCTCCAATGCACCTTTAAAATTCTTATGTCTGATTTCCATTTCAGCCCACTCACACCACACACTAGCTAGATTATCCACAGTTTTATAGTTCACTTGTACAGCCTTGTCAAAGATTACTCTTGCATTCACAAGATCATTGTGATTTTCATACAATTTAGCAAAAGCAACCCACAAAGTATGAGGCTTGCCCACTGCCTTCATTGGATCAACTGTCCTCACAGCCTCAGTATAAGTTAGAATCTGTCTTGTTGGATTACCTTCAAACAGCTTAACCCGTCTATGCCACTGTTCCACGTTGTGTGGATTCTGTCGCAAAAGTACACTATTAGCCAACTCAGGCCTTCGATCCATTAAAAATTCCAGTTGAGCCAACATAAAATCCACATCATTATCATCATGTAACCAGAATCCATTAAGTATCCTCTTTTCGAAGTTAGAATCCACTTGCAAACGAATATCTTCATCCAACTCTGCCCCATTCTCCTCCGCCCCATCTTCCTCTTCGTTGCTTATATCCAGATCCTCCATCTTGTGAGCAACCATACTCTCTTGAAACTGTGAATATGCATCAAATATGACACTGAAATCCCTCACTGTAACCACGGTGGACATACCCTCTTCAAAAATATCCCTAGCTTTCTCAAACAAACCCCTCCTAATATAATAATCAGCAAGAGATGTCCACAATCTACCAACCTCATCTGTAAACTTCCTGATTCCACCCCTAATAATAGCATCAACATTCAACCCAGAAATCGCCTTAGCATGTCTAGTAAGCAAATCACACAATTCCAACCACAATGTATGTTTTGTTTTCCCCTTAATAGAATAAAACTGATCATCGTTCAACACAGAAGCCAACCTCTCAGCAGCCTCTTGCCAAAGTCGAGAATTAACTAAAAATTCAATAAACTCCTCAATATGACCAGGATCATACATCAAATATCTCCTGTAAACCCTAAGTGAAGTCTCAATTGGAACACCATCTTGACTCACAAACCTCAAATAAAGCTCCCAAATTCGATCATGTTGCGTCACCGGCAAGGCACAGAGAGCCCTATCGAACGTCCGACGAGTCCGAGTGACGAGTTTCTGATTGGTCAACGTCTGCAAGTACATAATCCATATCCTGGGCATCTTATGCATAGTAACAAGGGCTCTTTCAAACGTATTGTTTAGGGTTTCGTACTGGTGGTGTGTGATGGGTAGATTTCTGACTATATCGAGACGCTCGGTGAGATACGCGTGCCAAAGCTTGTAGCTTCCAGGTAAAGCCTTGAGAGCTCTCTCGTAGATCAGAAACCGCTTCTTGAAGGGCGATTCGCGGCGGGCCACCAGGTAGCGCCACCATAGCTTGAGACTGAAGGGGTTGCGCAAGATCTCTTCTTCATAGAGAAGGTCGTCCTGTGAAGGGTAAAGCTCTTTGGGTATGGACATTGTTGAATTGCCAAAACCTCACAGCGTTTCTGCAAGTGGCTGTGAAGAGCGGAGGAGCTACTTGGGGTTTTGTTATTACTTCTCTTATTGGACAATTATTTTCTAATGTATGGTAAATTTTATAACTATTTCCTTAATACAATTTTAAAAGTTAAAAAATAGTTTCCTCCTTTTATTATATCTGATTATTTAATAACAAGAAGAATAAAATATTTATGTTAATTAATCATATTTATTTTTTTGAGGAAATTAATCATATTTATTTATTTATTTATATTTTTATTTAATAGTATGTAAATTATAAATAAATAAAAAGTTTAAAAATTATATAATAATAAAATTACATAAAATAAAATAATATGAAAATACAGTAATATCTTATGCTGCAAATATTTTAAATAATATTACATAAATAAAATTATCAAATTCATATAAAAAGTAATAATACTTTATAAGTTCAACATTACG
>JANZLC010000200.1:30375410-30389409 GCA_026413385.1 Erythroxylum gracilipes
AATTATCAATGAATTACATATTTTTAATCATATTAAGCACAAGGGGCATTTTTGTCATTGACACAATTTTTTCGTTTTGTCTCCTGCAACCAAACACATCTGTCCTCGAGACGGAGACAATTTTTCTATTCTGTCCACCATAACCAAACATCTCACTGTCTCAAATTTTTGTTCCGTTCCGTCTCCAAATATTGAAGACAACAACCACACGCAACGTTAAGCTTCCTTTTTAACAGAAATTAAAATTTAATTTTGAAATTCGTACTTGTAACAATGGCCGGTTATCATAAGGATTGGTCCGTAAAATGATTTAGGAAAAAGAAGAGCCCTTTGGTTTATTTTAGTTTGCACATTTGTAAATTTCTTTGTTAAGGTTCTCTAATGTGTACAAGAGCAAGACAATCTTCAAGTACTAAGGTTCTCTAATGTGCACAACATGTAAATACTACATTTTCTTGAGTAAGTTGATAGGATAAGAGTATCATAGATTATGTGACATACCAAATGTTTATTTGGTTTTAAGATTACAATATAAATCTTTAAATTCACCTTAAATTAATAGGTCAAATTCAAGTTAATTAGCCTTTGAATTGAGTTTGCATTTAGAGAAAATGATCTATCCAACTCAAAAAATCTAAATCAACTTGAACTGAAATGACAACAATATATCTTTTTGCCTGCTTGAGTTGAAATAGAGGGATACATAAGGGATCAGACTAAACCTAAATTGCCTCTTTTTTAATCCAACTCAAAAATTAACGAATCAAGTTAAGATTGATTTGATTTAGAGTTAAGTTTGGAGAGATTAACCCAACTCGACTTAACTCAAAAAGCATAAGCCTGAACTGAGATGACATGTAACATTCCGCTACTTATGTTAAGCCCGAAGAGTATATATATGAGTTTAGTGAAAAGTTAAAAAGTGCATTTCATATTCATGTATAATTTGGCATACACGTACACTTGAATATTGAATTTTAGCAGTGTTTTGTATTAAGTTTTGGATGATGTATATATTTGGATGATTTATAAAGCTACAATGTACATATTCGGATTTTATAAAGTATGTGTTGGAATGTCCTCAGGATGTTTCGGTGTGTACTCTATGACAGTGGGGTGTTACATGACAAAACGGCATCATTATGATGTAAGTACATAGTTATGCCTTTAGAGCTGTTATGACCTAATTTATTACCAACCCTAATTCAAATTGAGACATGTAAATACTACTTTTTCTAGAACAAGCTAATAGAACAAAGAGTGTCATAGATGATTAAATTTTTATCTAATTTTAAAGTAATATAGATTATCCAACACTAAAGTCTTCAATCCCTTGACCACCATATGAGAGCAAGAATGATCTCAAATATGTTCCCATTGACCACAGCTTTGAGTAACTTAGTCTTTCTAGGTGTGTATGGAGGGTATCTTACAGTTGCATCTCCATTGAAACTCCTTATGAGAACTGACTTTTTGTGGCTAAATGCTTCAAATGAGTACTTCCCATGGTATGATCCCATTCCACTCTCTCCGACCCCTCCAAATGGTAAAGTGTCAATTGAAACCTGCAAATTTCGCAGACATCTGTAAGCAATGTTCTCCATACATTTGAAAAGATTAGGTGACATCTTCCTCCCCACATGACATACTGATTACAAGAACACAAAAATCATGATGTTTTGAACTGAGAAATGCAAGAATAGTACATGTAACACAGTGTCGTTGATGAGCATTCCGCCGGACGATACGTTTTCGATAAAATCGCTCTTCAGCTTCTCATCGTTAGTGAACAGATAGGCCGCGAGAGGTTTCGGCCTCGAGTTTATCTCTGAAAAGCTGTCGTTGATGCTTTCGACCTGACATTATTCACAAAACATTTTACCTATAAGAAGCATCATCTTCACAGATCATCAGGAGGAAGATTATGTTCTTAGCAACTAAACAACTCACAGTGACCACAGGAAGTAATGGACCGAAAATCTCCTCCTGCATAATCGAAGAGTCTCTAGGAGGATCCAAGACTATCGTTGGAGCTATCTTTCTGAGAAATTTTGGTTTATGAAGAGTCATTAGAAGTAATCAAGCTTGAAGAAGAACAAGAAGAAGGAAATGTTTACTCACAATCTGTTCTGATCTCTTCGTCCTCCATGAACGATTTTCTCAGAGACTTTGTCTTCATCCAAGAGCCTTACGAGACGATTAAAGTGATGCAAACTCACAATTCGAGACATGTCTTTTGATTCCATTGGATCATTTCCGAAAAATTCCTCTACCCCAGCTTTTAGTGCTTCTATCTATTCATCATCAGCTTGATTGAAATGAAATAGTTCTAAATATTTTGACACGTTTTAATCGTCATCTCGAACAAGATCATCTTACCAATTTCGGCGCGAAATCTTTCGTAGTTATCAGATAATCAACTCCAATGCAAGCTTGAGCATTGTTGCATTGCCACTTCCCTGCTATAATCCGCCTCACTGTCACCTTAAAATCAACAAATTTGAGCTCCAAACTGAGTTCAGATCGGAAAATCAAGTCCTGAAGGTTAATATTCTTACTTCCAAGTTTGTGTTTGAATCAACTATAGCCGGACACTTCCCTCCAAGTTCAAGAACAACTGGGGTGAGGTGTTTTGCAGCCGCCGTCATCACAATCCGCCCTACCATCGCGCTGCCTGAAAAGAAAAGAAAAGAAAAGCAAAGCCGCCCTCATCACCTTAAAACTATACATCTACGTGGTATTTGGTGATACGCCTTATTAATGTACCTGTATAGAATATTTTGTCCCATTGCTGCTCAAGCAAAACAGTGGTTTCAGGAACAGCTCCTTCAACAACTCGAACAGCACATTTATCTAAGTACTGCTCTATTAGATTCAATAGAAGGGAAGATGTTGCTGGAGCAATTTCTGATGGCTTCAGGACAACCGCATTTCCTGCTGAAATAGCTCCAATGACTGGTTCAATTGACAGCACTGAAAGATGCAAGAGTCAAAGGGAATGTATGAATCACTCTTGAACTCTGAAGTTCTTTCAATATGTTACAAGCATGACTACCCAATTAGAGACTCGTTACGACAATGAACTCCAATAAAAAACAATCATTCTATTAATTAGTGATAAAGTTACGTACTTTTAGATTTCTATCGACTCCACATGTCAGTGAGATTCATATTAGAATGTTGTTGAACTAACGACAAACTCTATTTTTCTTTCATTACAGTGTTTTTGGACAAGTTGGATAACAAGTTTAGGAACCTTTTTGACAATGATGACGATATGAATACTAATGACGATATGGATGCAAGTAACAATATCGAAACAACAATTAGGATGAATGTGCTGACTATGAAGATGATGACGAAAATAGATCAATTTTAGATCACACTTCAATTCGAACTAGTAAAACGAATGTCTCTTTAGCATATTGTCTGGAAGTTATGATGATCTAAAAGAAGGTAAGAGATAGTTCACAACATACAGAAAGGAAAATTCCAGGTTGAGATGACCAAAACAACTCCAAGAGGTTCAGGCACGATTTTAGCTGAAGAAGGATAGGTTGCGAAGGAAGTTTTAACCTGAAACATTCCATGAATTTGCACAATTTTCATACTTGACAGCTTCCAAAAAATCATCTGAAATCACTCAAAATTCTCAGTAGAAGATTAGAGGATTCTTCTTCTTTTACCTCTTCTGGTTTCATCCAGGTGGAAAGTTGCTCAATGGCCAATTTGCAGGAGGATTTAGCCATCGTAATCTGCATCGATTTGATCATTTTAAACAGTGAAAGATTAGGAAGATGTTGGATTTTTTAGAATCCTACAAATTGATAAAGAACTCCAATAATGGATTCTGATTATTAGATCATTCATAGACCTCTGAAAGGAAAGCATCAATTTCAGGCTTTGCCAGGTCCTTGTAAAGAGCTTCATAAATATCCTTTTCTTTTTCTTCAACCATCCTTAGAATACTCTCCAACTGTGAAATCCTCCATTCATAACTCTTCGTCCTACCAGACCTAAAGCTTTGCCTCAGCTCTTCAACCAGCGAACTGGCTTCACTTTTGCCAAAAGTTCTCTTCTCTTCATCTGCTATTACTGATAGAGTTGCAGAACAACTACTACTACTACTAGAGACGCTTAAGAAGATATGAAAACAGATAAAAGCATAAGTAAAAACATTTAGAAATATGGATTCTAAAAGAGAAGAAAGCAACAAGGAAGAGAAGATTTTACGAGTATGAAGGATAAATGGAGGTTGAATGAGGGAAGGAAAGGACAGCAGATTGCTTCTGCTTGATGTTTTGTCTATAATGGAGTCCCAAGATTCTTCTTGATGCTCCATCACATGAACATCCAAAGCTACATTAGGAAAGAAAAAAAAAAAACCAAGATCATCATGCATGGAATAGATTTTTTCTTGTAGATTGACGATTATAGTGATAGAATGAAATAATTAATTTCACAATGAACTAATAAAATTTAAAAAATTGTCTCAATTGGTAAGTTCATTTTTATATTCATAAGATTCGAAATCAATGTTTTAAAAACTAAATCATTTCGACAAATTTAACGATAAAAACTCTAAATTGACTAACTTTTCGGTTCGGTTTTCAACTTTCTAATTTGATTTAGTTTAATAATCTTTATGTTAAAAATTGATCAAATTATCAATTAATCGGTCAATTATAATAAACTAATCAGTTTTTATAAACTAAAATAAACAGATTAATTTTCATTTAACAATATTCTTTGCCAACTAAAATTTAAAATTTGATGGGTAAGGATATTTTTCTTCAAATTATTCAATTTTACTCAATCTTTAAATGGATCTAAAATAGACTAATACCGATTGAACCTTAAAACTTTTGCCAATCTGATAAACCATTATTAAAATATTTGGCAAATCATAAACTCAAAGTGAAATTAAAACTCGATCCAATTAACATTTGCGACTTAATCGGTTAATTGCTTCAAATCCTAAAATAAGAGGAAAAGACTTTTTTATAATGAAATGTCTTAAAATAATTTCGATTTACTAATATATAACAAAAATCACTATTGGTTAATTAGATTTATTATAATATGTGTCAAATTAATTTCCTATAATGCTTGGAAAAATTAAATATAACCAAAAAATGAAAATTGAGAAATAACTATTTCGTTAAAATATTTTAAAATAATTCTCAACTAATATGTCAATTTATTTATTTTTGGTTACATTTTGTTAAACATAAGTCAATTCATTGTTGATAAGAAAATAGCACAAAGTCCAGTACGTCAATGTAAATATGAAAGATATAACAATTACGAATTCTCCAAGATATAATTAAGTCAATCATTATTATTTATTTACTTGTTGCAGTTTTACATATGAATGAGTGAGTACATATCACAACCACACAAAATCTGAGGCGATGGAGCAGATTAAAAGAACAAGCACAAAACAAAAACCCACTTAGAGATTCTACAAAGAACCATAATTTGTCATATCAAGGAAGTTGACAAGAACTGTTAAGTGTAAGGAGTAAGGGAAAAGAAGGAAGAAGCAGAAGAAACCAAACAAACGGTGTTAAGTCATATGACAAGGTCTGTTAGATAGATAGATAGAGAGAGAGAGAGAGAGAGAGAGATCAGTGAGTACCTGACTTCTTGGAACTGGAAGAGAGGAAGACGGAGGAGAAGACTCGGCATGTTTGTGTTTGTGTTTGTGTTTGGTGATATGATGAGAACTTGGGATTCACAGGCAAGTGTCTGTGTCCATGTGTAATAAGCGAATCACAATTATTAATTGTAGTATATCTTGACTTTCCATTCCAAAACTGTGTTGTTGCATGTAAAACGTGAAACTTGAAAACAAAATTGGATATTGGAAGGGACTTGTGGAGGATTCTTCACCTCAGATTGGAGGAGATGAAGATAATGTTTTTTGTTGTGGCTTGATTGAACCCGCCAGAACAGAAAGGTCTTGTTAAGGTGGTGTGTGTGTGTGTGTATTTATGGTTCTACTTCTAGACAGTGATGAGACAAAGTACCTTAGCTAAATATACGGGTCCACTCCTCCATACCTTTTGGGGTTTTATAATTAGTTTCAACTATTTACGTTGGATTAAAAAAACATGTTTTTTTCCCGGATTATTGGAAGTGAGTATATGTTGTTATTCTTGATTATAATATGCCACAAAGAGCACTAAGATATTAAGCACGACTTCCTAATATGTTATCGGTTTCAATAATATTACCATCATTGAAGTCAAGACTGAGTGTTCCACAAAAAACAGAGATCCAAACTACACTATTTTTCATAGCAAGCTAACATAAAAAGTTTGACAAAAAGGTTCAAGTCCGTTTAATTTAAAATTCAAAATTCGACAAATTTAAATTTAATTTCAAAATATTTTCATGCTTTAGTCTTCAAGGGGCTTCCGAGACCAAACCCACCCAAATAGGGACCCGACCCGACCCAACTTGAACCCAGAATTTTGACTCGAACACCCACGTCGATCAAGCTTTTTTTACAGGCCTGAGCTTGAGTCGACACATTACCAAGGTCTAGTATAATTTCATGATAGCATCATAAAACTGTATCTACTTTTTGTCTCAATGATCAAAAATAGCATAATGGTGCTAAGAAGATAACACATAAGAAGATAACACAATCTTTGGTGGAACAATAACAACGACAAACGATAACATGTATAGGTCAAATATAGACGAAGGCATGATTTCAAGCACCATAGGCACTTGCATACCTAAGAAACAGACAACATTTTTAGGGAATAGGTAAGGCATAATTTCAAGCACCATAGGCACTTGCATACCTAAGAAACAGAGAACATTTTTAGGGGATAGGTAAGGCATAATTTCAAGCACCATAGGCACTTGCATACCTAAGAAAGAGAGAAGATTTTTTTAGAATAGGTAATCATTTTTTGTGTTGAATCAATTTAGAACAACATGACAAATCCAATAGTATCCCATTGTAATAGTGAAAGGTAAAATCATGATCCGATAGAGTTCTGAGCAAATGCACACGTGAAATGTATTATTTTCACTAAAAAGGATAAAATTACATTTTACATACACGATGGTAAGAATTCGCATTGGGTGTAATGCTTACTCTAATGTCAAGTAAAACTAATTCGCCTGTGCAAAACAAAAGCAGTCCTGTCCGTAGGCAACTCATTTGACATGCATAAAGATGGGCATTGAAACTATGTTGAGTGAGCACCATGTGTTCTAGAAGCCCATATACCAAACACCAGAAACCAGAAAACAAATAAGATAGCCCAGTACCGTGCAGGTCCGTATCTGATCCTAGTAAGCACAATCTGCAAATTATAGGATCACGATGTTATCAGACAATAAGCATTCTACATTTGAGGATAGCACCATTTTTTCTGACTCTGTTTTAAATTCGATAAAATCGGTTGATTATATATTTCATTATAGTTCTATGATTCAGAGCTAACAAGCTAAATCCAGTTGCAAACCTGGGTACTTGCGCAAGTAATTCAGGACAACACAATAGAAACCAATGTGTATAAAATTGTATCTAACACCAATCATAAACCAAACAATGTATATGGCCTAATGCATTTATAACTATCGATGTTCAATGTCAGTCAAATCTAAGGAGCAGTCAAACTTTTAAAGCTTTTTGTGCTGGTTGGGCTTTTCTGAAAACTAAATTAGCAAATCTAATGTGAATGACCAAATGTAGTTTTGATGGTAATGCAGGAGAAGAAAGAAACAGATCATAGTAACTTACAAAGCGAAAAAAGATCACAACTGTCAACGCACAAATGCCTCCAAGGAGGATATGAAGACCACTTTTGGCAGTTTTCTGCACATAAGAGCAGGATCAATCAAGCAAATCATGCACTAAGTTAACCAAAACACAGTCTCCTTAGGGAACAAACAAGTTTGCATAGAAGATTGTGCTATGAAAAATCCAAATAAGTTAAATATCATAAAGAAAGACGTCCAAAGAAGTGATATTTATTTATTCCATAAATAAGTCGTACATCAATACATATGGCATAAAATCCCGCACTAGTGTATGGACAATTATAATTAAACCTCTCAATTTCTAATAAGTTTGATTTGTAAGACGTGATTGAAGAACTGTTGGCTTCATCTCAAGGGGAAGCAACATGCTCAGTCATCTACAAGGAACATATGTCGTTAGCAGAGAAATGATAAAGAGTCCCGATATTACACACCATATTAACAGTTCAAACTTTCGTTTATTATTACTTCACACACAGGGAGACATATGGCAATATATCCTTGAGCGTTTTCCTGTTTAGGTGAATAAAGAGATCAAAAGTTTGCAGTAAAGCGGCCAGGATGATGTGGTAATTTAATCCTAAATGAAACATGAAAGATCACCTCTATGCACCAATTTCAAATAGTCTCTATGATGAAAGAGTATGTCATACCTTTCCAACACGAGGAGCGATAAGCCACGCCAGAGTCACAGTGAGTAGCCCTGTAGCCAACAAAATTCCTGTGCATTCCACAGCCCATTTGGTAGCAGGATTCTCAGTAGGAAGAATATCTTCAGCAACAGTATTTTGGGGTTGCTCTGAAACCACCTGTGGAACCGTTGAAGAATGACTGTAGTTACTATTGTTGTATGGATTAAACCACAGTGAGATCTCACTCAACCGCTGCCTTCTAATAGCAGCAACAGCATCAGGGTCTACACCTGAACTTGTATGCAACTGAGCAGGGTTGGGATCACCACTGGCAGTCCTTTCCCTCAGTACCTCATAATCCTTCAAAGAAACAACCACCTTTGTAAAGTCTTGAGGCCTGATATTTTTTGCCACATGTCCACAGATCTCACAAACAGTAGATCCATGATTAACAAACCATTTGAGAGCACAAGCATAGTGAACCAGAGCAAGATCATTTTTACAAGAGCAGCCAAGTTCAATCAATGCGTCGTGTTGCTGGTGCGTACCCATTTCTAAATCAGTGTGACAGATGAAAACCTCCCCATCAGGACCAATGAACTCAACGATACCAGATTCTCCCACAGTTGATTTCCTATGCAACCCACCGGTTCCAACATCTAAAGGCTCTGCATTGCTTTCAGTCCTCAATCCTCCATTGGTTTTACAAGATTCGTGAAAGGGAGGCCTGATACCCAGAAATCCTAAAGCAATATCTCCCCGTTTGTCAGATTCAGCACATTGGCAAACACGACATGTAGCCACACCTGCCTCTTTGTCCAGACTCTGACGTGGGTAAGTCCCAGAATCCTCACTTTCAGTAGGTGAATGACCTTCATTAACCACTCCACCATTAGTGGGTTGCGAATCATGCATATTTTCCTTGGCCATCACCTTAGACTGAAAGGTTACGATATTACAACAACATCTCTCAGAAACTAACCAATATTCGACTCAAATGTGTCTGTGATTACATCCATAAGGCCTAAATCTGTCTACAGAAGAGAACAAAACCCTGGTTCTAGCATAAGTGAAGGCACTGCCGCTGGACAACAGATGGAACCCTTTCCACATTCAGATACAGAAGAACTTTTTCCCTTTCCCTGTCAAAACAGTTCCAAATTCAACAACACCACAATACCCTATAATGAGGAAAAGCATAGATGCATCATTATAATCATTAGAAGACGGCATCATCAATGCTTCACACCATAATAATAAGCTTTACCAACGCAATTAAGCATAAAAGCGACCTATCCCCAAAGCAACCTCTCTTAGAAGTGAACTACAAGATCTATGTGAACAATATAAAGTTTATATTCCCAATTAGACCCAAACTCAACCTCTAAACACCAAATCATTCAACAATCCCAACACCATTACTCAAAACACCAAAACTAAACCCTCAAAACTCCAAAAATTACCAAACAAAAGCACAAAGGGACAAATTACGAGGACTGAATCTAACGCAGCTTGATTCGAACCCCAAAAAGACAAGTGAAAAGTAAAAGGAATTCATTACCAAAGCAAACAAGCCAAACAGATCGGAGTTGACAAGAACAAAACGTCGAGCAACTGAGTGACAGAGCCTATGTAGTGAATGGAGGAGAAGGAGCGGTTACCAAATTTATTAATGAGAAAAAAAACGAAAATGAAATTAAAAAGAAACCCAATCGACCATTGTCGTTTCCTATCATTATCCGTTTCCGTTTAACGCTTACCTTCTTCTTCTTCTTTTTTTTCACCCCCGAGTTCTAGTCGGGTCAAATTACAATGTCACTAATCTCATTTTATAAACTTAATTTTCAACCCTTTTAATTATTTATTTATTATAAAATATTTTTTATACTAATATCAAACTTATTTTTAATTATAAAGTTGAAGCCTACAAATTTTAAATTAAACGATGCCCGTTTTGAATAAAATGATATTATTTTTAATTTTTAAAAACTAAAAAATATATATTTATTCAAGACATATTAAGCTAAAGCTTAAGCCTAGAGTCTTGGTTCAATTTAACTTCAGGTCGAGCTTAGATGTTGTAACTTCGAGCTTGACCTTACCCGACACCAAACTTAAAGTCATTAGATGCAATTTAACTATAATTTATAAGTTTAATATATTTTATTTTCAATTCATTATTTTAATTAGTTAAAGTATTTTTTTTTTTAAAAAGTAACTCTCTAAGTGTGAGAAGAATGTTCATTACAAGGATAATCTAACTTTGTTTGACTCAAGTTTGACTCATTGGATGAGGTAGACTCTTGAGTATTTTTACCGATAAAATGGACCAATTCCAAATATGAGACCTTTCTTTGAACAATTGATATCAAGCATCAATTCCTAATTCTTAATTATTATTCTTATTCTTAATTTGACTTAGACTCAATGGGTCAGTCAAGTTGGTTAGACTTTTTATTTAAAAAATTGGGTTTTAAACCGAACCTGAGCTTAGGTTCTTCGACTCAATCTAGCTTCAAGCAAAAATTTATTAAAAATGACGTTATTTTGAATAAAATGATACATTTTTTAAATTTTAAATTAAAAAATAATTGAACTGACTTGAGCCCTATTGAACTTCGATTGGACTTAAGCTTAATCAAACTTCAGATCAAGTTTAAGTTGTTTCTTGTCTTAATATTTTTGTTGTGTTTCTAAGTCATTTATTTTGTTGTGTTACGAAACAAAAAATAAAAAATTATATTAAACTAAAATTTTGATTAACTCGAGTCAATCTTATTAAAATAATATTAATTCAAAATAAACTTAGTCTAAATACCAGACATAATTATAAATAATAATTAAATCATATATTGGGGATCATGCTTAAAGAAAAACAAAAATTTTAAAATTATGTTTTTTTAGTATTAATTGCTTAAGCTTAAATTTTTAATTGATTAATTGGTGCTAGAATCCTGTGTGCTACGCTCTTCTCTAGCGTCCCTCTCCTTGCCCCAGTTATGAACCCTCCAATGCAACTCAGCAGCAGCAATCAGGAAATGGGCGGCCTGGATTGGAGTCAAAATATCAACCACAAGTTGAAGCGTTTTCAGCCGTAGATCATCAGCTCTTCTTAGAAGCTCCGTAAAGTTATTCTCCTTTGACTTCAAAGCCGACTCAACTCTCTCCTCCTCAGTCGACGCCGCCGCCTTCTGACTCGTACCAGACTCATCGGTACTTCTCATCATCTCGCTCACCACATGCGAAAAATTCACCATGGAAGCGTCAGCCACCCGTGTTAGATTTTTGAAGAACAAAAGAGAAAGAGGAAGAGAAAGTGAAAGAAAGATAATAGAAACCAAACTTTTACTTATCTTCATTTGAGCTTAAAATAATGACAATTTTAAATAAGCGTAGAAATAAACTAACCTTCCTAAATACTAGGAACTAGGAGAATAACATGGGAATCAAGCAAAAGGCTTACTATCTTACAAACTTCACAACTAACTGACTAGATAAATATGACCACATAATTAATAAAAATAATAATTTTGAATTAATATTCAACATTCCCCCTTAATTTAAAATTACAAACATTATCTTATTGGAGCATATATCTCCAATGTTACATGCTATATTCATAATGTGAAGCACTTCTTTTCAATGGACGATGCACTTCTCACCAATCTTCAACTGTTGATGCACTTCTCATCAAACTTTAACTATTAATGCACTTCTCATCATTTTGTTGATGCCCTTCTCATCAACCTACAAGCATTGGAGTACGTCTCTCCAAAAACATCTTGGTGCACATTTCACCAATTCTTAAAAAAGAGTTTTTTTACTAACCAACTCCACCATATTTGCTTCTCACAGTCCCTCAAGGATCTATGGCTCTGATATCGTGTTGGATTTTTAAAGAACAAAAGAGAAAGAGAAAGAGAAAGAAAGATAATAGAAGCCAAACTTTTACTTATCTTCATTTGAACTCAAAATAATGACAACCTTAAATAAGCATAGAAATAAACTAACCTTCCTAAATACTAGCAACTAGGAGAATAACACGGGAATCACGCAAAAGGCCCACTACCCTACAAACTTCACAAGTAAATGACTAGATACACAAGACCACATAATTATAAAATAATAATTTTGAATTAATATTCAACAACCCGCTCCTGGTACTTCGCCATCTTTTCCGTTATCTCCTTCTCTTCCTTAATGATCTTCCTCTGCAACTCGTCGACACGGTTGATCTGGGCCGGCGAGAGGTCCGCTAAGTCGTCTTTGCTAAAACCACGAAGCATGTCACTGAGTTAGCCTCTAGTTGAAGGCCGGACTTAGAGTAGAGCAAGTGAAAAGCTATACTCGGTCGCCAACCACCAATCCAAAGAAAAACGTTATATAAAGAACTGATCCACGACCATGAAGGTGACAACAACGAATAAAACATCAACCTTCGAACACATCGTCTTAGCCTTGTAATAATGCTCGTAATGTTCCATCACTTGGTCGAGAAGTGGACCAAGATGGCGCCCGTTCGTCTCACATCTCCATGATTTGAATGCTCTTTAGCAGCTGAAATAAGCCTATCAAGATATTGGTTTTGCTCCAGAATCCAGCTCTCAAAGAACTTATCAAACGCTTCTTGCTCAGGCACGACGTTTCTCTGAGAGCTGGTCAGAAGAGCGGAATTGGTGGTTTCTTTCACTAGTTGGTATTACACCATAAACATACATAAAAATAAAGCTTTACCAACTAGCTAGGTTTCTGCTCTCTATAACGTGGGGTTTTATAATTATAGACAGCCAATGAGAGTTTTGTCTCATTGGTTATGGAGGGCTTGCATGTTCATGCATGACGTATAAGATAGACTAGAACTGGACACAGCTTGGATAAAAGACGATGAAACTGAGGCGAAGGTAAATAAGCAAGTTGCAACAACCCCTTCCAAAACCTTTTCCCTGTAAAATGACAATCGAGTTCAATATGCTTGATCCGTTCATGAAAAACAGAATTCTTCGCAATGTGCATAGCCGACTGATTGTCACAATGCAAAGTAACAGGAGTTAAAGACGTGACCCCAAGTTCTTCCAATAAGTGGACAATCCAGGTGAGTTCAGCAGAAGCCTAGGACATGGCCCGGTATTCAGCTTCAGTCGAAGACCGAGCAACAGTAGATTGCTTCTTCAACTTCCAACTCAATGGAGAATTATCAAATTTAACAAGATAACCCAAAGTTATGAATACCGTACCAAGCTCAGTATCGGATTGAACTCTAGAATGAAACTGTATCGGTACCGGGTACCGTTTCGGGGAATTTTTTAAAATTATGAAATAGTCCCTAAAATTTTTAAAAATTGCAAAATAATCCTTATTAGTATATTATACAATTATGTTGTACACTTTACTAGTTTATTTTTTACATCAACTATGTTTTCAAAAATCTTAATAATAAATAATAATGACAATTAATATGAAATAACAAGAATTTTTAAATATTTTACATATAAATAATAACATAATTAATATAAACAAAGACAATCATCATCATGCCATTATAAAATTAAGAATAATACAAAGTATTTAAAATATTACAA
>JANZLC010000200.1:30389509-30406858 GCA_026413385.1 Erythroxylum gracilipes
TCCTCACATAAACTTACACTTATACCCAAACCATCTTACCCCTATCTTTATGAAATTAATGCATAAATAATCACAATCAATGCACCAAAATTCCCAATTAATGCATCTAACCACTACTACTTCAAAAGCATAATGAAATTCTTACCTAGTTAAAGCTTCCAACTCCAACTCTTAAATTCTCCAACCACTCTACTTCCTCACTTCTCAACCCCATGCATGGTTATCATCATGGTAAGGAGGTAGAAGGTTTAAGCTTATAAGCATGCAAGGAAGAACACTTTAAGGGAGGAGAAGAGAGTAGCAACTAAGTGAAACAAGTGAAGAAAATCGATGAGAAGGAAGGAGAAGGAGATGTTCGGATGAGACAAAGCAAATATATCAACAATTCAACTTTCACTCTTCAAACATAGAAGAGTCGAGAATGAAGCCACATAATACAAGCATTAAATGCTTTGACACCTTGTCACTTAAGAAGAAGACAAAATAATTTAATAACCTTTGATAAAATAATCCTAATAATATTAGATCTTCAATCCATTTCCAAGGGTCCCAATTACAATTCTAAAATAATGTACCCAATATTTTAGTACCATTTGATAGAAATTTTCGGTACCAAAAACCAGTCGGTTCGCCACTTGGCGAATTTTCCGGTCCGGAAATTGTTTCTGGAAAATTCCAGAAAAATTCTAAAATTCCCTTAAAATGTAAAACACACAAAAACTCACTCCAATAAATTTTTCAAACACAATTTCCACATTAGTCACAATAAAATTCCGTTTAGGCCCAAATACCGGGAATGTCATGTATGCATGTACAATTATTTTTCATGTGCAAAAATTCACTAGTCACCAATACCAGTATGTAGGAAAATTTCCAATTAATCCCAATCACTCTCACTCCTAGCCAATTGACTATTTTACCCTTCCCGTCGGGGGTGGGATGTTACAACAACAGACGGATGGACGAGAAGAGGAAGACTCAAGGAGACCACCAGAGTCCAGATCCAGACCAGGGAGGGGCGGCGAAGCGGCGTGAGAGAGACAACTGGCGAGATTCAGGTGGCGGAGAGCGGCAGAGGGAGGGCGACAGACGGAGGGAGGACGACGGACGACAGAAAAGAGAGAAGAAAGTGAGACGAAGGTCGGGGCTCGGGGGGGTAGATTTATAGGGTTAAGCTTTTGTTATTTGCAAATTAGTCCCTCGGAATTTTAAATTTTGCAGAAGTACCCGAAATTTTTTGGTATGTGTGGTACCAGCCAGTACCGACCGAAAACGGCCGGTACCGCCCGAATTTTTTCCCCGGTACCTATGCACCCGTACCGGTACCAATTTTCGGCCGGTACGGAACGGTATTCATATCATTGAGATAACCAAAAACCAAACGCCTAATAGTAGGATAAGAAGCCCAATCAGAGTCGCAATAAGCATGAAGATGGAGAGAACCAGAACCAGTAAAATAAATACCATCACCCAAAGAACCACAAACATAACGAAGAACATGCAATAAAGCATCCATGAGCCGTGTGAGGACACTGCATAAATTGACTGAGAGTTTGAACAGTATATGAAAGATCTGGGCGAGTATGCGTCAGAAAATTCAGCTTCCCAATGATCGTGCGATAAACGGTGGGATCAGCAATAGGAGTTCCACTTGTAGGACCAAGCTTAAGATGCAAAGGAAGAGGAGCAGGAGCGGCCTTACAAGAAAGCATATTCTAATCACGTAAAAGGTCCAGAGCAAACTTCCTTTGAGAAAGCACAAGACCATTAGCAAGATAGGAGACTTCAAGCCCCAAAAAATAGTGTAAAACACCCAGATCCTTGATGGTGAACAGTTGATCAAGATAAGACTTTAAAGTGTCAATTTCAGCCAAGTCAGAACCAGTAACAAGAATATCATCAACATATACAGCAACAATGTGATCCGCCCTGAGGTCCGCTTGATGAATAAACTATAGTCATGCTTCGAAGACACAAAACTAAGATGAAACAGAGCAACAAATAATTTCGAGTACCATTGATAACTAGCTTGTTTGAGCCCATAAAGCAATTTCATTAAGCGACAGACTTTATTTTCAGGATTCGGAACCCCAAAAGGCACCTTCATATACACTTCTTCATGTAAATCACTATGAAGAAATGCATTATTAATATCAAGCTGAAAAACCGTCCATTGCTTGCTGACATCCAAAGCAAGAATACAGCAGATAGTGGTCATTTTAACCACAGGAAAAAAGTTTCAGTATAATCAACACCAAGCTTCTGATGATTGCCCTGAATAACTAGGCGAGTCTTGTAACGTTCCAACGTGCCATCAGACTGCAACTTCATCTTATACACCCATTTACTGCCAATTGCTCGCTTACCTGATGGTAAATTAGTCAACACCCACGTATTGTTTGCCTGTAAAGCCTTTATTTCCGTATTCATTGCATCAACCCAATGTGGATCATTGACAGCGTCATAATAGGACGTAGGTTTAGTGTAAGTAGCAAAAGTGGACGTTTATGCTATTAAGAAGAAGGTAAAGTAGTAAAAGCGACAAGTGGACAAGGGAAAAGCATAGAGGAAGGAGAACAAGCATGACACACATACTGTTGTAAGCAACTAGGTGGTTTGGTAACCCTGGTGGACCTACGTAAGACAGGAGGAACAAAGGAAGGAGGAGAGGAAGAGTGTGGATGGAGAGACGGAAAAATAATATCAATAGGACGAGGAGTAGAAATAGAAGAACTGGAAGACGTAAAAAAGGCAGGAAAATGTGAGAATAGTCAGTAGGGGGAATAGGAAAAACAGAAGTGGTGGAGGAAGAAACAGAGGAACGAAATGGAAAATGTTGCTCATAAAACTTAACATCCCTACTAGTAAAAATTTACTTTGTCTCCAAATTCAACAATTTATAAGTTTTTTGCCCAAAGGGATAACCCAAGAAAACACATGGAACAGCCCTAGGAGAAAATTTATTTCGGGAAGAAAAATGTATAGAAGCATAACATAAACAACCAAAAGATCGCAAATGGCCATATATAGGTACAACATTATAAAGGAGTTCAGAAGGAGTACGATTGTGCAGGGAAGAAAGAGGGAAACGGTTGAGAAGATAACAAGCAGTAAGTATAGCTTCACCCCAATAAACAATGGGTAGATTAGCTTGAAAAACCAAGGCTCTTGCACAATCCAACAAATGTCGGTGCTTTCTTTCAACAGTACCATTCTGTTGAGTTGTGTGGACGCATGAGGTTTGGTGTAAAATGCCTTTGGAAAGATAAAAAGCGTTGGCAAGGTATGAACAAAACTCTAAACCATTATCACTCCTTATGGTCTGAACAGAAGCATGGAATTGTTTTTCAATATGAACAATAAAAGATTGTAAAATACGCAAAGTAGAACTCTTACGAGACAACAAATACACCCAAGTACACCTAAAAAAGTCATCCACAATAGTGATAAAATATTTATGGCCATTATAAGTAGCACTAGGATATGGTCCCACAAATCGACATGGAGCAGTTCAAAGATAGCAGTGCTTTTAATGCAATTGGAAGGAAAAGACAAACGAGAAAATTTAGCCTTAGGACATATTTAACAGATAATAGAAGAATGAGCAAGTTTCCCATTACAATGAATATCAGTAATCAACTGCAAACAATCAAAAGGCAGATGTCCAAGTCTACAATGCCAAAGCTGTGTATTTAGTGGAGTATAAGAATCATTATTCACATTATGGACAGAATAAAGGATATTAGGTCGATTACATGAAAAAATGGTTGAAGAAGGAAGGCTATGAAAGTTATTGTTCTCAAGCACAAAGTAAAGGCCACCTCGCTCTCTACCAAGCACCAGAGGCCTCATTGTTTGGTCCCAGACAAGGCAATGAGAATGTGTAAATATCACGTTGGTATGATATTGAACACATACCTTTTGAACAGAAAGCAAGTTGAATTCGAAGTGAGGCACATGTAGACAGTTGGTCAAAATCAAATGGTTGTTGATTTTCATAATGCCAATATGAGCTACTAAAGCTTGTTTACCATTCGGAACAGTAATATGGAAAGGTTTATGTAATTTCTGAAAGGTTTGAAACAAAGCAAGGCTATAGGCTATATGGTCTGTGTCACCACTGTCAATGATCCAAACAGGTTTAACACAATGTCTAAAGAAATACAAACTATTACCTGCAAATAAGGCAGATGATCCATTAGAGTCTCCACTGCCAATGCCCGAAGACCGACCAGCAGCTGGACCAAATTTATTCAGCAAAAGTACCAATTGATCATACATCTCTTGGCTCAACCCCATGCTAGGTTCTGTTGATGATCTGGAATTATCAACGTCTCATAGTTGTTGGCCCCTCAATATCATGAACATCTGGCTGTAATGTAGCTGCCAACCGCTTGCTCCTGTCCCACGATTTAGCACTACTCCCAGTTGGAGGATGCAATTTGAAGCATCTGTCGATGGAGTGTCCATAAACCTTACAAAAGTCACAAAAGAACTTGGATCGCCTACCATTAGGTGTAATGCCATACACCACATGCTTATTATCAAACACTGACACTGATTACTACTGTTATTAGACTTTGGTTGAAACACGTTTGATTTCTGTTTTTTGATAGCCAGCAACAAATACAGCTCCATCTGACAAAACAACGGGGGATACTTCACAATCTCTCTGTTTCTCCTCTTGCAAGATCAACTTATAGGCTTGACTTAAAGTAGGCATGGGCTTCATCATTAATATACTCCCTCTTGCTGTTTTAAAATCCTCATTAAGTCCCATGAGGAACTGTAGAAGCTGTTGATCTTCAAGAATTTATTCATCACACTAGCTGCGCCACAAGACGTACATGTTGGTAACTCAATCAACTCAAGATATTCATCCCATTTCGTCTTCATCTGTGTGTAATAACTACTCACAGACTGAGTTCCTTGTGAAATTCCGATCAACTCTTTCTGCATTTGATATCTTCTTGGACCATTTGACTGTCCATACCTCTCCTTCAACTCAGTCCAAATGTCAGCTGCAGATCGAAAGCTTAAAATGCTATTACCTATATCTGATTCTACAGAGTGTAGAATCCAAGATATCACCAAATTATTACATCTTTCTCACTATATCTCTTGAACAGGTTCATTAACAGGCTTTGCACAAATGTCTTTAACAAAGAAATCTCAGCAGCCCGTTGCCATTTGTTGTAGTTATCACCATTCAATGTTTGCGTAACAAGACTATGATTCAAATTATGAATGTACAATTTACTATTAACATTAATTTTAGTGGAAAAATGTGATTGAGCTTTGGTCAACATATCCGAAGAAACTTCAACAACAAATGCTCCAATTCAAGGTGTAGCAATATCACCACCTGAATTCAACAACACATTCAAGAACACAAGGATAAGAGGGCGTTGAAGAAATTGCACCTGATTATGGCTCTGATATCATGATAAATCTGAAGATGACGATGAACACGGAAACGAAAGTAAGCTCTCAGTCATGTAGAGAGAAAAATTCTTATTTTTAAAACCTACCAAAGAATCGTGTTTCAGTACACTTTATAGAGCTCCAGTCGACGATTAACCATCGAAAAAGAAGAAGAAAACTAGCCAGCACAACTTGAGCTGGCAAGCTAAAAAAATAGAATTAAAAAAGAGAAAAAATAAAAAATAAAAAACCAGAATGAGCGCCAATAATGAAAGAGCTTAGACATTTGCGTTTTTGATCGTTGAAAAAGAAAGGAAATAAGAGGAAGAAGACGAAGAACATCAGACTACAAATGGGCGGCGGGGCTTGGTATATAGTTAGTTCATTGCATCTAAAAAAAGAAAAGAATGAATTCAGACAATAGAGTTAAGGACATCGTGTGAAACTTTGTCATGTTGTGTGTTGCAAGTGGAGAGGAGTTGAGTGTACTGGTAGGTTACAAGTGGCAGAGGTTTACGATAAGAGTTAAGAGGGAAGCAGGAGGAGGGTGTTTGGTATTCCCAAGTACATAGAATCTACTATTACCGGACATAACTCAAATCTGATGTAACATTGCTTTTTGTTTTTGTTAGATAAAACAAAAAAATGGGATGAAAATGTTTACGTATGTATTTTAATGGGTACACATTAAATATCTGCAACATCAAAATTATATATTTAATAATTCAAAATATTTAAATAAAATATTATATATTCAAATCAGGCTCATGATAATGGGCCGAGCAGCTTGAGGCCCGATCAGTCCAAGGTAGAGTGTCAAGCCTAACTTAATTTTTTAAATTTAAAGTATAAAACGACAGTCGTTTTTAAGCACAAACATCTCACTGCTACGAACAATTACCATGCCTACTCAATCCGCACATAAAGAGTTTTGGACCAGCGGAACTACCCCTAACGATAATTCACTTTCTATAACTAAAAGGTTTCCAAGTTCATCATATGTCTCCATCAACACCAAGACAACGGGCGCTTTGATTTGGATGTTTGATCTGCCTATTAAGTTCCCAACTGCTCTTGTTCATACAAAGGTCCCATGTCAAAAGACTGATGTTGAAACAATGAAACTCCTAACTTATACTGACTCTTTTTTTTTAATGGAGGAATTTGTAGCTTATGTTTTTTAGATGTGTATTGTGTAAATTTTTGGATTGACACAATAACATGTAAATTACGCTGATTGGGTATTTCGTACTTTTTTTAACGGAAAAATTTGCAACTGTTATTTTTTAGATGCATACTGAATAAACATTCGGATTGATATAATAGCCTGCAGATCACGCCAGTTAAGTACCCCGTACTAGATAATCCATATACGACAGACTCGATCGAAAAAACATAAGTAAGAGGAATTGAACACAAGACTTTTTGATCTCATATCTCTCAATTCCACCAACTCGACTACTCTTAAAAAACTTATAATGACTCGAAATCAACTCAAATTCAATTTTAAAAAACTATAAATTTGAAAATAATTAGTTAAGTTTGTACACGTAACTTTGAAAAGTCTATTTCAATTTAAGAAAATTATAAGTTTGAAAAAAAATAATTATTATTTTTTATAAAATTGAATTATATGGTAACCTTGCCCCATCATGCTTGCTTAGTTGAAATGAACGGGCGTTGCTTCCGGGGCATTGTTTCACCTAATGTGAACAAAAAAACGTTGAACCCAAAAAGAATAAGAATAACATATTCCAAAATTAAAATAATCCAAATAATATAATGCAAATTTAAAATTGAAAAGAAAAAAATTGTATGAATTAATAATTAATATGAACCCGAAAACAGTATTTATGAATTTTATAACTATAAAAAATAAAAATTCAAATTTAGTCCAAAATTAATAATTTCCAAGGTTGACATTGACATGATGACCCATTTGGGAAAAGAAATTGACAAGATTGATTTCAAACCTAACACAAGTTATGAAGTTAACTTGTTTTAGAGGAGACAAGAGTGATTAGAGAGTCAATTAAGTTGTTAGTTAGTAACTAATTGGTTTAACAACTCCATGATATCGATATTACCTTTTCTTGAGGGCAAGTGTAAAAAAAAAAAAGTCTTTTTCTACCTGAGAAAATTGGGATTTCTTTACTAATTAATTCCATTTTTTAATTTAAAAAATTAAGATAATAAAGTTTAATTATCTTACTCTTTGTTTCAATTTGCATTTTAATACGAAAATCCTTTGTTAAGTGATTGTATATCACATCGTTGGAATACTCAGTACACAAGACTTCCCGTCTTATAAGAATGAAGAATGGATTATTAAAGGCTTCCCATATAAGAGCCAGGAGAGAGTCATTAATGTACGCAGTCTTTTTTTTACATCAAAAAAAATATAATTAAAAAAATTATTTAATGTTGGTGATCACTAAAAGTTATTAATTATTAGTTAGTCCCTTTTAGATAAGTAATTTGATTTTTTTAGGATATTTTGGTATAAGACTCAATATTAAAAACAAAAACCAAAAAACATAGTCATAGAACATATCAGTTAACAAGTGTCAATTAAAAGTGAGACCACTCTGTTTCTATCACCCAAGTCTTCCCTTTATCTTGTAGTCATAATCTTCCAATGTCTTTACATCCAAGAAACTGGTTTTTGTCTTCTCTGCCTTAGTTTTTCCTTTTTTTAGTAATATCTGTGCCTCAGTATCTCTCTGTGTTCTGTTCTTCTTCTCCTTTATAACTGGCTCCTGTTTCTGCTGGTCTTCTCACCTTTGTGATCAAGCTCTTCTCTGCTAAAGCTTCCATTCTCAAACACATGGGACTGTTTCAGGATAAGGGTATTGTCTATAAGCCTGCAGATGAGGTTGATGTTGGCCCTGACAGTCACGAATCCTACCTTCAAGCTAATGTCAAAGGTTTGAATTCCATTTCCTGTCAGGAATTTTGATAAGGGAATCTGTTTGAAAGGTTCTTGTGAGTTCTGTTTTGTTCTTTACTTCTTCAACCTGATGTGGTTTCTGAAAACAAAATTTCAGTTTTGGTTTGGTACTGTTATGGTGTCTGCTACATGTTAATGCCTCATTTCTCAGGATGTTCAAATTTTCCAAGGAAACAAAGTGTATAATCCTGAGAAAACTGCAGAAAACATCAAACTCTCACTTGCTCTTGTTAGATTGTAACTAAAAAAAGAATTATAATGTAATTATACACAATCTGGTACTGAAAACCTGTAATGTGATTACGAAGCTCCTCGCATGGCGGGATTGCTGGTAAAGATCTGCGTCTGGTTGATGGAGTTGAAGATACTCGGGACGTTTCTTATGTATATGCTGAAGAGAAACAATCTGTTTTATAAGGTACTTAATTCTTTCTTCCTCTTTTTCATGCTTGAAGACATTTATTTACGATAAGAGACAGCCAACTTACCTCAACCTTCAAAAAGATGAAAATTTAGACCATGCAGCCTGATCCGGTCCAACCCGAAGTCAATAAACAAAGCCTAAATTGATCAAACTTTGGGCCGTGCTCAAACTTTTTTAAGTTTTGGGCATTGAACTGTTCGGGATTAGGCTGTCTGATTTAGCCCAAAGCTCGAATACATTAAATATAAACATTGTTATTTTGAAACTCGAATATATTAAGTATAAATATCATTGTTTGGAGTAAAATAATATTGTTTTTAAGTTTTAAACTAAAAAAATAATTAGAGATGATAATGAATTAGGCTATGCCTGGACCACCATGTTGTCTAAAGCTTGAGATGGACTCGCTGGAATCGAATTATATTTTTTTTAATGAAAAAATGATATCGTTTTTTGAAATCTAGTTGGGCCTCAAAAATTGGACTCGAGATCCGGTTAATCTCTATAAAGTCAAGCTGAGCTGGGTTTGAGAACTCTTTCCATTCCAAAAAATGATTAAGCTTGGTTAAAGTTCGATAGCCTTAATTGGACTTTAGGTCACTCAAGCTTGATCAAGTTGGAGCTTGGGCTGTAAGCCTTGGGCTTGATCAAGTTTCAAATCAAACCTAGATTTGAGTACAAACTTTAAGTCGGACTCGAGCTTGAAGTTCATTTGATTTAAAATTGTTAACTCGTAAAGTAATTTATACAAAGCACCTTAATTATAACTTATTATGTGCATCCAAAAATGGAAAATGGAAAAATAATATAAAAGAACCATAAAAGTCTCCACCAACCTTTGAATAGGAGTAAAGAATATTCTAAACTTACAAAATTAGTATTAGTGTGCAAAGGGCGTATATAGAAAGTTGTCTATTTTATATAATTTAAAGCGACAGTCTTCATTTAAGTACATTTACAACATTAAAGGACATGTCTATTTTTCTTTTTTGAACAAGGACATGTCTATTTAATGTTAACAAATAATTCACTCCCGATCTTATTAAAACTCGATTAAATTAAGTTTGAGTTTAGGACATAGTATAAAAAATATTCAACCTCGAGTAAGACCTCGGACTTAGAAGGTACCATATTCAAACCTAAATTTTTAACCTTTTTTATTAAATTTTTAAAAATTTGAATCAAACGACATTGTCAAATATAAAACGACATTATTTTAAATTTAAAAAATTAAAAAAAAAATTTAATTAATCCTTATCAAATCAGATCAAGGTTTAGGCTATCAAAGCTCGATTAGGCTCAACCTCATGCTTGAAGCACGGGCTCAATCAAGTTTTGAGTCAATTTCGAACCCGAAAATAAATTTTCGATTCGGGTTCTGAACCATTAATTCTGAACCAGGTCCACGTCATTTGATCTTTAAATTTAAGAAACACAAGACCAAATGAAGATTTGGAAAGTGAGTATGAACCATTCAAATTGATCATTCAAACTCGAACTTGGCTTGAAACTCAATTAACCTGAACTTCGTACCAGCTCGGACCGAGCTGAATTTGCCATTCCTATATTTAATCATCCTCCTGTACCTAAATTTCAATTCTAGAGAGTCACCTCGAAAATATATATATCTTTTAAAATTAAAGTCCTTCAAATGATATCTGATATTGGTCTGCAAACTTTGCAGCTTGTTATTAATGCAGAAATGGCGGAATCACCTCTCTTTGTCCCTTTGAATTCTTTTCAAGGTCAGTTTCTCCATCAAAAACCATCTAAGCTTCTAACACCGTGAACTTGATTTTCCTTCAGATAGAACAAAGAATATGAAAATTTATATGGAAGATTGGCTTGACTATCCATTGCAGAGCTGAACGAACAACAAGTGCAGCTCACAAGTACTGATTCATCACCACCTGAGCGTGTTCAAGCAGCCATTGATTGTTTGAGTTCACCTTCAAAGACAGCACCAAATGGGATGGAGTCTTCTTTTCGTCACTGGACGATTATGGATTACCACACCTCCTATAGTTCAGGAGAAACAACCCCTTCTATGGTACGTACATTAAGGTTTCTTTCTGCTGTATCTCTTCTCTTCAAGTTAGTTAAACTGCTGTAGCATCAAAACTTGGTTTTTATCTGTAAAGGTTGCAGAGAGATTGATAACTGCGATTAAAGAGTCTTCAAGTCCTCCATTGGACATGAACTTCTTCATTGATTCCAACTCCAAATATATCTTAAGACAGGCTGCAGAATCAACTTCTAGATATCAGAAAGGTACTGCACTGATCAAACTTCAGGAGAATACAAAATCCGGGTTTTGTACAATAATTTCCAAGAATTTTGATCTTGGTATTCATTTTTACTGATGTATGTATCTGCTACATGATGAAGCATATCACCTAACACTTAAAAGTACGGCGCAGGAAAACCGATATCGGCTCTAGATGGAGTCCCCGTGGCTGTTAAGGACGAAATAGACTGTACACCATATCCAACAACTGGTAAATTCAGAACCAATCATAACCAAGAAGTTTGTTTGAAACAGTTTTGTGTTTGATTGTTTTTGCGTTTCTTCTAGGGGGTACAAAGTGGTTGCACAGAATTAGACCTTGTAAAGCTGATGCTTGCTGCATTAAGCGTCTCAAACAATGTGGAGCTATAATTATTGGTAAAACAAATATGCATGAGCTTGGAGCAGGGATAAGTGGGATAAATCCTCATTATGGGTAAACTGCATTTCCAGCTTGATATGTCTGAAAAGATAATCACGAAGATCAGACAGAATTCAGTTATTAGTCATTTCAGTGCCAGTAGAAATGTTTCAACAGATGAAATTGTGCAGGGTAGCTAGAAATCCATACGATTCTGGGAAGATAACTGGAGGTTCTTCTAGTGGATCTGCAGCTGCGGTGGCTGCAGGATTGTGTCCTGTTGCTCTTGGTGTTGATGGGGGAGGTAAGCTTTAACACTTATGTCATAACTTCTTTCAGAATGAAGTTATGTAATCTCAGAATTGATAGTTAAGGATGTGACCTCTTGTAGGATCTGTCAGACTGCCAGCAGCTCTGTGTGGTGTAGTTGGTTTTAAGCCGACTTTCGGACGCATACCTCACTCAGGGTTGGACCATTTTTCCTGCATGATAAGCTCTAAGTTGTTAATCTCTAAGAACTTTAATGACATTGACATCGAATTTATCATTTGGTTTCCAGTGTTCTTCCCCTGAACTGGACTATTGGGATGATAGGAATATTGGCAGGCTCCATAGAGGATGCATGCATTGTGTCAGTATCCCTCTACTTTTTGATCAATTCAGTCTGTTAAGCTCCGGGAAGACTGATCATACCAATTGCTTCAATATTTTACTTCCAGATATGCAGCAATCAATGGCCAAATGTCATCAGATGGAAACCCCATTCAGCAGGTAAGAAGAATAAGATCAGTCACTGTTACACACAAGTGAAATGTGACTTCACTTCTATGAATTCCTAACTTTGATCTCCTCTTCTACCTAAAGAAATGGACTTATGATCTGCTACTCTAATTTCCCATTATTGCAATACCTACACAAATGCAGAAGGTTCTGTATATGATCGATTTCGACATCTTGCTGAACAGATCTCTTTGTTTCTTATCAGCCAAAACTATACCTTCCCCTGCTGAAGTCAATAAACAGAATATCTGGAATCAGATTGGCAAGATATGGGGAGGTTAGTAACTTAAATAACTTTTTAATCTATGCCACCAATTTCAATCCTGGTGAACTACAAAACTGTCAGAAATTCATATTACATATGTTTTCTCCGTTCATCTGGTTCCTCCTTTTGCTCTAACGAAAAGATTCAATCAATCAGTGGTTTAATGACTGCCGGGACGATATCCGAATATGTTGTGCCGATGCATTAGACCAGCTCTGTCAGAATTATGGTTGGCAGGTATGACATATCTTGAATGAACATTTTTCATACTTAACAGGCCCTGATGAGGTTTTAATGATTATACATTGTTTCACTAACCTATTTTGTCCATTTCATGTTCAAGATAGTAGAGGTCACAATACCAGATATAGAAGCAATGCGCCTTGCACACTATGTTACTATTGCATCAGAATGTACTACTTCACTTGATCCATATATGGAAAAAATGTATGCCTGTCTCACCATTATATCTTCAAGCTCTGTCTTTCCGCTAAAGCTTCAGGACTTCTGATTCTGACAGTATAAAATTCCTGAAACAGCGACAAGTCAGAGTCAGGATGGGATGTAAGGTTAGGCCTTCGTGTTTATGGTTCTATGAGTGCTAAAGCCTATGTCCAAGCTCAGAAGTTCAGGTATGCTATAGTCCTGACTGATTAGCAGTGTCCTGACTGATACTACAAATTTTTTAATCTGTTTCTCCTGTTCTTCTAATTGTTGCTGGTGCTCTTGTTTTCAATGAATTATCCTTATATATGAAGTTTCATGTATCTACAGGAATCGCCAAATGCAACTGCATAAGAAGATATTTGAAAGAGCAGATGTCATTGTCACTCCAACAACAGGGTATCCTTTCAAGGGTTGACAAACAGGCCTGATTTAATCGGACTTCTGACCAATTCTTGCTTAAAAAAATTCTGGGTTTCGAGCCAAGTTTCATACTCTGCCCAAAATTAGTTGGAACCCAAAATTTTATTTGAACATCGATTGAATCCGGCCTATTACCTGAATTCCTTTCTATTTTGTTCTTCTTTTTCTCTCTCATTTATATCTTAAAGTGAATGGGCAGGTTTGCACTCAAGTTCTAGCTTAAAAAATATTTAGAGTCAACTCGAACTTTCGAGATCTTGTTTAAAGTTTGATTGGAGTTCTGCTTAATGATATCTTGTTAATCTGACAGTGTTACCGCATATCCAATTTTCAATGATGCCTTAGACACTGGCGAACTTGACTACATCAATGGAGGTATGAAACTCCAAGCTTTCAATAGTTTAATAGGGACATCTTCTCATCTTTCTTACAGCAAGCCTTCCCTTCCAAGCAACTGAACATTGGGGTTCACTTGTTTAAACATTTCAGCTGCACTTGTACGGTTTCAGATAGCCGGAAATTTCCTGGGACTACCTGCAGTTACAGTTCCGGTGAACCCATCTGCTTCTTTTATACTGCATTTATCGAACCAGTTTCAGGCTGCTTGCTTGACAGTTGTTGTTCATGGCAGGTTGGGTATGACAAAACAGGAATGCCTATTGGCCTCCAGTTCATTGGAAGGCCTTGGTCTGAACCAACTCTAATCCACCTAGCCTATGCAATGCAGGTGGCATCTCACTTCAATGATTAGTAGTGTTTTGTATGGTTCTTTTCTACACCTTAAAATGAAGACAAGATTAAAGATGAGAATGGGTTGGATTATATCCGAACTTATCAAGGCCTGAAATCGAGCTGGAGTCTGACGAGTTCTTGATCTTATTTAAAAAGTCTAAAACAATTTATTAGTTTGAATTTAGATTTTCGTGACAAACTGACCGTAGCCCATTAATTTTGGGCTGAACCGGTTAGGGGGGGCTTGAGCTTTGCTTCCGTCCCCAGACAAGATCACTGAGGAGTGTGTCAGCCACTGCCTTGCATGTGTTAAATATGGAAATGTGCTAATCTAACAGAGATCGAAGAGTTGTATGACTTTTAAGACTGTTACTCCCGGCTTGCAGAAACTAATTAAGACCATTCTTTTCTTCCAGGCTCTGCGCATCTCAGGGGTCAGAAAGCCTCAGGTGTATTATGACCTTCTCAGGAATGATCGACCGTAGCAGGATGTTAAGGAAGATCAAATATGGCAAAAACCACTAGAAATTATATTTTCCTGTTCAAAATGACTTCCTATACGAAGTTCTTCATTCAAGACATATGTTACTAGTTCATACTCTGCATCTGTATTTCACTTCTAGTTAATGCTACCTGTTCTTTCTTATATTAGTAATGGCCACACCACATTCAATTTCTTTCCTGGTGTTTCTTTAGAACATAAACCAGTTAGTGATACTTCATAACTTGACTCCTTTAATTTCTACACAATAAGATCTTCGAAATAATTAAGAGCACAGAGTTCATTCACGTGTAAATCAGATAATTCAGTTAAGTAGAGTTTCAAATGGGAAAACAGGCATGGACGAGCAAGCATTTGATCATTGTAACTTGGCACTACATGCAAACTAAACTTGGAATTGGATTTGAAAGGCATAACTGTCCATTTGATGAATACGAGCAGAATATGTGAAGGAAAGCAGATCATAGAACCGAACGCATTCAATTAAACCTTTTCATTAGTCCAGAGAGGAATATCTTTTTACCTTCGTTCAATGTTTCAGCTCCCTTTCGAAAACAGGGAAAGAACATATTTTTGGAGGCCCAATTGTAGAATCAGAATGGACACTATGAATATATTCTATCCTAAGCCTTCACTTCAACTTGCGGAGGTCGATTTTCTGGAATCAATAATCCAAGTCCTTCCTTCTTATCAGTAGCCAAATAAGACTTGTAGTCTTTAAGATACATTGGATTTGATGTTAACACCCTTAACTCTGAGTTATGATTGATCTCCAGGACTTCAGGTATTCCATCACTACATCCTTTGGACATACCAACATCGATCCTTATAGCCCTGTTACCACACACCGCGCTAATCCCAGACTCCTGGATTGTATGCCCCATAATCATCCTTTTCACTCCAGGGATTGTAGCAAGAACATGCTCAAGAGCAGAGCAATCACAGTTCCTGGCAACTTCATCAGAGAACTTCCTCAACCAAACCACAGCTTCCCTACCTCTGCAATACCTAGGAGCAAATCTCCCCATCATACCACTAATCCAATCCCTAACCTCCTCATTGATCCTTTCCAAGCCATATTCAACATGTTGAGGCAACAATCCTCCATGAACAAAGACAGAGTCTCCAACAACCAACACTGTCACATTCTGTGTCAGAAATTTCTTGGCAATAGGCCCGTTAGGCCTAAGAGCAGCAATTCTAGCTCTAATTCCAGAGAAGAATTCTTTCTTTACACCACGAAATGTCGTCGGAATTCCATCAAACACGTCCTTTGCCTCTTCCAACCCAGCACAAAGAGTCTTCATTTTACTTCCCACACCATACCAATAACCCCAATTCTCAAACTCCTTTAAACCTGATTCCGTCACATACCTAAAGTCACCTTCCACATTCATAATCTCATGATTCCCATTCATAGTAATCAAATTACCCCCAAATTTCTCAGCCTCTCTCTTCAACTTCTCCAAAAGGTACAATATCTTCAACTCCTCACCCCCACGGTCAAGCACGTCGCCGACCTGGACGACGGTGGCTGACCCGCCGATCCAATTATCCGACGCATCGATCAATCTGGCCAATCGAAAAGCCTCCTTCGACTTCTGGAGATCGCCGTGCAGATCGCCGATAGCGACCAGACGAGTTGGCGCCAGGTACCTCGTTTGCAGGGGAGGGGTACCGGCGGTTACATCAGGTTTGGGGTGGGAGGGAAAGAAGAGACCACCACTGACGGAGAAGTCGACGAAGGTGTCAACGAAGGAGGAGAGAAGAGAAGGTATGTCTTTGCATTCTGCGTTTTCTTTGTTTTCCATTGTCGTTTTTCTCTCCCGCCTTGCCTTCTTCTCTAAACCTTTTTTAATACATGAAATTATTGTAATTACTTAACGTTTTTACTTTGACTTACTTTGTTTGAATTCTCTACTCAATTCTTATTTTTCTTCATCACCTAACTCTACCCGTTCATTCTACAAAATATCTACTTAATCATACTAGTCAATATTTGACGAAGACGATACTAAAAGGTCTTTTGTTCGAATTTAGTTTTTCTAATGCAAAGTATTCGATTGATGTGATTTATAAGTTATTGAGTATTCGAAAATTTACCCAATACATATTCAAAAGATAATAATTGTAAGTTCTTCTGTTTCAACAAAAAAAAAAAGGATGATAATGGCGGACCAAGTCTGCAAGAGGCTTAGGCTTCACTTGAGGCCCCATCGAGTCTAATATAGCCAAGCCCAACGT
Source organism: Erythroxylum gracilipes (assembly GCA_026413385.1). NCBI lineage: Eukaryota > Viridiplantae > Streptophyta > Magnoliopsida > Malpighiales > Erythroxylaceae > Erythroxylum > Erythroxylum gracilipes. The sequence continues at coordinate 30,406,346 of JANZLC010000200.1, forward strand.
GATTCTAACCTAAATTGTTAGATCCTGTTTCCGAAATCCAACTACTTATATGATATCAGAGCCATATATGTTAGAACCTGATCCGGAAACCGGATCCCAACCAAAAAATGGGAAACAGAAATACGAAAACTAATCGAAGAATTCCAACATAAATTATTATTTTTAAAAATTAAATATCAAAACGACATCATTTTATTAATACTAATCAGGCCTTAAGTCGAGCTCAAGCTACTTTATTTTTCAAAAAATTGGGCCTAATGCTCAATTAACCAGAGCCTGAACTGATGACTGCAGAACTGGCCTGACAGTCCAGATCAAACTGAGGTCCTATTGTCATCTCAAATTATCCAAACATAGTATTTCACATTATAACATATTAAATGTATCCTTAAGATGATTAAAACAAAGTGGGAGAAAAATGTTGAAACTAAGTTAGAATTTATTTAATTTTTTAAATTATTTTATATCAAAACCTTATTATTTTAATTTAAATCATTAAACTCATCAAATTTT
>JANZLC010000200.1:30406958-30432298 GCA_026413385.1 Erythroxylum gracilipes
TGTCGTTTTTCTCTCCCGCCTTGCCTTCCTGTCTAAACCTTTTTTAATACATGAAATTATTGTAATTACTTAACGTTTTTACTTTGACTTTAATTCATAAAAGTAGTTATTTTGTTTGAATTCTCTACCCAATTCTTATTTTTCTTCATCACCTAACTCTACCCATTCATTCTACAAAATATCTGCTTAATCATACTAGTCAATATTTGCCGAAGACGAAGACAATACTAAAAGGTCTTTTCTTCTAATTCTTTTACCAATATTCTTTCTATCAAGTCTGTTGTATAGGGTTTATCTAATGTAAAGTATTTGGTTGATGCAATTTATAAATTATTGGGTATTCGAAAATTTACCCAGTACGTATTCAAAAGATAATAATTGTAAATTTTTCCGTTTCAAAAAAAAAAAGATGATAATGGCGAACCAAGTCTGCAAGAAGCCTAGGCTCCACTTGAGGCCCCATGGGGTCTAATATAGCCAAGCCCAACCTGATTCTAACTAAATTATTATTTTTAAAAATTAAATATCAAAACGACATTATTTTATTAATTCTAATCAGGCCTTAAGTCGAGCTCACGTTACTTTATTTTTCAAAAAATTGGGCCTAATGCTCAGTTAACCGGAGCCTGAACTGATGACTACAAAACTAGCCTGACAGTCCAGATCAAATTGAGGTCTTATTGTCATCTCAAATTATCCAAACATAGTATTTCACATTATAACATATTCAATGTATCCTTAAGGTGATTAAAACAAAGTGGGAGAGAATTGTTGAAACTAAGTTGAAATTTATTTAATTTTTTAAATTATTTTATATCAAAACCTTATTATTTTAATTTAAATCATTAAACTCATCAAATTTTGCCTATGGTTGAGTACATATTAATTTTCTTTTTATGATTGAATATTATCTTTAAAAAATCAAGATCTTACTTTATTTATCTTTATCTGTTATCAAAACATGCGACACCTTCCATAATTTTATTCAATTTTTCAAAAGAATATAAATAACTTCAACTATTAAATACATTAAAAAATGATTTTTCACACCAAATCAACACGTTTCTATTCCAATCACATAGCTTTGCTCTTCTATGCGAAGAATACTATTCAAAAACTCTTATATCTTAGAATTGAGTGATAAAGAATGTGCACAAAGATGGTAGTCTACATTGTGAAAATGTACCCTTTTCTTGTTAGCATCTTCCTATGAATAAGTGACTATTTTCTAAAAGCAATTAAAACTAACCAATTTTACAATCTTTAATTAGACATTAACTTACCAGCCCATGACTGAACGTCGAATTATTTTCAAACTCGAACATCCAAATCCTTGAACTTGGTTATACTTAATTCTATAATTAGTTTAATAAAAAAAATCTATTAAGATCAAGACCAAATCTGATCAAACTAGACTTTTAGTCTGCTTTGCTTCGAGTCGGATCAAGTCTTTTTATGCCTACTAACAAACCTTTTTTTCAATCATGCAATCCACAGCGACAAAGAAATATTGCAGAATAAGATGACTAAAAGTAATATTGCAGAATAGGATGACTAAAATTGACATACTTTTTGAATGTCTCTGATCCATACATCTACAAGGATACTATTTCATTTCGGCTCTGCAATAGGTAAACTCGCCGTTGCTCTGACCAGAGGAGAGCACATTTTACCAAAAAACAAAACATATAAAAAAAAAAATCATAAAATGACATGCAAAAAGAATAATACAGGAGGACAAAGGTTGATTATGTTGTTGACATAAGAGAGAGGTTAAAGGGCTTAGCTTTAAGAAGGTATCAGAAATCAAGAGAGATTAAGGGCCAACTGCTGGAGAAGTATTCTTCTCTGAGATGCGTTGATTATTCCTTTGCATTCTGCGTCTACTAAAACCTCTGTCATCGTGGCAGCTGCGAGCCCTCTTGGCTCCTCTGCGGTTCTCCTCAACATAAACACCTGAAATATACCCAGAAGGAGCATCCATAAAACAAATAGTAAATTATTTCAAATATTATGATATTTCAATAATTTGTTAATTACATTATAAATTTTCATTTATGACACTACATATTCAATTTTATGAAAAATATATATTAATGCATCTTTAACAATGTTGAAATGAACTTAAAATTTATGAAAAAATATAGACCAATGTATCCTTAACAATGTTAAAATGGACTTAATTATTATGTTCAAAACAAAATTTAGACCTGTCTTTATGATGTTTTTAAAATCTTCAACCTTTACAATAACATAAGAAATTATTTTCTAATCAAATATATTTTCAGTGCATTGAATTATTCTTAATAAATGTACAAATTTTCAAGTCAAAATCAATATCAGTTCAGCATAGTTATATTATGTTATTAGTGAGATACATTGATATACAGTTTCTATAGGTTGTGATATTTAATATTACAAAATGAGACTTGAGATATATTTGACATTCTAATCATGGATTAAGATATTCAAAGTAATTTATCATAAAATAAATTGCAACTACTAAATCAATAATGTTCTACTGGGTGTTGTTGTTGTATAAATCAATAATGTAATTAAAACAGTCCTCATTGCTAAATCATACCTGACTGTCATGTCTTATTTCCAAGCAACCGGGTTGATGGATGAATGGTTCACCATCAATCTGAACTGGAAAAGAGCTAGAAGCATGTATTCTTATGACTTGCCCTTGGGCTAGCCTTCTTGCTTGTGAAAGTCCAACCTGTAGAATATACAAGTATAACAATCGACTCCATAAAAAATCAAGCATAAAAACAAAGAAATAGGAATTTTCAGGAATAAGTTCCTATGGAGGAACTAGAGAATCCAATGAGCCTTCAACAGTGTCCTGAAATGGGTCTGGAGAGCCGGTGAAGATTGGAGTGAAATTGGTTCATACTCCACCGCTAAAGGTGGAAAAATAGGCAAGGTAGAAAGTGCGGAAAGAAAGTCCGGTGACATCCAAGTTTGATTTTAGAAATGTCCTTAGAATGGCTATGGTTTCTAGAATCATACGCAAATTGATTCCAGGAAGGGAACATTTTGAGAAATTTCAATAGAAAAACATGTTTTCAGAAAAGCTCAGACCTGAAGTTTCCCAAGATGCCATGCTCCACGAACGGATACAATCTCAAGGATTTTATCTTGCATGGATAGAGAACTAAAGTCATCATCATGATCATATTCATTTTGCCAAAGGTCTACCCCACCCATGTAGCTGCCAATGTTCAGCACAATTAAACCCTCAGAATCCTGGAGGGCAAAAGAGATGAAAAGAACACAGCATTGGATATATATGGATATGTTAAAGAAATTGACGAACTAAAATGTCTGAATAGTAAAAGATAGTGTTTTAATGATGAACCTTGGGTATGGGGATATCCTTCCCATCAACTTCGAGCCAAACTTGCCATGGTAAGTCAGCACACGCTCGGTCCATTATATCCCTGGCACCTTCTTTGGCATATCGCAGTTTATTCACAAACTGTACATCAAGTCTAAATTTAGAAAATCTTCAAAAGAAAACACAGGATAAAATAGAAAAGAGTCCTTATCTTCTGTCTTGATTTTAATTTCTTGAAAAAGGAAACAAGATAGAAAATAAACAGTCATAAAGTCAACATTAACAGGTTTATCATGAAAAGTTTGCTGGGTTTTTCCTTCAGCCTCATCTTGCCTTTGATTGCCACAGTATCAAGCAAACTGCTTTAATACCAAATATCAAAAAGTTAAATAGGCCAATTCATGAATACAGAGAGAAGGAAAAGGGGTACAGAACCTCTATCAAAAACAAATGAAAGTATGTGAATTCTTCTAGTTTGCAGATTGCACTGATACTTTGTAGCATGTGCAAAAATGGCGGGATTTGACATCCCATTAGTGATATGAAGATTTAGAAGATGGGCTTCACTCAATTACTTGAGCTCTTAAGCACAGGAAAAACACAGTTTCAAGACAATTAAACAAAGTTTAGTGAGATCTGAAGTATCTGGTAGTAGAACTTTATTCCCATCAATAAAAACCCATGAAATTACCTGACTACTAAACTTCTCAGGCTTCTCGCATCGATTTACATGAAATTCATATGCAACCTTAGCATCACATCCAATTCCTACAAGAAAAGTTAATGATAATAATTGACAGGTTCATGATATTATCCCAATAAGAAAACAAATACTGGAATTACCTAAATAGTTCGTCATAAACTTAGTTTGTTTTTCTTCAGAGTATCCTTCTGAGGTCTCTTTTCTGATATCTACTTTCCAGCGATCTAGCATTGTGACTGCAGCATGGTCTACATCATATAAGAATGTAGTCAAGGCACCCTTTCCATCAATCAGTGAAAAACCTCTTCCCCATTGCAAGACCCTTGACAAATCATTTCCTGTGCCAAGGGGAAGAATAGCCACAGGTGGAGGAGATTCAAAATTAAATCTCTCAATAGCATCAAGGACCCATGCAACAGTCCCATCTCCACCACACACCAATACTCTAAAATACTGTACAGTAATAAATAACTCCAGCCCAACCTCTGGACCCTGGGAAGCACTTAGATCAAATACCTGCGGTGGGATAAGAAAATTTCTGCTGATTGTCCCTGAAAATCTGCTAAATGATAAGGATATAGTCTTCAATTGAAATTGCTTAACCGAAAAGTTCAATTATTACCTGAACAGGATTCAACAACATGTTCAGTCTTCTTCGAAGAGAAGGCCCGAGCTGGCCCCCACTCTTGGAATTAATAAAAACCAGAAGTGGTCTTGCATCCTCAGCCAAATCAAGTATAGTATGCTTCTTCACCTGACTGAAGATGTTTGGTCCATTTTTCTTGTCAGATAATCCATTACATGTTCTGCTATCCTTCTTTAACGAATCAGCAGTCTTCTCTGAGGCAGACTTCTTCCTACTTACAATCCCATTAAACAAGAATTCCAAAGTTGTGTAGGTAGCTGAAGCATTCTGTGACCTTCCGTTAACAGCACGGCTGTTTCCATGTTTACCGCGGGCACGCTTTCTTTTAGTTCTTCCACAATCAGATGAGGTTATGACTTCTTTTGGAACAGAATTTACATTGTTTCCTTCATTCATTTCTTTCACACAAAGTGGAGAAAGAATAATCCTTCTCAGAGGACCCAAATCACAAACATCACCAGATTCTTTTGACATTTTGGCATGGCATTTGACATGTATGAGGCGTTGACACCATAAGCAATGCCATGTAGGAGAAGGATCTATCAGAGGAACACCACATGGTTCATCACAGTAAAAACAGAAAGCAGATGTCTCAGAGTTCTCATCCATGTTAAACCACCTTTCTGACCAGTGGTGCTGCACGTGGCTGAAACCGACTTGTGCAATACATTTGCAATCCTTTACTGCCAACTCTGAACAGTATATATGAGCAGCTACACCACAAACAGTGCATCGATGTACAGAAGTATGAAATGCCACTTTTGGAGTTTCTTGAGATACCAAGGAAGTCAGGCAAACACAGCATGTGGAAGGATGTTGACCACTTGCTAAATCTTCCATCCATGAATGACATGATCGAGGAACGTTCAATTTCTTCCATACTTCTTTCTTTGCTCTAGCAGCAGCTTTTACCCAATTAAGAGATGTCCTCCTCTGCCATCGAAGAAATGTATATACGATAGACAGAACACCTAGTGCTGCAGCAATCAGCCATCCAAAAAAAGTTGAACCGTACAAATTGGAGCTTGTTAGCACCCCTAATAGTGAATTTCCCAACTTAATCATATATATGAGACTATTTTGCCCTCATCCAAGTGTAGGTAATATTTTGTTACCAACAGATTTGATAAAATAGGCAGCCTACAAGATACCTGCCACAGGAAAACAGCGTCACTAATCCGAACACGAGAATCAATCAAAACATACAAAAACTACCAAAACAATGATTTTATATTAGGTCTGGGGGATGAGGAGAAGGAAAAGATTCTTCCTCTTCACCCACTCGGCATCCAGAGTCTTTCTCCCTCACAGAACTCATTAGCATTCCATTACTTTACCGAATCATGCATAAGATTACGTCGAAAAGTTCTCAAAAAAAAGCATACGAAAACCGCAATTCAAGGAAAACCGGAAACAGTGACGTGATTTCCAAGCAAATAGATCCAGAAACGAATAAAGGCAAAGAAAATATAATCAGGACGATAATCAAACGAAAAGGATACATCAGAAGAATTAGAGTTTCAAATCAAACACACAGATACACACATATTAACCAAATTCAGATCTAAGAAAAAACAACAACAAATTCAAGCAAATAAACGGTCGAAATAAACATGGAAAAGCTACAAGAATCTGAACGTAAAAGTACCAGGAAACGAAAGAGTACCTAAGATCCAGAGATGAGAAGAATCAAAAATCGCGACGGAGAAAGAGAATCGCCGAGCATTGGTTTTGCACGTTTGGGGGATGAACAAATCCTTCGTCTCGCGCCTGCCTTTTCCTCGAGCGTTCAATTTTATATTTCGTGAAATTTAAAATACATCCTCGTGCTTTTCAAATTTCGCAGAAAAAAGGATCGGTTTGCTTACGTGAGCAGTGAATATACCAAATCTTACGTGTACGCTAGATTCACGTGGCCTTCTTTTCTATTGTCTCAAGATTCCGAAGCAAAACTCTTTTAAAATTGGCTAAAGTAAGTTATTTTTATTTTCCAACAAATATAAATTTCAAATAAATAATTAGCAAATTATTTCATTTCACCCTTTTTAATAATTTATAAAACAACAATATAGAGTTTCGCTACAATATAGAGTCTTTTTAATAATTTATTTAATATAAAATATACTATTTTTATATCATATTTTTATTTTATAATGGAGAAATATATTAATAAATTTTTTAAGTTATTTATTTAATGCTTACTCAAATCCGTAAGCCCTTAATAAAAATAATGTAAAAGTTATAGAAACTTTAGTGATAAGAATTAAGTGCTTTTTTAGATGTACGTTACTTTAATTAATTCAACATATTTAACTATTAATGTGTGATTATTTTGTTATTTTTTAAATAATTGAGTTTAATTCTAATACCAATTAAATATCAAATAAAAATTCAAAATATGTGGAATTTTAAAATTTTAGATATTTTTGTTTTTAAAACTTTTCCAAGTTATAAATTTGTTAACTTAAAATTTATTTAATTTAAATTTAGCTTGAATTTTATTAAACTCCAACTTCATTTATATATGGATTAATTATGAAAAATCACAAATTTTAGTCAATTTTATAATTATAACTTGAATTTTTTTAAAATGACAATTAAATGTATAAGCTTTTTTTTAACTTTAACTCTACATTAATGTTAATGTTAACTTTGATGGCATACTTGTCATGTATTTCAAAAATCTTAATTATTAACATACATTAATCAAAATTAACATAACTAATAAAAATTAATAAAATGACAACGTCCTAAATCACTCTAGCATCATTTTTTGTTTATTTTCACGATGTCCCAAACTACTCTCATACTAACGTAAAGTGATTTAGAGATTTCAATTTTTTAAAAAATAATGTCGTTTTAGTTTTTGTAATTAAATGATGTCGTTTTATTAATTATGTTAATTTTATCTAACATGTATTAATAATTAAGATTTCTGAAGTAAATTACAAGTTATGTCATTAAAGTCAACAAAGGCACTAACCTCTCGTTAAAATTGAAAAAATTTGAAAAATTTGAGCTTTTAATTTGGTAGTGTTTTTGTTTTAAAATATTTACTTTTATGTATTTAATAAAAAATTCCATATTTTAATAAGGTTGTGATTAATAATAAATTAATGCAAATTATCAAAAGACGGTTAAAAGTCTGTTACGAAGGCGAAGAAGGAAGAAGAAGAAGAAACCGTTACGTTGGTTGTTTCGGATATTACCCTCTTCATTGTCACGTCCACGCACTACAGGTTTCTCTCAATTCGGAAGCGAGTCGCGCTCAATTTAAAACCTTCCCGCTCTTAACATGTTTGGGTCGTTTTCTTATACTGTTTTGGCGGTCTTCAATTGTTGTTCTCCACTCCTATTTACAATTGGAATTTCCTTTACGTTGTCTCTTATTTGGGTTTCGTTGATACTGTAAGTTGAGTAAATGTGATGTGAAGTTCCGCACCCGACGCTTGTTGATTGTTCAGTTTTGTTGATGAAATCAAGTAATGACATGTTCATATCTAATTTATCTAGGAATAGTGATTGCAGACGTGACTGTGAAGTTGGGATTTGGGTTTTCCGGTGGGAAAGATTTGTAAAATTGGGTTCTGTTTTTGTGAATCATCTTTTACTTTTTGTTATAGTACTTAATACTTTAACTTAAACCATAATGTGATTTGGATGCTTGATGCTTCCCAGGTTGTCTAAGAGAGATGGAAGTCGACAATGTTGTCTCAGAGCTCCATGCCCTTAGGAAGTTGTATCAACTTCTTCAAAGCAATGGTATGCAAAGTCCAGGAACTGTAAGCTTTCTCAACCATCTAAGATTTGCTTTGGTTAAGCTGAATTATACCTAAATGAGTGTATGGAAAGGCATGGATCGGAATTGAGATAAGTGATCCCCCTGCTCATGAATGTTCATGCTTCAAATCTAAAGCTCACTAATCATGTCACTAATTGGGTCAGATAATGTTTAAAAGTACGGATTGTGGGCAATTACGGATGATATGAGCACAATTGTTATGATAAATCGCTGCAACGGTCCAGATCACTGCTTGAAAACCAATTCTCTTCCTTTTTCATTTGTATCAGATGATTAAGAAAGGAATATTATGTCATTAATGTGTTCTTCCCCTTCTATTACGGTTTGTTTGACAAGGATAGCTTTTCACTGTATTCCACGAAATAAGCTTTAACACTTCCACGTGGAAACTGGCGAAGGAACAGAAAACTTATTCCTTCTTTCCATTCACTTGGTTAAATTTTGTTTGTTGGTAGTTGGACGAGAGATCACAACTCCTTTTGAAGAATCTACTCGATTCAGCAGCAGAGAACCTGTTCCACATTGTTTCTGAGGTACGTGTTCTTGACTTTGTTTTGTCATCTCGAGTATCAGTTTTTTATTTTCATCCTGAAACGCTTTCCTGCTATTCCGTAGTCTTCTGCTGATTTAGTTTCCTACTAATCTATTGAGGTCACAGGTCGTGCCTGTGGTAAAATCAGGCGTATCTCACATACCCTGCTATTCCAGGACAGCCAATGTTCAAGCTTCTTCAAGTGCGATTCAGAATTTCAACACAGGCTCAAACAAGTTACTGAGTGAGAGGCGGTCACTTATTGACAAGGCAGCCATTAATATGAAGTTGGTGGACTTCTCTAAGATCTTGAAGCAAGAAGGTAACTACACAAGCCAGCAACAAGATCAATCTCATTGTTTTAATGGGCTTTCCAGGGAATCGCTGGAGATTGTCGAGGATAATCTGGAACCACAAACAGGGGCGAGACCGAAGCAGAGCTGGCATTGGGAGGTTCCAAGAAAGCCAAGCATTGTAAATTCAGTTGTTTGTTGCTCAGGTTGCCAGGGTGAAAGCTTGATGAAATCAAAGTATGAAATTATATCTAGCCAGCCTGATAAACCAGAGAATATAGTAAGCAACTTTTCTGGAGAAGTAGCTGATGCTATTGAAACCATAGATTCAGGAATTTCAGTTTTGCAGCTCTGGATAGGCAGGAAGAGTCCCATTAAAGCTACTATGTCATCTTGCAACCATGGATTCTGCTCAGCTGTTCCCACCATGCAAGAGAAAAGGGAAAGAATCAAGAAAACTAGGCTGGTTCTCAAGCAACTTCTAAAAGATACCGACTCTCCAAGTCTGCCACTGAGCCAAATGTGCCGCAACCGGAAGGTTTCAGAGTCGAGCTGGAGTCGAATTGCGACGAGCAAGCAGAATGTAGACAGAATTGAGTTGCAGAGTCAATTATCAAGCAAGAATGTTTGTGGTTTTCGTGTCCCTTTGAATCAAGATGAAAATAAGCTCCAGATTCCCAAAACTCAGATGAAGACGCAGAGTAGGATTAAGGAAGGTAGAGTAGTTCATGTTCCAGAAAGAAAGGGGAAGCTAGTAAAGTCCATGGCACAGAGTCAAAGTAAAATTTTGAGGCCAACACTGATAGATTACGAATCTTCGTCTCTATATCATGGCAGCCATAGACGGAGCATTGCCACCAGGAGACCTTTTCATGGCTCCTCACGGCAGTATAATATATTGCCATATAAGGAAGAGCCAGAGGACATAACCACCGGAAGTTCTGAGTCAGTCTCTTCCCGGAGCTGGACAAGTCAAGATCAGCAAACCACCACCACCACCAACACCAACTCCAGCGCCAGTAGTGGCTTATCCTCAAGGAACACATCAGGTACAATACCTGAAAGTGAAAAGAACAGTATCTCTTCTTATACAAAAGCTAGTTCCTACAAGGACACAAGTCTCACCAGGCGGCGAAGTGGAGGTCTAAAGAAGCTGAAGAATAAGTTAGGACAAATCTTCCACCACCACCATCACCATCATCATCACCATCACCACCACCACCATCACCACCACCGGCGCAGCATTTCCCTGTGGAAGCAGTTGCAGAATAAGTTTCACCATAAACACAAACAAAAGGTCACTGAAAAGGAAGCAGCAACTCAGAAAGCGAGGAAAGCATTGGTTAGTAACAAGCACCGGGTTGGACATTTTCATGCGCTTGTTAAAGGGTTGATGAGACATGTTAAGCACTCAAAGCCATCAAGAGGTGGTGGTGGTGGAGAGAAAGGCAATGTCCATCACCGACGTGACAAGCGTTCCTGGAAAATGGTTCCCACTCGCCGGAGAGTTAAGCTGCCTACTAAAGGGCGTATCAGACTTGGGTTTTTGAGCAAGAAACAGAAACCACGGTTAAAAGCACCTAATAAGATGATCTAGCAAAGCACCGATCGGTGTTGGCTATATATGTGTGTGCAACTCACATCGCATACACGGGTTTCTTGAAGATAGTGTTTATTTTTTGTGATGTGATAAATGATTAAAAAATACATTAGTTATTAATTTATTTATTAATTTGGGTCGGACCCAACAAAACTTTGCTGGGTACTGCGAATGAGTGGGGCACCAATATCCACTGGTTTATGATCCGCCCCGAAGTCCATCACCACTCTGAATTTAGCAAGAGTCGGAGTCCACTCTCAGTCTCAGCTACTGTGATCGCAGGAGAAAGCAAAAATGAAACCTCCATTCACAAAGTTTTTCGCTTCTCTGCTTCTCCTCTACTTTCTCGACCCCCAAACAGCATTTTCCTGGAAAAAAGATGAGTTCCGCAATTGCAACCAGACTCCTTTCTGTAAACGCGCTCGCTCTCACAAGCCTGGTGTCTGTTCCACCGTTGTCCGCGACCTTGCCGTGTCCGACGGCGATATCACGGCTAAGCTCGTCCCACGAAACCCACCGGAGTCCGATCAAGATGATTCGCACAAGCCTTTGATTCTCACTCTCTCGATCTATCAAGATGGAATCTTGCGCGTCAAAATCGACGAAGACCCTTCCTTGAACCCACCTAAGAAGCGATTCGAACCACCTGAAGTGATAGTCTCGGAATTTGATGAGAAAAAGCTTTGGCTTAACAGAATGTCGACGGAAACGATCGATGGCGACGAGACGCCGTCATCGGTCGTCTACTTATCGGACGGCTACGAGGCTGTACTCCGCCACGATCCGTTCGAGGTTTACGTCAGAGAGAAATCGAGCAATCGGAGGATAATTTCGTTGAATTCTCATCAATTGTTTGATTTTGAGCAGTTGAGAGCTAAAAAGGAAGGCGATGATTGGGAGGAGAGATTTAGGGGCCATAAAGATACGAGGCCTTTCGGTCCACAATCGATCAGCTTCGACGTGTCGTTTTATGGAACTGATTTCGTTTCAGGTATACCAGAACATGCTACTAGTGTGGCACTGAATCCAACAAGAGGACCTGGAATTGATTTCTCTGAACCTTACAGGTTGTTTAATTTGGATGTGTTTGAGTACTTACACGAATCACCATTTGGTCTTTATGGGACGATACCTTTGATGATTTCACATGGAAAGAGTGGAAAAAGTTCTGGGTTTTTCTGGCTAAATGCAGCTGAGATGCAGATTGATGTGTTGGGTAATGGGTGGGATTCTGATTCTGGGCTTTCACTTCCTGGGGAGAGTAGAATTGATACTTTCTGGATGAGTGAGGCTGGCATTGTTGATACTTTCTTCTTTGTAGGACCAGGGCCAAAGGATGTTGTTAGTCAATACACGAGTGTAACTGGGAAACCCGCAATGCCTCAGCTTTTTGCGACTGCGTATCATCAATCTAGGTGGAATTATAGGGATGAAGAGGATGTGGAATATGTGGATTCTAAGTTTGATGAGCTAGATATTCCATATGATGTTTTGTGGCTTGACATTGAGCACACTGATGGTAAAAAGTATTTTACCTGGGATCCCATTTTTTTTCCGCATCCGGAGGAAATGCAGAAGAAGTTGGCTGCTAAAGGAAGGCACATGGTGACCATTGTAGATCCTCATATTAAGCGGGATGAGTCATATAAGGTGCATAAGGAGGCTACCGAGAAGGGATATTATATGAAGGATGCTAGTGGGAAGGACTACGAGGGATGGTGCTGGCCTGGTTCCTCTTCGTACCTGGACCTGTTGAATCCTGAGATCAGGTCTTGGTGGTCTGATAGGTTCTCCTACGAGAACTATGTTGGTTCAACGCCAATACTATATATTTGGAATGACATGAATGAGCCTTCTGTGTTCAACGGTCCAGAGGTGTGCAAACTGCTTCCTTACACAGTTTATTCCGTTGCCTGTTATGTGTTTCTATCCTGTTTCTACTATATCCTGTGACCGTTCATGTTTGGAACATGGCCAACATGGGAATTCCAACTCCTGTGCTACAGAATTGATTGTTTGATGACAAATGATATTATTTAAGGAATCTGCATTGCCAGGTTAAAGATGTTTGAATAGATTTTTGCTGATACAGAACATGATAAATGAAGAAGTAATACTTTCTGGACTCTTTTAAAAAACTGCTGATTATTGAATTACAGGATTTTCAAATTTAATATAGCTTGACGATGACAGGAATCCCAGTTACAATAACTGAAATAAGGCAAAAGTTGGAATAGCTGTTCTTAGCTTACTTGTAGCTGGTTTCTGAATTTCATACTAGCTAGTTGTAGATAATGTCATCATTCAGGCTATCTTGATGATTCATACATGTATCGATCAATTTTTAAATTGTAACAGGAAACATTTTGTTGGTCTGCTTTTATTGGAAAATTGGTTGTTTGTTGTAATGGTGGAAGCATACCTTTTTGCTTGGTGAACCTAAGTTCCTGCAGAACGCAGCACATGAATAGAATATTTTGGGTGAAATCATAGGCATACAAATATTAGGTCTTTAAAATAGCTTTTCCTTCATAATTCCTTGGAGAAATTTCTAACCATAGACTTCAAGGTAAAAATGTTTTTGATAGAAAATTTACTTGGAGAAATAGATAGGACACTGGAACAATTAACTAGCTATTATTACCAGATAACAATGCCAAGAGATGCTTTACATTATGAAGGCATAGAGCATAGGGAGGTACATAATGCCTATGGTCTCTACTACCACATGGCAACATCCAATGGCCTACTGAGACGAGAAAAGGGGAAAGACAGGCCATTTGTTCTGTCAAGAGCATTCTTTCCTGGAACTCAAAGGTATGGAACTGTTTGGACAGGAGACAATACAGCAGATTGGGACCAACTTAAGGTTTCAGTTCCAATGATTTTGACGCTTGGATTAAGTGGAATGCCATTTATTGGTAAGGAAATTGGTCTTCTTTGTTTTGGCTATCAAAGGTACTTCCCCTTTAGCCAGATGATCGTAATTTTTGCCTTTACTCTTGACATTTTTCTTCTCTCTGTAGGTGCTGATGTTGGTGGATTCTTTGGCAATCCGGAGCCTGAGTTATTAGTTCGCTGGTATCAGCTTGGTGCTTACTATCCCTTCTTTAGGGCTCATGCCCACCAGGACACCAAGCGACGAGAACCTTGGTTATTTGGGTAATTTTTCCCTTCCCCAATAGTTAGTTATTTAACCATTGCTGATCTTTAGTTATGTCAAATTTTTTCTTTATTATTACGTCAGTAATGCATATTTTCATCTGCTACAAGGGAACAAAGATGAAACTAAAATATGCTTTTTATAAATTTTTGATGGCTTACTCATTGCCTTTGGACATTTGGTGTACTCATTGGCTCATGAATCTTCCTAAAAGTTTACCGTTACATGTTTTTATTGGGATGTCCAAGATTTACATTCTGTTTATGTTGATGCCTACAGGGGATGAGGTAAATCCATTTTGATGACATATTACTTGACATAATAGTATGATTGTGCATCCATGTTAGAAGAAATCAAACGCATTATGCTTCTGGTTGTTCAGTTACCTAGTCAGTGTTAAGATGTGATGTTATTAAGTAATTGGTTTGTCTTCAAAAGCATGTAAATAAATGAAAACTATACACTGATAGAACTCCCCTAAGAATGACAGTATAATGAGTATAAAAGAATCAGATGGATCAAAGCAATCTCATCGATTCTGTATTGTATATTGATATTCTGTAGAGAAAAGCTATTACAACCGAAATACTGATCAGCCTAACAATATTCTCACTGCAGAATATACGCATGTCCTCTTACAAAACATTCCCCTCCTTTTATAACCCATCCTACCCCAATTATTAGATGACACCTGTCACTTAATTGTAACTAACTCACGTGCTAGCTAGAATTTGCCAACTTCTTCTTACGCCTACTGTAAACTAATGGCCTCCTAGCTCTATCATACACCTTTGTAAGTGCTAAGTAGAATGGAATAAATGTTAAGTTTTTCTGGACCCTTATGTGGTTTGGTGGTACTATATTCAACAAACCTTTGTTATCTCTTAGTTAACCTGCATAAAAAATATCAGCTGGGATTCTTTGTTTGAAAACCTTTTGCAGCCCAATTGCCCTCGTGTTGAATGTGAAGATGTTTATTGAATGTTCTTCAAATTGTTGCAGAGAGAGGAATACAGAGCTCATAAGGGAGGCAATCCGTGTGCGTTACACGTTACTCCCATATTTTTACACATTATTCAGGGAGGCAAACATTACTGGAATTCCAGTTTGGCGTCCATTGTGGATGGAGTTCCCAACTGATGAAGCTACTTTTAAAAACGATGAGGGGTTCATGGTTGGAAACAGTCTCCTGGTCCAAGGGATATACTCAGAGGTGCTGCTTCCGTCAATACTGGATTACATTTGATATTTATAAGATGCATTCTGATTTATTTTTTTCTATTATATGTCCTGTCAAACTAAAATATTATGTGAAATATTTCAACCAGCGAGCTAAACATGCTTCAGTTTACTTGCCCGGTAAAGAATCTTGGTTTGAATTTAAAAGTGGAACTGCATACAAGGGAGGTAAAACTTACAAACTAGAAGCTTCAGAGGAGGGTATTCCTGCATTCCAGAGGGCTGGAACCATCATACCAAGGAAAGACCGTTACCGTCGAAGCTCCACTCAAATGGTGAATGATCCTTACACACTGGTAAGCGTTGGCTTCTGATACTTCTACTTATAATTGTTCAACTGCTCATTGCTCACAATGATGTGTTTATCTAGAGGTACCGTGTTAATCATTTGGTGTATTTGCCTTTTTTCTGTTGTTTACCATTTTCTTTGTATTCGTGTCTTTCATTGAAATGACTATACTCACTGTGCGCACATTTGTATCTGGGTGCTTGTGAAGTATGTATTGGGTTGAAGCCTGAAAGGTCAGAAAATGAGAAAATAATGTCAAACTGACACTTCCATACTGGGATATGTTTAGGCCAGTGGCTACTCTTGATGGAACCTAGTTTTGTGAAAATTTGACTGCCATTCTTCTGTGTTTGTGTTTAGGTGATAGCTTTAAACAGTTCTCAAGCAGCCGAAGGTGAACTCTATGTTGATGACGGTAAAAGTTACGACTTCATGCAAGGGGCTTATATCCATCGCCGCTTTGTGTTCTCAAATGGTCAACTAACATCCTTGAGCGTTGCTTCCAGCAACAATCGCAAATCCCGGTTTTCTTCAGAATGTGTCATTGAGAGGATTATACTTCTAGGATACTCTCCTGGACCAAAGAGTGCTCTTGTTGAACCAGGAAATCAGAAGGTTGAAATTGAACTTGGGCCAATTAGGCTTCCTTCGCGGATTAAGTCTTCTGTCGTAACCATCCGCAAGCCTAATGTTCGAATTGCAGACGATTGGACGATAAAAATTTTGTAAGATCCTTTTGATTAGCACAAGTTTTATCTTCCAGGAAACATATTTTGATGTATTAATAGGATTTTACAGACAATTGCTCTATGGGACATGTATTAAGATAGCCCTCTTGGGTCATTCAGAAATCTAAACACACTCTCTGTTATTTCTGAACTTGATTTGCAGACTATGGAGAAAACAGTCTAGCATTAGACATTTTCATAGTACTTACTCTTATGGTCCTTTTTTGTGTATGAATCATCTACATGTACTAATATAGTATGTTGAAATCAGAGACTTGCATAATCACCCTGTTTCTTAGGTTTGATAAAAAGGTCTGGACGTTACTATACTTTAACAGGCAAAGTTCGGTTTTACCAAACTCCGACTTGGGCTTAAGTTCAGGTCTTGTAAAAAAATTTTGGACTCAAATACCTGATCCAAACTTGCGTTTGTATTCAGAGTCCAATAGACGTCAGGCTCGGACCTAGTTTTTAAGGTTCAAGTTCAAATCCAACTCAGGTCACTGTCATCCAAGTAATACCTACAGTAAAACATGTTTTCAGCCATGAGAGACATTTCTGCTGCCAATCTAAACTCTAGCGTATGGCAATTTATCAGTTGGATCAAAAAAGAAATGAAATTGCTTTGAGCCTAGATTGTAGGGCTCCTGTGTAAAGCTGTTTTACTCCATTCTGTTTCTTCAGCAGCTGCCAATTTATGAAATTCTCAAGCTGTTTTTTGCTTCAACACCACATAATATTCTAAAGAAAGCATATATTTACATTAACATTTGATCATCCTAGTTCAACTTGGAGATTGGGGATTTCGCCCCTCATAATTAAACATAGTTATGCCCCAGAATACAAAGTTAATACTGAGTCAAAAGAACCTAAATATGCCTATTCAGTCATGGCCTAATTTAGAGTGGCACTGAGTCTCTGAGGCTCACTAGAGCAGAGCAGGTTATGCCGATCACTTCAAACTTTGGTTATCGACGCGTATCCTCTTGACATCAGTCTCCGGAACATCTACATCACCTCCATTTCCCTTGACTGAAACTACCTGTTCCTGAATAGTAAGTACAAGTACCATTCAAAAGCTCAGATGCTGTTAGAAAGGGGAAGGGATGATTTGTGTTCTTATAAAACTAAGGGAATCATAAATGCCCTGAACAGATATCCATCGATTGAAAACCGTCATTTCATGTAAATCTTCCATGTTGAGTAAAGTCCAAATGGAGGATGGTCAGTAGTCAACAGTACTCGTGGATTCATGTTAACCTTTTCCCTATATCAATCTAGCTTAATGAAACAAGTTTGAGATCATTAGAAATAAAGTACTTTGATCAATAAAGAGGGAAGAAACTTAACTCCAATACACAATTCCTGCATTAACTACATTACTAAACCAAGTTTATCTAGCTGAACACCTGAAAAGTTCCATCTTACAACTTGATCAGTAAGCTGGCTAGTTACTCAATTTCTGCATGAAATTTTTCCTAGCATGTTTTATGCAATTGCTAAATTTTTACAAGCATCTTACAAATTGGTATTCTGTTGTGTTTTTTCACACTGCAGTTTATGCCAAAACAGTCATTGAAGTGCCGTTATCACTTTCACTGCTCTATAATTGCACTATGATTGATTCATTACCTCAAATTGGGTAACAGGAAAACAGGTTGTTGAGAAATTTTTGAAGCAAAAATTAGGAAACTACTAAGAAATTTCAGAAATACTATCTCACACTTTCATCAGGGACAACAGCATATCTCTCTGATGGTGGCACCCAGGTTTTCCCTGCCAAGAGATGGTTGCTTAAGCTACAAAATTCAACAATATGAACAGAGACCTTTCTTTAGGTAGTATGGTTAAAAAAAGCATGCAGCACCTGAAGATGGATCAGCCAGTGAGGACTCTATCTGTTGGCCACCAGTTCCATCGACACTCAAGGCTTCAATGATCGTAGGCACGTTCCTTTAAAATTCCAAGAAAATTCAGTTATTGCAGATGCAGAAATTTGTAAAGTTACTTGCAAAAAAAATGTACCACATACTTCTTCTGAAACACAATTTTATTGTGTGATCATAAGGCGTGTGAATAAAATAAACTAACAACCAGCTCTTTATCCTTACTACTGTAATACAAAACTCTAATTTACCAAAACAGTGTCTCATAAGAAACATCATAGGGTGGTGCCTGATCTCTGTCTAGCATCAATTACATTACCTCGGAAGAAGAATCGTGTAAACTAAGTAGGTGAAGATGAATATCCACAAGGAGATCCAAGTTATTACCGGTCTTTTGACTCTCCATGACCAAGCTGCCCATTAGTACCTCTTCCCCAAGAAAACACATTCTGTCTTTCTGTGAGAGCAAGTGTATGCCTCCAACCACATGAGACTTGAACTACTTTCTGGAAAGTACAAGGCTAAAAATTCAGACCCGGAATGAAAATATAAGCCTTAGATCAGTAAATTCCCCCCAAGAAGGAAGCATAAATGGCATCCCTTCATAACTAAACATCAACGTCATCAACTATCATAACCAATAAACTGAGCTACAGTAAATAGATTGTGCCTGATCAAGTGGCAATTTGACTTGTACAGGAGAACAATGATCGATGTTGTCACCAACTCCAACCTGTCCGAACTGTAACAAAAGCACAAAGAAACATAAAATTGATAAACCAATGTAGCAGAAGCCATCAACACTGAAGGAAAGAGAAACATGCAACGATATCTATCCTCCAAAGACGCACATATACTATACAAAAGAATAACTTTTGCAAACCTTGTTCCATCCCCAGCCATAAAGTTTTCCACCGGATGTGAGTGCCATGCTGTGTCTCCAACCACCTGATATCTGAAAACATAAAGTCCAAGAAGAGTAATTCAATTAACTGGGACCCAAATGGAAACCATATATGAATAAATACAGTCAATCAGTTGCACTTACTTAAGGTGAAAATTGATTAACTAGTATATTTTCCTTATTAAAACTTCTAAGTTTATTGTGTTATTTTACTTTTCAGTAAGGTAACCTATAAACACTGATGATGATGGAAGAGGATGAACCACAATTGGTATTTAAAAGAATTATAATTTGTAAATCTTTAAAAGTTACATTGGCATTTTGAAATCCACTTATTTCCTAAACAGTTGCACGTAGGTGATATGATTGAAGATCTGTTTGCAGAATGATTCCAAGATCTAAGAGAAATAAATGTTTAGATTCAAAAAAGCCCTTCTGAATTGACCTATAAAAAAAAGAGTAAACCCAGTTTTGATTAAATTGGATAAAGCAACGCATTGAAAGGAAAATGAAATCACCTGAGATATAAAATTCTCCTTCAGTGCTTCCAATTTACGAGGAATAAGCTGATCTTCAAAATCACCATGTCCTAGCTGACCATATTTGCTCCAGCCATAAGTGAATAATACACCAGAAGATGAAACAGATATTGTGTGCCGCCATCCACAAGCAACCATGTGCATCTTCTCCCCCTACAATACAAACAAAGTTGATTCTTTAAGCAGTCATAAATTCTGTGAGACGAACAGGAACAGGAAAAGAAAAAAACAGTCATAAATATATGTTTTTAAACAACTCTATGTGCTTACTGCTCTCAACAGATCATGTGATAAACAAAAAAGTGAAAAACTAAAGAAGAAACATTAAAAAGAAACCAGATAGTTTGGTCAGGTTCCACCAATCAAACATGATGGTTAAGCAATTTCCAATGATAAAAATAAAGAACACCAGTTTGTTTGCATACATTAGGTAGATAAACTTTCTGGGGAACTAAGCGATCATTTCTGTCACCCAGGCCCAAGTTTCCATAACGACCCCAACCCCATCCATAGAGTTCTCCATCTTCTGTGACAGCTGCAGTATGTTCAGCACCCGCAGCGACCATTTTAATAGGAGTTCCCTACAAGATACATGAAATTTCAGTACACAAGATGATTTGTACATCCTCAACGGGTATTATCGGTTAACATTTTAGTAACATGACAAAAAATTTCTATTCCCATTTTCATTTTTCTTTTATTAGTCATCTGTCCTGATTCAAGTGGAAGTTATCCATGTAGTTCTCATGATTTAAGAAATTTACAAGCAGTCACTTGTCTACATATTACAAGGCATCCTAGATGGATCAACAAACTACATAACGTATGTTACTTTTAAGTTTCAATCTCTGGACTCCTACCAACTAACAAAACTTCCAAAAACCTTGAAACAGAGAAGGAAAATTTTAAGTGAAAGTTCTCAAGGTGACATAGTCCCACATCCCTGTAGCACAGTAGAGACTGAAAACCCACCCATCAATAATCAGAGGTGTAAATGAAATCAACATGCATGGATACTGTCTGAGTACAAGGAACAAAACCTTTCCTAAGTCCTGCCAACGCAACCAAAAATTAGCTTCAAACTAGATCGTCAGACTCTTATCCAGAAAACAAGGATAAAGGAGAGCTAGAACACGTTTAAGAGGTTCAAAAGATGACTTATGGAGCTTAATGATAAATTGCCGACGAAATTTCTTGATGCATAGAGAGAATAATTTCTTTGAAAGATATCAATTAGCCTAAAGCACCTGAAAAGCTTTGATTCTCTGTGGCATGAGAGAGTCTTCCGTGGTACCAAGACCAAGTTGCCCATTTTGATTTCTCCCCCAACTTCAAGTATACAGGTAAATTTGGTCAATTAAAAGCATACCTTATTGTGAGACAATCAAAATATTAATGTATTCAAGACATCAAGATATGGACTTGCAGGACAAAAAACATTTAGATACAGATTGCTAGCAGTGAAACAAAGATCAATGCAAGAAGTGATAAATTTAGAAGGTAGGAAATAATTTTGATTTTTGACAAACAAAGCATCATACAACAGTTTCAACTTCCAAGTAAACACTAGTCATTTTGAATCCATTACAGTAGGTAAGTGTTCAAAAATTTAGTAAGAATAGCTTCAGACAATTGGTGCAAACAAGCACTTTGAGGTCAACCACCAACTGTTAGTATTATAACTTGAGAAACTTTTCTTTGACATGCAATTCAAGGTACAGAGATAGCCCAAAAATTAAAACAGCAGCTTCAGGAATGAAACACAGCCTCTCTACCATATAAGGATAAAGCTGTATATTATTGGACCTCCCAAGATCTCGCATTTCAGTGGGAATCTCATTAGGTATTGTTGTTGTTGTTGTTAGTAACTTCAGGAATGAAAAACTGCTCTAGGTACGTTAAGCAGAGTACAGTAACATAGATTTGAATCAAATTATGTGAGAGAGACAGATAGCACTAACCTCTGCACTTCACCTTCAATTGTCACCGCTAAACAATGGCTGTCCCCACAAGCAATTTGTTTTATTCTTAAACCTTGTAATGCTTTAATTGGTTGAGGAGTAAATAAATCGCTGGAACTTCCATGGCCTAGTCTTCCAAAATCACCCCTGTGAAAGTGAGAACAACCGTAAAATGTTTATAAGCCACTTCTGAAACCTAGATGGCAAAGAATAAAAAAATAACTACATTCAATGTATAAAATGCTCGATCAATCTTGAATTTGACTAAACAAAAAATATCAAACTCAACCTGAACTTGATATAATATTTGAGCGGTAACCCTTCCACATCCAGACCGCGTATGTTTACATATATGTACATATATCTTCGACATAAGATCAGAAATTTAAGAGTAGTAAGGTAAGGAAAACAAACCATCCCCAGCTATAAACTTCCTTTCGTGACTCAGAATATGCAGTTGTATGATCAGCACCAGAAGTAACAGATACTATTTCATGCCCATTTAAAGCACTCAGTTGTGTAGGAGAAAGTCTGTCCTCAGCATCACCGTGGCCTAACTGCCCATCCTCTCCTCGTCCCCAAGAGCACACGATTTTTCCAGCTGTACATAATCAATAGCGTCATTTCATAGATCTGATCGATAGAGTTCAAGCCATTCAAGTATGAGACAGTAATGAACTTAAAGTTAAACAAATGCGCACACTACTCAAGACATACTGCAGCCATACTAAGCAGCCATACTAAGTTATATTGTGACAATAGGGCATGAAAAAGTTAGAGAATCAAATAGTGAAATAAAGGTACAGATACAATGATGGTGAAAGCAAAGGCGATGGAAGTGGCAGTGACAACCAAAAATAGTGGTAAAAAGTTTCAACTCTCAAACTTCAAAGATCTTACGATAACTTCTCCATTTTAAAAAATTTCTCATTTTCTCCTCATTTTAGTTTTCATTAAATTAATCAAGAATGTCCTACCTCTTGTTCATCCTACATAAGAAACCATTCAAAGTCCTTCATCCTTACTTCCATTTGTCTTATATAGCAGGTATTATGAAGTCGGAGGAG
This sequence comes from Erythroxylum gracilipes, assembly GCA_026413385.1. Lineage (NCBI taxonomy): Eukaryota > Viridiplantae > Streptophyta > Magnoliopsida > Malpighiales > Erythroxylaceae > Erythroxylum > Erythroxylum gracilipes. Next base: position 30,429,654 of record JANZLC010000200.1, read on the forward strand.
TGAAAAACAAGTATTTAGAGAGAGAGTCCATTGGTCAAGAATAGGTGACCAGTTAAGCTTCACACAACTTTAAGCTACAAGAAACACAACATTCCAAGACACCCATTGTCTGCTTACTGCTCGATTCCTCACCCACTCTCACAAACTCCCCTAAAGCACGCACCTTTGAAACCGAGATAGCTCCATCTCAATCTCTCTACTTTCTCTCCTTCTCACATTAACAAGAGAAACAAGAAGCACACACAACACGCGTTAGCACACAAAGTAGTAAACTTAAGAGCAGTACTCAAAAAGAAAAGAAACAGAATATGAACAACCTAAACCACTGGACAGAACACCAAAAGCACAAAAGATTCAAAATTGAAGCATCAAAACTAAGAAAGATTCAAAATTGAAGAGCTCACAAAGGAGAGCAACAGAATGGCTGGCTCCAGCAGAAACTATAACAACACTACGAATCGGACTCACAACTTCGCTGCTTCCCTCATCTGCCATTGACCCTTTTCTCACTTTTCACTACTCTTTTGGGATCTTCACTTAAAAGTTAAAACTCTTTCTTCTAGAAAGAAAAGATGAGTGGCAGATAGAAGAAATTAATACTGCAAGGCTGCTCCTGCTTTGTGACGGAAGAGTCTTACGATCTCTTTTACAATAAATACATCATATCTTACATCATATCTTTCTATATTATTACACAACATAGTCTATATTCATACATATTACCATCAAAAACAAGTTTCACGTCTGAAAACAAGGCCAGAAGTAACATGTGACTGTAAGAACTAGGGAGGATAATGAAGTGACACGAGAGTTGACATTAAACAACGTAGTCTTTCTGTCTAACTACTACACACGTTATTACTTATTATTACTATCTTATCCTCAAAACGAGAACACAAATAGTTTTGATTATTTCCTTTTAATTGCTAATTGGATAAATAAATGCTTAAATATATGTAATAGATTATAAATTAATTATTTCAGTAAATTAATTAAAATTTTAAAGTAAAAATGAGTTTAATAAGATACTATTCAAGATATTATTAATTGAATTATAATTTATATATTTTAAAATAATAATGTTAGCTCTAATTTTAATATTTTAAATTTTGATCAGATTGCTTTCAAAATATTATTATTGATTTTTTAATTTTAAAAAACAATCTCTCTATTAATTAAGGATAAGGTTACGTATTATTAATTCTCCGTCTGTATATCATATCGGTGAGATTTTTATTAGGTTATTATTGTTATATTTAATTTTTAAAATTTAAAATATGTGATTTTTTTGTTTTTTTGTTTTTCACGAGATGTCTTAGGAGGATCCCAACTATGAGAAGACACCTTTATGTCATCTACTCCCAGACTAATCCTCGCTCGAGCCGGATAAGTCTCTTGCTAGAGGTAAAGTTTTGACCTCAAACTATAAACAGCTGAGGACGGTTCGAACTTGTAACTTCGCTTAAGTCAGAAGAATCTCTTATCACTTCACCTGCGCATGATGGTTAATTATGTGATATTTATCAAATTAATAATTTAAGATTAACTTTTTTTCATGGAAATTGAAATGAGTTGTTAAATATTATTAAGAGAGAGAGAGAGAGAGAGAGAGAGAGAGGGACTAACAAAGACTTTTGAACAAGTACATCTTCTCTATTATTTATTGGGAAATAGACAGCACATGGGTCAATTTCATTTTTATAATTTATTTATTGTAAAAAGTACATTTTTTAATATAAAAAGGAATATTCTGAAGAATTAAAGATGTCCGCAGAGATAGTAAATGGTAGGGGTAAAAAGGGAATAGAATGGGGGCAGGCCGGGCAGCTGAGGCGGGAACTGCGGCATTGAATGCGGGCTAGGCCCACTAATACTGTTGTGTTAAAATTTTTATTTTCGATTTTAGTTATATTTTATTTTCATAAAATTTTAAACAATTAAATTTTAGCTTTATTCTTTTAAAATAATTAGGATATTTATAGTTATAAAAATTTCATAAAATTTTAAAAAATCAAACTACTATATTTCTTTTAATAAAATTTTACTTAGTCAAATTTATAATATAATTTTTAATGAAATTTTACTTAGTCAAATTTATAATACTTAAGAAATGATATAGAATAATGGGAAAGAGAATAATGGTATTAAATAATTTAGTAGGGCATGATAACTTTTATGATAAAATTAGTAAAAAATACTTTTTAAAAGTATAAATTAAGTAAAAAATAAAAATTTCACATTCTTTAAATTTTTTTGAAAAACTTAATAATTTTAAATTTTTTATTTCGAACTATTTAGAAAAATTCTTCCATTAAACTTCTATTTAAAAAATTATAATAAAATTACTAATTTATATCAAATTTGATTAAGCCTTTGTTTGGTTGGGTTTATACCAGTAGAGCATTTGTCAGTAGAGCTTTTTTCTGTAAATCTTTTATAAGAAAAATTTTTCTAAGAATCCAGTTAATTGTTTGGCTGAGTTTTATACAGTAGATTGTTTGGCAATATAAAAATAAAAAATACTTTAATTTTCACTATATTTTATTTTGTAATCAAAATTATTTATGTATATAAATATTATTTAAAGTATATTAAACAATATACAAAGCACAATATATTAATTATTATATAATTTTAAATCATAT
>JANZLC010000200.1:30432528-30447959 GCA_026413385.1 Erythroxylum gracilipes
AATATATTAATTATTATATAATTTTAAACCATATGAAACATAAATGAAAATATATCTAACCAAATATTTTATATAGATTATAACATAAGTAAAACTAATATCAAAAATAAATATTAAAACGTATAAAAAGTCAAATAATATTATATAAATGTCAAAATAAATATTTTAAGTTGAGTAAATAGTTAAATACATAATAAATTATGCATTTTTTGTAATATAAGTAGATTTGCAATAAATTAAAGAAGATGAGTTTGCAAGATAACCGTGAACATGAATTTGTGGGTATTTGTGAGAATTATGTGTAAAACATAAGAGTAAAAGGGACTAAAAAATAGACTCCTTAATTAATCTGAAAATATATCCGAAAAAAGTCACTTGAGAGGCTTTTTTTAGAAGCTTCAAATTTAAGTTTCTTAAAAAGTTATATTTTCGCTGCCAAAAAAGTCAAATCTATTAAAGAAATGCTTCTTTATTTTACAGTCAAATACTCGTTTAAAAAAAGACTTTTGCAATAAAGAAAATTACTTATTGACTTTCCAAAAGTCCATCTGAATAAATACTTAGTTGATTCGAATTTAATAATTAAGTGAGTTAAAGTATACGAGATAAAGTTTTTTTAATTTAAAGTATAAAGTGTTTTTCAAAAATTGCAATTTTTTTAAAAAAATTATTTTTTACCCTAATATATGATTATATAATTTAAAATAAATTATCAATCATCTGAAAAAACAAACTTTCTTTTTTTATTTTCTATGAGATATTTTAAAAGGGTCTTAATTATAAAAAATATTTTTAAACTATTCACACTCAAACTAATTCTCACTTAAACAAACAGGTCTTTTATAAAAAATAAATTCTGATCTTAAATTTTAAACGAGTATATACAACTCGCGACCGCACAGGAGATGGCCCCATCGGATTTAAAACGGACCTTTCTTACGTGTGTGAAAACGTAGCCATATGGGCTGCAATTTCAACGTTAGTAAAAGTGACTGCTTTGTTTTTTTGACTTTTGCAACCAAATCGTACGTACCAGAGATGATTAAGTCTTTGAAGTTTGGTCTCCTGATCTCCAACACTGGACTTTTTGCTCTTCAAGTACCAGTTTTTAAAATCCGGATCGAATCGGTCGGTTTGATTAGTGACTGATCGGTGGTTCAGTTCAGGTTACATTTCAAAATTAGTGGTCAATTGATCTAGTTTGAATCGGTTAAAATCGGTCAATTTGACCGGTCCAACAGGTTAGACAATTTTTTTATTTTTTTTATTTTTTTTATTTTTATTTTTTATTTTTGTATTTTTTAAATATTAAATATAATTATTGCATAATTATTACGTCACATCGATTTGACTGATAGTTGAACCGGTCAAACCGGTGACTAATAAAGCCGCCAGTTTAATGATCGGTTCGAGTTTCAAAACCTTATCTAGTACAATGAATAATAATATAATACAAGACTTGGTGCTTGTAAATTGGTCTAAAATCATATCTTAATAGAGACTCCAACTGAACTTGAATTGAAATTTCATAAAATCATAATTTAATAGAGACTCGACTCAACTTGAATTCAAATTTCATAAAATCATATTTTAATAGAGAGTCGGCTTCAGTTGAGTATGAGATGTCCAAATGTAGAAAGGGGATGACAAAGTCTAGCATTTGTGATTCACTACAAGTAAATTCTTTTAGGTAAGGTCTAATAGACTTAGAAATATTTGACTGTGCATATTTGTCGGTGCGTTTTCAAATAATATTTGAAAAATATTACATACTTAATGACTTTAATGATATCAATCTTCGATATATATTCACTACTTTTAGCTAATTATTTTGTCACAAATTAAGAATTTTGAAGAAGTATTTAACTTATGAGAAAATACTGATATATGTAATAATGAAATTTCATCTAAAAACTCTATCTTTTTTTTTATAATAAGGTTTTAGGAGGGTTTAAATTATGGGAAGACAACTTTAAGTCATCCACATCTAAACTAATTTTCACTCGAACCTGGTAGATCCTTTACGGGAGGCAAAGTTCTGACCCTAAGTTTTAAGCGACTGCATATATGAGGGAGATTCAAACTTGCGACCTTACTTAAGCCAGGAAAGCCCCCTACTAACTCACTGCGTCTTAGGGTTTTTTATAATAAGGCTTTGACTCTTAATCTTAATTACATTAATTGTTTATCTTTGTATGTTTTTGAAAACGGTTAAATTAGAATTTAAAATATCTTATTTTTAAAATTTTAAATTTTGATTGAAATAGATATTTACACAAATTGGAACGATTTTTAACTGTTTACGATGCAAATATTTTTCAGGACAAAAAATAATTCATAGTTATAAATTTTAATTGTGACCTTAATATCACTTTTTAAATTTCAAGCTTTAAGGTTATATTTGGTTGGGGGTTTATTAATGGAACATGATGAAATGTAATATTATTTCATCATTTAAGATGAGAGTTTATAATAGAATGAAATGAAATGAGATTGAATGAAAGAAGAGGGTTTCATATTACATCTCATTCCATCATAAACAGTAAAAATGAAAAACTTCCAATTTGGAAGTTTATGATATAATGTAAAATGATAAACAACTCTACATTATATTACATTATAAACCCTTCATCAAAAACAAATTTTCACTATATTACATTATAAACTATTATATCCCTCTCAAACAACACATTTTTAATATTATATTTTGTTTCATTATAAATTATTCCATTTCATTCTATTAAAAACCTTCAGTCCAACCAAGCATAGCCTAATAGTTTGAGTGAAAGCGAATCTTGAAACAACTAGTAAGGTTACTCTATTGTGATTAAAAAGTGGTGAGTTCGAGTTACAAAAATAACTTATTTATAGCGAGGGACCTAATGTAGTGAGGTTTGTTCCCATTAGTTTTTTTTTTTTACTAAATGATAGGTAAATTATTTTACTTTACTAAAAAAGTTCTTCCAATATTTTTTTACATAAACCAAATATCAAGAATTAATAATTTTAATACAAGCTTTATTTTTTTTACTAAATGATTTGTAAATTATTCTAAAATTTACTCAACAAAAATGTTTTAAAACAATTAATTGTAATAAAAATTTGAAAATATGTAAATTTATGAATTTTATTATACGATAATTTAAATTATTATTTAACTTGCTTACTTTCTCATTGCCCACAATATGACTTGGTAAATCACAAAATTAATTAATTAATAATTTAGGGTCAATTTCACATTATTTCAAATTTCAACCCAATTTCAATAATCTGAATAATCCAAAACACCATTCAAAAGTCAAACTTGGACCCCTTCCCACGCGGCATTCAAGTGAACAAAAAATATCATTTAGACGTGTGGCAATGACGCCACCTCCATTTTGTTTCAAATGCAAGAATTGGTAAATATGGTAATGAGTTGGGTCGAATTTCAAATATGATAAACTATTTTATTTTCCTTACGTAAATCTCTTTTTTTGTTTTAAATAAAAATTAAAATAGTAAATACATTATAAAATTTTTATAAGTTTTTGAAAAATAATATCAACAACCCAACTTCCCTAATATAATTTTTTTTATTTATATTTTGGTACCCAAACAATCATAGGTTCGCACTAAGAACTTCTCTTACTTGTCTCTAAATAAAAGGCAACACTTCGAAAGAAGAAGAAGAAGAAATGTAAGAGTAAAAAGAAAAAAGAAAAAGGAAAGTTTCAATCTTTCCAATGGAAAACGAAGCTTCATCGTAAGTAACTCATTTCCCAGACTCTTTGTGTCAACAATTTGACTGGAAAAACATCCCCACTTACGTTAGTCCCTTGTTTTTCAATCTTTACTTATCCGCAGGTTCGAAACCAGCGAGATGCTGGCCACTTTTTTCGCTTCCACCCCATTGTTGTCTGAATCCTGGAGGCTTTGCAGTGTTGCCAATGGAAAATCATCGCATGAGTTTGTCATAGAGAAGATTGGAAACACCACTTATGTGGCCTTTTGCGGTGTTCAAGAAGTTTTGGGGTCCCCAGATGACGACAGGAACTGGGTGCCATTTCATGGCGTTTGTGAAGAGCTTTTCTCTCCATTAACCTATCGAAACGATGGTGATGATGAACCAGTGTTAGTGCATGTTGGTCTGTTGCATATCTTCACGTCCATGTACAACAACCCAGATTTTAGAAACCGGGTTAGTGTTTCTTAGACCTTTCTCTCTTATTTATCATCGCTGTTGCAAGATACCTCTATGACGTTTTGTTGGAGAGAAACCTTAGGATGAAGATGAGACTGTTGGGGTTGAATACGTATTCACGCGGAAAATGGAGTTTTCGTGGTCAAATAATAGATACTGAATCTCTGAAATATCTGATCTTGCATTGAAACAAAACTTGATATGAATGATTAGTCATATCATCCAAAGTTCGACGTCTGCTTCAACTGTATTATTGAGGCAGTAACGTGTAGGTAGGTGTCTGGTTTCTTTGGTTTTGGCCTCACATGATAGAGTAGTACGGTCCCAGTGTTCCCATTCAGAGAATTAAACTTGGTCTTGTTTTCCTCAAGTCAAATTAGGAAACTTAATTGTCACATGCTTCCATCTGTAATTGCCTAGTTATACTTATCCAGCAGTTGCCTCCATTCACTGCCACCTTTCTATCTCCGACACATGCGAAATTTGGTTTGGTTTCAATGGCCGTGGACAATTAATGAGGACAGAAACTTGCAGAAGAGCTCGTAATTAACCTGACAGGAAATTAGTAGTCTATTGTGATTAAGCCCTAAAAGGTCTAGCACAATCCCCTGTAGGAAGATATATAGTTTCTGAACAGGACCATAGAGAAAAAGGTAATGCAGACATTGATAAAGGACGCATTTCTGGGAAGATAGTCTAAAGATAAAGACTTCTCTTTTCATCTAAAAGATACAGAGTTTGTCTTACTTCTCTTTTCTAAGAAAATTTCTGCATCTTTTCATATTTCAACTTTTGTCAATGTTGTGAACATATCCTGGAGATTATTGATCAGAGAGGTGGAGATGGTAAAAGAAAATAGAAACTCAAAAGCATCGTCACGGTAGGATATTTAGAAGTCTTAAAATAAATCTTTGAACCTTTTTTGTTTTTGTTACACAGAAGTTATTTATACATTTGATAGCAGAACTAAATCGAAGGGCAGGCCTTTTATTTGCTGCCACTGTCTTCAATAATCTCCACTATCTGAATATTCCCACTTCATCATATGAATCCAAGTGGCCCTATCAAGTTTCTTATGAAATCTATGGTGGGTTTCGCTGAAGGCAACTCATCAAGTTGAATTATTTGTTTAATGCGCAGGATGCTTTTATTTTATTGTCAACAAGTGCACAGTGACATAATTATGGGAACCATATTGTGTCCTTCTCATTCACTAAGACAATGGGTGGGGCAAGCTGAAAAGAAAGTGCTACAAGTGAAGTGGGGTTGAGTTCATCAATGTAAAAACATGAATAGAACGTGGTTGAACGTGTTGTTGCCGTCTTAAGTTTTTGTACCACTCTGCAACAGATTTTTCCCTATTCTCTCTGTTATAACAAAATTTTTTTACCAGTCTTCTTCTATTTTTTTTCCTTCTTAACGAGTTGTCACCTCCCACTCAGTTAAGGTAAGGTATCTGATAAATTTTCCAAGGCCTTTCTAGTTGCATTATGTGGTGGGTCAAAGACGAAGTTCTATTGTTTGATTAGTTGGTTGTTGAGTTTTGAATGATTTCAGGGTCAAGGAAATTGACTTGCACTTCTTGACCAAAGAATTAGTGCTTTCTCAATTCATGTCACTGACTATTGACTTCACGCGTAATGATTTGATCTTTGAAACCAGGTTGCTGTAACTGTGAACTATATTAAATCTAGGACAATGCTACAGTAACAAATGTGTTACTTGTTTATGAAAGTATATTCTTGCAATGAAAATTGTTTCAAGTAACTAAAAGAAACTAAAAGCTACACAAATTAGTACAATTTTTTAAGTCTGAAAAATTGAACATTTTTGCATGTAGGTGCTGATGAATATGCAGACTAGCAAATCAATAGTAGTGACTGGTCATTCTGTGGGAGGAACCACAGCTTCTCTTTGTGCTCTTTGGCTTCTTTCTGGCCTTCGATCCACTTCTTCATGCCCTTCGATCTTCTGCATCACTTTCGGGTCTCCGTTGCTAGGCAATGTGGCTCTGTCTCGAGCAATTATCAGGGAAAGATGGGGTGGCAACTTTTGTCACGTAGTCTCAAGATACGATCTTATGCCAAGACTTCTATTGATCCCAATAGCTCCCATAATCTCCCAGATATGTTGCCTTGTTCCTCTCTGGCACTTGTGTATATCCAAAATGCTTCCTTTGCAGCTTCATGATCAAGCCAAAGTTGAAATCTTCAGTTATGTTTGCAAAGGGCTTCAGGCTCAATCTGGAGAACGTTCAATGATGGTTTCATATTGGCCATTCGGAAGTTACTTCTTCTGCTCTGATGAAGGGGCTATCTGTGTGGATAACGCGGCGTCTGTGATCAAGATGATGCAATTATTGTTTATGATGGGTTCACCAAGCTGTTGCATTGAAGATCATCTCAAATATGGAGAGTATGTGAGGAATGTTTGTTCACAGTTTCTGGAGAGCAGAAGTTTTGCTAAGGGAGAGCATCCTGAATTAAGCTATGACGCAGGGGTTGCACTGGCATTGCAGTCCTCAGGAATACCTTGGCAGGTACTATTTCCTATAATCAATGGATATATGGCTACCCATTCAATTGGTGGCTGAGTAACTTCTTGGATCAATTCACAGGAACCGTCTGCAGGACCAGCCAGAGATTGCTTGAAGGTGGCAAGGCGAATGGGCCGCACACCAAACCTGAACTGTGCGAACCTAGCTATTAAGTTATCCAAAATAACACCTTACAGAGTGGAAATAGAATGGTACAAAGCATTATGTGATCAAAGTGATGATCAGATGGGCTATTATGATTCATTCAAACAAAGGAGAGCCTCAAAAAGGGAATTTAAAGTCAATATGAATCGACATAAGCTAGCTACGTTCTGGGATCATGTTATCTACATGATGGAAAGCAATCAACTTCCTCATGATTTTGAAAAACGTAACAAATGGGTAAATGCATCTCAGTTTTACAAGCTCCTGGTCGAGCCACTGGACATTGCAGAGTATTACAGGACAGGGACACACCGAATCAAGGGCCATTACATTAACCATGGAAGAGCAAGAAGGTATCAGATATTTGAGAGGTGGTGGGAAGGTAGAGCAGTTAGTGAGCATAACTTCTATAGAAGCAAGTTTGCAAGCTTGACTCAGGACACATTGTTTTGGGCAAGGGTGGAGGAATCTAGGGAGTGGCTGGATAATGTCAGAAGTCAGAATGATTCTGGAATTCTGGATTTCCTGTGGCAGAAGCTTGATGAATTTTATAGACATGCAAGTTCATTGATTGAAAGCAAGGAGGTGTCTAAAGATGTAGTAGCTAAGAATTCAAGCTATTGTCTGTGGGAGAAAGATTATAAAGAACTGAAATCTCAACAGGTACAATGGAGGTCACAACTTTCAGGTTTCATTGATGGAGAACTAGTTCTTTAGTATCTGTCCTAATCTTTTGATAAATGTCAGCTTTGAGTAGTTGATGTTCTGTATATTTTGTCTTGAAAGTTCTTTTACACAATAAGAACTCAAAAGTAGATGTTCTAAAAGAGTGACTGTTCTGAAACCCTGCTAACTGCTGGCATTTGATTCCTTCATTTAAGGTAATGGACACAGTCTGTCCTGTAAGAACTCGAATCAGAAACTGAACACAACCAACAATAACCAGAATTGTTAGTAGGGATTTGGCCCGAGTCTGATTCAAAACTTGATTAGACTCAAGCCGATACCAAAATTAATATCATTTTGTCGAATCAGTTTTGTTGGTTATAACTGTTCAAGTCAGCTCTTCGGTTAACTCGGATCGGACTGAATCGGATCCAATTTGTCTACCCTAATTCTTATCAGTCGATACTTTTTACTGAGGATTGCTAGCAGAAAGTGGATGAATATACACTTACAAAAATGACTGCTTTTTCTTATAAAATGTCAACAACTTAAGCATTTGAGTAAAAATGCTCAGAAAGATTATTACATAATTTTTTTTGTTTTTTGGTTAGATAAAAGTGAGCAAAAAAACTACTTAGAATAGGAGATTCCTATTAAATTATGATCAAGCCATCTACCAACACTACGGAGGACTTGCCCAAAACATGAAAGTTAGGAGGAAAATCAAAAGCAAGGTGAAAAAAGGAGTCAACTACAAAGTTCCCTTCTCTGTAAATATGAATGAGTTGCACATTGTGAAATCGCTTCAGTAAGTCTATAATTCTGGCAACGAGAGACAAACAACCTGAATTTGCTTGAACACCATAGGTCAACATCTTGACAGCAATCTTATTATCACATTTAACATGCACATCTAAATAGGTAAGTTTATGAGTGAGTTGAATACCATAATAGAGAGCCCACAACTCAGTACGAAGTATTAAACAACGACCCGTTTTGAAAACAAACTCATGTTTCCAGCGACCATTATGATCCCGAATCAAACCTCCACCTGCAGCAATTCTCATGGAAGAATCCAAAGAAGCATCAGTGTTGAGCTTCATAAAAGAGGAATGCGGACATTGCCAAAAGATTAACCTTAACCCCGAATAACTATTATTCTCCTAAGGCAACTTGTTGAAGGCATCCTAAACCAATTTAGCTTCAGAAATACTACTCTGTAAGGTATTAAAAATGAAAGAACCACCAGAATTAAAAACATCTTGTTCTGTTTAGGATTATACTTAAAAACAACAGCAGCTGGTTGCATGGTTTCAAGAACAAACACAAAATAGCATGAAAGGCGTGGACTCGAAGAGACCTGTTTGGATTCCGATTTCTTAACGAGCAGGTCAACAGAAAACCAATATAAAATCAATCACCTTTAGGGTTCTTTGTCTCGTGCGATTGTTGTGGTGGAGACGTTTTTGTATTGGTGTTCTTCAAAATGGTGAACATGTTCGTGAAGAAACCCAAGATCACTGAGGTGGATAAAGCCATTCTCTCTTTGAAGACCCAAAGACGCAAGCTTGCTGATTACCAACGGAAGGTTTTACATTTCTGGTTCTTTTGTTGTTTCACTTGAGTTTCCCCGCAATTGAATTCTTGTTCAAGTTCTGCAAGTTTAGTTTTTTTGTGGGTGATAACGGAGTTGATTTCAGAGTTTTTGAATTGTGGGTTTTGGTTTTTATTGTTTACTCAAATGAGGGAAGGGAAGTTGGCAATGGCAATTTAAAGTATATTAACTGGAATCAGATAGATTCTGAGATCCATTACATTTTAGTTTGTTGCTAATTGTATGTGAACTTTTCCAACATACCAAAGAAGACACCCGTTGGATACCTCGAGTAGGGGTAAAAGCTTCATCGAGTGCGCCATTCCAGTTAACTTGCATATTCACCGTGAAAATATACTTCATGATAAGATTTATAAGGGAGTTTGGGAGTCCAACGATAATGAGGGTATTACGGATAAAGTCCCACGAAAGACGATCGTAGGCTTTTTCCAAGTTCACCTTAATCGCTAAGAAACCAGTAAACATTTTAGTTTGTTGCTAATTGTATGTGAACTTTTCCAACATACCCCACCCGTTGGATAACTCGAGTAGGGGTAAAAGCTTCATCGAGTGTGCCATTCTAGTTAACTTGCATAGTCACCATGAAAATAAACTTCATGATAAGATTTATAAGGGAGTTTGGGAGTCCAACGGTAATGAGGGTATCACGGATAAAGTCCCACGAAAGACGATCGTAGGCTTCTTCCAGCTCCACCTTAATCGCTAAAAAACTGGTTTTACCGGTTTTTCTCCGCATGGAATGAATAACCTCCTGGACGATGATGATGTTGTCAACAATTTGCCGGCCTGGGACAAACTTACATTGATTGGGGGCTATAAGTTTGTTGAGGTGGGGTTTCAGTCGGTTGACGACAATTTTGGTGATAGCTTTATAGAGGACCGTACACAGAGCAATAGGTCGGAACTACGTAATCAACTGCGGGGAGGGGGTCTTAGGAATGAGGACCAAGACAGTACGATTAAGGGCGTGCTCCCATATTTCATGCCAGAAGGTTTTTTGTATGAATGAGACGAGATCAGGCCCAATGTAATCCCACTGGGACTGGAAGAAAAGCGCAGTGAAGCCGTCAATGCCCGGTGCCTTGTGGGGATTCATGTCAAAGAAAGCAGTCCTGATTTCGTCAGGAGAAATAGATCCGTGAAGATCCGTATGAGCCTGGCGAGGGAGAGGAGGGAAAGTACTGGTAGGAAGAGAGGGTGCCGGTGTGGACTGGCCAAAAGTGTAAAGGTTGGCAAAGAAGGTGCGGGCGATGCGTTGAATGCAAATAGGATCTGAACGTTCATGCCCATTTTCATCGCGGAGGGAGCGACAGTGTAAGGACCTTCGGCTGCCTGTAGTGACCGCGTGGTAGTATTTAGTGTTCATGTCCCCCTGCGCGAGCCATTGGCAACGCGACTTTTGGTGCCAGAACAATTCCTCTTGGATGAGGACCTGTTCAAGCTCCTATTGTAGATAAACCTCTAGGTCTCGCAAAGAAGCAGAGCCACCCATGTCCAGGTGGGTTTGAGTGCCCCAACGTCGGGCCATGAGTCTCCTTTTGTGGTGGAAGATGTTCCCGAAACTAGTGGAGTTCCACTGCTGGAGCTTGGTTGCTAGATGCCCGAGCTTAGTAGTAATAGACGAAAGATAGGGATGCTAATTGTCCTTGACAGTTTGGCCAAAATGGTCAAGGGTCAACCAGGAAGACTGAAAGTGTAAAGCCCGAGGGAAAGGGGAAGGAGGCGGAGGGGCCAAAAAAGTGACGAGGAGAGGGCAATGATCAGATTTAAGGAAGGGAAGGGGATGAACAGTCGTGTGAGAAAAATCCGTCAACCAGGGAAGAGAACAGAAAGCACGATCAAGTCGGGCGCGAAGCTGGCCCTGTCTCAGGTGAATTTAGGCCCTATAAACCCAAGATCTTGTAGGTGACAACATTGGATGCAGTCCCGAAATGGAGGGCTCACTCCTGAACGGAGTCTGGAGCCACCTCGTTGATCGTCGCATTCCAGTTTGGCATTAAAATCGCCCCCCACTAACCAAGAAATAGAGGTAGTAGTGTTCCCACAAAAAGTGTTGGAGCGAGTAAGTCGGGCTGGCATAAATAGCAGTGAAAACGAAATGAGTAGGAGCCCATTGAATTTTGGCATGAATAAATTGCCGATGGGTTATCAGAATCTGAACAAGAGTGTCCTTATTCCATAAAAGCCATATGCCGCCAGAAAAGCCTACGACCTCCACTCGAAAGGACTGGTTAAAGCCCAAGTTCATAATAACTTTCTGAGCCCGAGAGCCACTAATGCGAGGTTCCACCAAGACTAGCAGGTTTGGTTTATGGGACCGGATGTAATTCTTGATGATGGGCTGGAATGATTTGCCCCCAGCCCCTTGGCAATTCCAGATGAGAATGGACATAAAAATAACAGAGAAAAGGAATGGGCTAGGAGGCAGGGGTGCCGGCCCAATCGCAAATTTGTCCCTCATCAGAGGAAATCTCGGTAGGCTCTGCCAACTCATTCATCGAAGAGTCAATTACAATAGTAGCATTGGTGGTGGAGTGCGTAATTTTCAGAAGGTCGGGGGGCTTAGAAGGTGGAAGGAGGTGTGGGGCGATGGCAAGGGAGGGGCACATGAAGTCACCCGATGAGTCCTCCTCCATGTGGGTATGGGTCGTGTCGTCATTGGGAGGAATGGCTATGGAGGTGTCGTGGAAAATGACATCGGAGTGGGAGGGCATTGTAAAAGCAATGTGGTTGTGGGTGGTAGGGGTGAGCATTCAGGTAATTCGGGCCGAAATTTCACTGTTCGGGCCCGGCCCGAATTACCCGAATTTTTTTTTATCTTACCCGGCCCGAACCTGAACTTTTTCTTACCCGAGCTTACCCGAACCGAATTACCCGAAATTTTGTTCAGCTTTACCCGAATTACCCGAAGTTATTTTTTTGATAATTTTTTTAAAAAAACCCAAAATTTTGTATTTTTATAACCTAATTCGGGTAATTGGGCCGGCCCAAAATTTTTTAGAGTTACCCGACCCTGGCCTGAAAATAATTGGGTCTGCCCGAATAATGCTCACCCCTAGTGGGTGGGATTGGGGGGGTCTATGGATTGCTGTCCCCTATCCGATGGGCTAGGGGCCTGTGGGGGAACCTGGGATGGGCTGGGGGAGGGTCCAGTCGGGCCATGGGCCAGAGCAACTGAAGGGAGAGGAAAAGGGCTGGGCCAGGCTGGGCTAAATGAAGGTCCAGCCTGTGGGGTGCGTGGCCCACGTGGAATGGGAGGCCCATTCCTGCGTTGGGCTCGCCTGTTGGCTTAGAGCGACGGCGGCGTTGGTCTGGGAGTTCCTATAAGGGGCCTAGAAGAATCTGGAGCGTTCGAGGACACGGGAGTTGAGTGCTAGGTGGAGGCAGACGCGTCGACGGTGGCTAACGGCTGGAATCTCGATCCTTAGGTTTGTGCGGTGGTGTCAGAGCGTCGTCTATCGCGTCCTGTCGTAATGCCGTTGGAGGAACGGTTATTGCGCCTCTGGACTTGGATCTAGGGGCCGTAGAGGGCATTATGAGTTGGACCCACTGACGGAGAAGGGGCCCGAGCCTTTGAGGGAACCGTGGTGTTGGGCGCTGAGGAATCTTCTGGAGGGGAACTTGGTGGGATTGGCTCGAAGGAAGTTGCGGGTGCTGAAGAAGTCGACGACCGGTAAGGATAGTGCTTAGTTTCGTGTCCAGCATGTCCACACGCGAAGAGGTGAGTGCATGTCAATTTCTACCGGCACTTGGACATATCTACCACGTTAGGTATGCTGCGTAGTGGAGTCGATGCGGATGGTTCGTCCAATCAGATTCCTGAGAGCACGGAGAATAGATGGATGGTAGAGCGCTACTGACAGTTCAGGGAACCTGACCCACGTGACCACGTGGGAGACCTTGCCAGAGGACGGTCGGAAGGAAGGTTTCCAGGCCTGCACAGAGAGAGCGTGTCCCAGGATCACCCACGGCCCACCTGTAACGGCGTTGAGGTAGTCTTCTTCCTGCACAAAGTTAATCAAGAAAAAATCATTATCTAAATCAATTATCATCATCAGACCTGTGAGTTTCCACATGGAATGTAATCTGGTTGTGAGCAGGTTGAAGCTGATACGGCGTCCCAAAAGTTTGACCACGACCGCAGTAGCCCAACATTTGTGGAGGCGACCTTTGAGTGAGTTGGATAATTCAAGTCCGAGCCCAAGCTCGCCGTGCACCATAGTAATGTCGCCCTCCTTGACTTCCACAGGTTCCTCATCCGGCCAGGCAAAACTGTCTGCCACATCTGTGGGTGAGTGGCCAGAAACTGCTACACTGTAGTTTTAAGGGAGGGGAGCCGGAGCAATGTGGGGATGTGGCGGATCCTCCTCCCATTCGCGGATCCAGAGTGACACGGCGGAAGTAATTAGGTAGAGATTTTGGGTTAATCTCAGAACCAATCTAAGCATAAAACTTAGGATTTAATAAACAAGAGAAGACACTCTCTCTCAGGAAAATATCCTGCAAAAACTTTATTAAAATAATGCTCTTTGGGCTGCCTAAAACATATGCTAACCCTCCCTTTTATATAGTATATAAGAGTCCTAATTCTAGTAGGAAAAGGATTGATTGAAATCATTTTCTAAAGCTAACTTATTTCTTTTCTTGCTGGACAAGAAAACCTTCCTAATTAGGAAACTTAAAATAAAATAAAACAGAAACAAATCATAATTGATATAGGAATCATAACAAATCCTTATCCTAATGGATATAACATATCCTTATGGATTCAATCCTTTATTACGGACCTTCTTGGCGGCATGGCTAGCGTTGTTCAAAGCATGAAGGTCGTCGCGGGAAGGGTTGGAGCATTGCCAGTTCGGAGCGGTCGTAGGTGGGTGTGGAATTTCCATGGTCAAATCAAGAACTTGCAAAGGCGATTTAGTATGTAGTGGTAGCATTTAGATTATAAACGTTTAGCAAAGCATAGTGCTTCTTGGCCTGAAAGTTGCGAAAGAAGAAGATGACAGTGAACAGTAGGTAGTTTTAGAGAGTTTGTAACAGTAACTTTTCAAACAAAACCAAGAAGCTGAGGCGACTCACTTTCGCCTTATCTGTTTGTGTTGTGTATGAAACGCCTCGACCATCTCATCACTCACTCCGTGGCTCATGGACATTGGTCACCTATCACATTAAGTCACTCACCTATCACTTGTTTTTTGCCGACGACCTCATCTTATTCTCCGAAGCTTCTCTTGATCAGGTCTCCATCATTCGTGATACCTTGAATACTTTTTGTGCCTCGTCGTGGCAACTCCTTAGTCAAGACAAATCTCGAGTTTTCTACTCCAGGAACGTTTCCCCTTCTACGGCGCGTACTCTTAGCCGAGCATTGGGCTTCAAACAGACACCGGACCTCGGTCGCTAACTTGGAGTCCCGCTACTTCACGAAAAAGTCACTAAAAAGACTTACCAATATCTTCTGGACAAAGTCCACTACCGCCTTTCCGGTTGGCAAGCCAACCTTTTGTCTCTTGCAGGCTGCATCACTTTTATCCAGTCGGTCCTCTCTACGCTCCCTACTTATATGATGCAAACGGTCCACCTTCTTCGGGGTTTGTGCGATGAATTGGAGAAGCTTATGCGTAACTTTTTATGGGGCTCCTCCCCCAGCTCTCGTAACATACATCTTGTTCACTAGGATAAAGTTTGTCACCCTAAGGCTTTGGGTGGGCTAGGGATTCGGAACATCCGAGCCACCAATGACGCTTTGCTTACCAAATTAGGGTGGGCTATGATCACCAAATCTGACGCTTTGTGGGTCCAAATTTTATCGACCAAGTATCACTTTGATGCCAACCATATCCCTTTCGTTATTCCTACTACCGGTGGCTCCATGGTGTGGCGGAGTATCACAGCCATTTGGCCCAATGTGATCAACGACATGCGCTGGATGATTGGAGACAGATCCTAGGCTCGGTTTTGGCTAGATCCATGGGTCACTAACATGGGTCCCCTTTTACATTACGCTACCACTCCTCTTCCCTCCTCCGAACTTAATCGTCGGGTCCACCACTTCGTGGACTCCACTGGTAACTAAGATTGGACTCAGTTTCAACCTTTGCTTCCTTCCTCAATCTGACTGTCCATTGCGGGCACCCTTCCCCCCAAGCCTTATTTTGGCGCCGACAAACTCATTTGGGGACCGTCTGTAACGCCCCAAATTAGGGGTTAGCATATTAAGCAACTTTAGTCCGATTTCTGTTCTGTCTCTTTGACATTTTGGC
>JANZLC010000200.1:30458784-30482977 GCA_026413385.1 Erythroxylum gracilipes
AATTTACTATTAATGTTTTATGATTGTGATGCCATGTGGAGTATAGTGATGTTTGTTAGTAGTTCTCTCTTATCGTAGGACACGTACCAGAATGACCTGCGGGTGTCCCGGTGGGTATTCTACGGTAAGGGGGCGCTACACTTCAGGTCTCTCTCACAAAGTATTCTGTATATGCTTTCTTAGCCTCTCTAGGCTCTAGCCTTTCTTTCTCTTAGAAAGATATTGTTTGAGCTTCACGTTATAGATATATTCGCTCTCTTTCTTTCGCACTTGAATACAAAGTTTCTCTAAGTAATTTATCGTAAAGTAAAAGTTATTTTTGTTTTCGACTATAACTACTATTTATAGCCTAAGTCTTCAACTGTCTTCATAAGAACTCCGCTTCTTGAATCTTCTAGAAATCGTTATTAGTCAAGTCCTGTAACTAACTCCAATTAACTAATTGACTGACGTTCTAGAATCTTTTTCATTTCCATCATCTGGTATAGGGATGGTAGTGGGTTTTCAACCCAATTAATATCCGCATTCCCCGACCCGAAAAAATGGACATGGAGGCTAAAAAATAGATTTTAAATGGATGCTGAAAAATGGATATGAATATAGATTTGGATATGGGTCTAGTAATAACCCGAACCAATGGATACCCATATCTGACCCGTTTTTTATTAACTCTATTTTTCTGTTTTTTTTAATATCTATGGTTAAATATAATAAAATATTAATATTTTTTGAGAAGAAACAACTTTAAAATCCTCACTTTACTCCTTAGTCTATTTTCTTATAGGATGATAATAATGCAAATGATATGGAGATGGAGTTTTGAATGTTGTGGAATTCACGCAAAGACAATTTGAAGCTTTGGATATTTCAGTCTTTGTTTCAGTTCTTGATTGTAAAAATATATGTTGTTTTTGCACTAGACATTATGATTTTTATTATTCCAATTTTATTATTTTTTAAGACATACAAATTAATATCTTGACTTATTATTATTAAAGTAATTTTGATTTGGAGCATTCGCAAAAATTTGCTATTTATATTTTCTATTTAGAAGTTATATTTTTATGTGCTATATAACCTGATGGATATCCAAAAACTCGAACAATCCAATGGATTTGAATATGGGTAGTAAATTATAAAAACCGATGAATATGGATATGGATATGGGTTGAATCATAAAAAATAGATATGGATATGGGTAGAGTAATACCCGAATTAAACCCTAACCATTGCCATCCCTAGTCTGATACTATGCTTCTTTTGGTGTCACGCTTCGTCTGGTGTCGTGCTTTCTTCTAGTGTCGTGCTTTCATCTGGTGTCAACCTTCTGTATCTTCTTATGTTGACTTTCTATATCTTTTTATGTTGACATTCTTGTGTTGACCGTCTTATGTTGAAGTATTGTCTGGGTTTGACCATGTATCGTCTGGGGTTGACTATGTATCGTCTTAAGTTGATGATTTATGTCACTTACATTTTTCTGCGCACTTAATAAACTCATCAAAACAGTTCACACACTTCTATGATTATTATTATTTGATTATCATCAAAATTAATAGTGAAGTGAAGTCTTCTTAACTTAACAGAAAACACTTCACCTGCTGATAATGAAAATGTAAATCAAACCAACAACAAGAATGATGGAAATAAACAGAGATTGAGTAATGGTAAGTAATTGGATCAAATAACAAAGATCCAAAAGGAGAACAAAAATAAAACACCCCACATCAATTGTACAATATGGAATGTGAGAGGACTTCACTGTCCCAATAAACAGTTGGCTCTAAATGACTACCTAGGAGCTAAACACTCATTTTTTTTTTGTTTAGTGGAAACCAAAATAAACGAATAGGTATATCAAAAATGATTGCATTTTATTCTAGTTGGGTGGTGTAATGCCCCATTTTAGGGGTTAGAATAGTAAAGAAATGCGGTACGTTTTATGATTTCTATTTAGCTCTTGGCATGCATTCATGGCATTTTCCGGGTACATTAGTGTAATGAAACTTTGGATTGATTCGGACAATAGGATTGATTTAATTTGATTATGCTACTTGCGATTGATTTATGAATTTCGGATTTTAATTGTCCGAGGAGTTTAATATTCAAGAATACATTGGAAGTGCTAATTTCTTGCACGTGAATTATCTGAAATGACCTTGTGTTATTTTTAAACTGTTAAGTCCTAGTTGTGGGTAAATAGGCATGCATAGTAATTCATTTTTAATACTCTAACTTATATATTTTTAATTTTTATATCGTAATTCCTTTCTTAATGTACATTTAAAATTTATAATTTTATCGCAAAATTTTAAATTAGTCAATATTTATTTATACGTTAAATAATATCATGTTAGGACTTTTTTTATTATCTTAATTAATGGAAATAACTACATATAATTAACTTTTGTTTAAGTGATGAGTGTGATACGTGACTAATGATATTAGTTATTTTTACTTATTTATTATAACATCTGTATTCACTTACATTAAATATTTATAATTTTATCACAACATTACATTCTATTCTATTATAAATCATTCCATTAAAAATTTTACGTTCAACTAAGCATAGCCTTAAGGTTATAGGTTATAAAAAAGTTCAAGTTTACTATAACCTAGTTCATTCTGAGTGTATTAGTAGATCTCTTCAGACAAAGATAGAAATAAAATTACGTATTAGTGGACCTCGTTAAATTTTATATTTCGGCAAAACATTTACCAAATGTTGTTGTTATTGTTGTTATTCATTCCAAAACCAATGAAAAATATTATCCCAAAATTTGATACGATGATCTAAATAACATATACTCTTTATATCAAAACGATACTATTTCAAGCACGTTAAACAGGTTCAAACTCAAACTCATTTGATCGAACTATATTTGTTTTTGATTCGATTAAATTTAATTCATTATCTTCTGTTTTTAAAATCGATAAATTAAATTATGATTAATTAAATTGAGATTTTTCGTATTTAAATTTAAACTCGAACTTCGTTACAGCTTAAATTTAAAATTTTAGACCATTGCTTTTGAATGTATATCTCAATGAAAGCAATTACAAATTTTAAATCATAAAAAGATATACGACTAAGTCCAAGTATTATACGTATTTGGATTTCATTAACAATAAGCTCAGTTTTTTATTTACCTCAAGTATATATAATATAATATGATGTGAATGTATATTTATACGGCGTAGTTAAAGAGTTGTTTTCATTATGCCTACTTGTTCAAATCTATCGGTAGGTATAGACTTTCCAGACTATTAGCCGCCGGGATTGAAGGTTGACTTAGGAGATACCTTGTCATAAATATATATATATAATCAAAGTAAGCCTACACGAAGTAATATATGGTAAACATAATAATATTATGAAAAATATGAGTGTAATTGGTTCGTGCAAGAGAATGGTAATAAGAATGAGAATGAATATAGTGATGAATGAGAATAAATATTATCTTTATAATTATAATGGTTGGTTAAAAGAAATGAATGATTACCGTTACCATTCTCAATTTTTAGTTTGTAAAAAATATTGAGAAATAAAAATTCATTATATTTTAATTAATTAATTAATTATATTTTAATTAGTTATAATGTAATTAATTAATTACAATATATTAATTAATTAATTATATTGTAATTAATTAAATATATTTTAATAAATAATAATAATAATTAATTTTTATTTATTTAATTATAATATTTAAGTTAAAGAATGGATTATATTTTAATTGATTATATTGTAATTAAATAATAAATAATAAAAATATTTCATTAATTACATTGTAATTAATTAATTATATTATTATAATTAATTATATTTGAATTAATTAGTATTAAAAATATTTTAAAAAAAACAACTACTAAGAAATAAGTGTCATTCCTCTATTAAATGAACTGTATGGAGGATTCTTCAAAAGTGAGATTTCAAACTATTGTCCCTATAATAATAATCAATAACCAACCACTCACTTTTCATTCCTTACCTTTTAACCCCTTCTCACAAACAAAAATTAAAATGATAAAATATTTCCTATATCTCATAATTTAACTTATATGCATCTGATTATTAATTATATCTATTCCTTTTCCAGAACATTAAATTGGTTGCAAGTAATTATGATATAATTTTGCATAAACTTAGTAAAGAAATATTTGTTGTTCTCTTAAATCTTCTAAACTTTTTTTCGTCAAGTCATTCATTATATAAATAGTCTTAATATTTTTATTAAGTAGTACTTCTCTTATAATTATTTAAACTAAGTAATTTCTTACTTAATCTATTTATTTTATTGTAATAACTCGTGTGACGTTTCATATATTGTTAATCTTTATCATGCTTTTTATGTATTATACTACATATTTTTTATAAGTCTAGTTATACATATTTATTTATATTTTGTATTATTATTAATTTGTAACACATGTAGGTTTAGCATAAATAACCTCTTTATCATATAAAAACACAGTTTTGTAATATTAGACTTTCTCAAACTCTACATTTCAGTGAGGCTTTTATTAGGTGTCGTCGTTGTTGTGAATTGGTTGCCTATAATATATGGGTCTATCTCGACCCAAAACCAACAGGTCAAAACCCAAGATAACCATATTTCAGGTAAAGGCTTAGAAGAATTGACTATAATTTGAGCAAAACGTCATCATTTTGATATAATTTATTAAAATAAATGTCATTTTAGTCTCAATTTAATCAAAGTTTGGATTAATAGATACCAAAGTCTACCAAATTAGACTTAGGCCCAAAAAAGGCCCAAACTCAATTGTTCTGGCCCTTACCAATCTTACATTGCTGATATAACAATGGGCAAATTGAACAAACAATTTTACTTCTCAATCAAGGAAGTGAGAACTTTAAAACAACAGGATTTATATTAAATGATGTTGTTGTTGTTGTTGAATCAAGGAAGTGACAAATTGCTTCAGGAACAGAGATTACGACTCATCCAGTACAAGTCCTTGCAATTTAAACACGTACCCAATGTAGATCACACACGCATATGGTTAAAAGCAGGAGGGTGAAACTAATCACCCTCCAAATCTCTTAAATGAAGATACCAACTGAATTCCTCAATTTTGTTTACAAACTGACCACTTGATCTTAGTATGATAGCAGAGATCGATAGAGATTGTCCAATGAAATGGCTGCTCAACAAGCCTGGAGTGTATATGGTACAGAAGACTCCCACAAGGCTTCTAAGCTCACAATTTCCTACACTGGCTTGGAAGGATGCTGGTGTATTGCCAGTGAGGGCGAAACAAGACTACTTTAGAAGCGGAAGCACATACCGTTTCTTTAGGAAACTGTGGAGTTCATCTGATCCTGTAAAGAAGCAATTGGCAAACGCCGTCAAAGTGGACAAATCAAAGGTCAAATTGTTTCGGAATTGTCATTCTATATTTTCCAAGCAATGAGACTGCAATTTCCATGACAGGAAAATGAAATGAGACTGCAATTTCAGGGAAACCCCGGGTTCCTCTAATGCCACTTAGCATGTCATTTAAAGAAAAGGAACAAAAGTACTGCTACAAATGATTCCTGGGGCCAAGGATTTTAGATTGCGGACTGCAAATTATATTACGGTAGTGAGCGATTGTGCAAATTGCAATAACAGTTCAAGCCGCAATTTAAAACCATGGTTCGGTCTAATGTATTCAAAGGCTTCAGAAAAGCATTAATGGCAAAACAAATTCTAGTGTCAGACTGTTCCTTTTCTACATTCATGAATATGCTAAGCACAATCGTTTAAAGAATTGCAAAGAAGCAAACTTTTCATTCTTCACCTAATCATCGACTAAGACAATGTTCTTATCTATTCACATCTCCAGGAAACATGTGGAGTAAAATTATATGATTCTTGTGCTAGCTATGATCTTTCATAGACTTAGAAAGCGAAGATTTTCAAGTATCTTAACTTAAAAGAACACGAGCTGCCTAGAAAGAGTTAACAATCTTAAGTTTCATGTCCATAAACATATGCATACATCGGATAGCAAAGACGATTTTTCTTTTCTTGACGTTAGTTATGAGGAAGGAGGGATCTTTGAACCCCTTTTCCTAGCATCAAATTTGAGATGACAGCATCTAGGTGAAAAAGTTTTAGCACATGGACGAAAATGAATTACATCGACAACATGAAAATGCAAACACTGAAAAGGAAAAAACGCAGAACTCCCCTTTTTTTAGCAACTAAAATTCGTCTTCCACAATGCGTATTAGAACAAGATCAGACAAGATATTCTATAAATTCAACATACAGTAAGATTCAATGTCCAGAATTAGGGTCCTTGGAGGAGCAGGCGCCGTCGGATTGACGATGACCGTGAGGGTGAGGGTGATCGTGATTATGATGATCATCGTCGTCGCTATCATCGTCGTCGAAGGACTTCTCCTTGTGGAAGATGCAGCACTTCTTGGAGCTCTTCCTTTGCATAAACTCGTTATCGACAGTTCCTTCCTTCCAAGTCACCTTCTTCTTCCTCCGATTCAATCGCAGAACTAGTGTTTTTGGTTGTTGATGTCGTTGGCCGGGGTTTTCGAGGGTGCTGGTTGTGGTAGCAGTGGCCGACGACGAAGACAGTGTCGATCTCATCCTGGTGGGAGGGTTGCTCGTCTGAGAGTTGTCAATTAATCGCGTGGGAAAGGAGGCGCTCGGTGGAAATTTTTTTGATTCTGATCCTAGACGAACTGTGATGCCTTTTATATCAAAATTTTGTTATCACTTCTTGCGCTCGAGATCCACTAATTCGAGTTTCTATTAAGCCCAGAAGACCAAGCTCTAGGCCCGAACTTGAGCTTGATAGGGCTTGTTCGGGCCGAGTTAAGTTAAATTAAATATTTGTATAATTTTTTAAAATAAAAATATCATCGTTTTACATTTTTAACTCAAAATGACTTTGTTTTATCTTAAAATTTTGAGTTGAGGACTAGGTCAAGAATGATTAGATAGCCCGAGTCTAGGACCCAACATTTTGGAAATTAAATAGTTAGATAGCCCGATCCCAAGACCCAACATTTTGGAAATAAAAAAACCTATAAAGCTCAAGCAACTGAGGTTAACTTGGTGACTTCGAGGCATGAAAGTTTAGTCAAGCATACGAAAGAAGTCAGTTTTAAAGTATTTTTAGTTACGGGAGGGGTACGCCTTTGACGACGGAGCTCTAGGGGGTGCTCCATGGCCTTACTTTGGCTTGGGATAAGGGGTATCGTAGGGTAATTGTCGAGGTGGATTCTACAGAGGCCATTATTCTTATAAATGATCTTCGTGGTGGGTTTATTGAGCTTTCCTTTTTGGTGACAGGTATCTGGAAGCTGTTACGGAGGTCTTGGGAAGTTCGTCACTAGCATGTTGTTCGGGAGGGAAATCAATGTGCCGACCGTTTGGCGTCCTTTGCCCGCATTCTCAATCCAGGTCTTCATGTCCTCCAGGAGCCGCCTTTTGGGGTTCAGGAACTGCTTCATTGCGATGCCCTAGGATCTTTGTTTGCTAGAGTTATGAATTAATTTCCGCAACCTTTGTAATAAAAAAAAGTATTTTTAGTTAAGGTTGGCAATCCAAAGTCAATCAAACCCAAAGTCAATAGATCAAACTTGCAATTAAAATGACATTATTTCAATATAGTTGACAGAAACGATATTGTTTTATACTATGTTTAGTTGGACGTAAAGTTTTTGACGAAATGGTTTATAATGAAATGGAACGTAAATGGATTTAATATTAAAAAAAATGTTATTTGGGATAATGCAACATAGTAAAATGTTATTTGGATGAAAGGTAATATAATATAGTGTAAACTTGTTTATCATTTTATATTCCATTATAAATCCCCAAATCGGAAATTTTTCATTTGTACTATTTATGATGAAATATGATGTAATATGAAACTCTCATCTTTTATCTCATTCAATTTCATTCCATTATAAACATTTCTCTCAAACGATTGAATAATATTATATTTAATTCAATTTCATTAATAAACCTTCAACCAAACATACTCTTAAACTGTAAATTTAAAACATAAAAACTGAAAATATCATCATTTTGGTCATAACTAAGTTTGATAATGAGCATCTAATTAGATAAGACTGACCTCATTGTCATCCTTGCATTTAACACTTGCAGTTCTAAAGGGACAATAAATTAGTTTTAAGTTTGACTCAAATCAATTTAAAATATAGATTTAGGATTGAGAACAGGTTAAATTAGATTTAGATCCTTTAAAACTTGAGCCTCGTCTTTTTTCTCTCAATTTGAGATTTGGACCATAATGATATTATTTTGTTAAAAGTTTATTAAAATTAAGCCATTTTGTTAAACTTAATTAGACTTCGTATTAAACTCGGGACTCGAACTTCATGGTCCAACTTGATCCAAGACTTGATTACTTGTATATTTGAGATTTGGACTAACATTATTTTGTTAAAAGTTTATTAAAATGAAGCCATTATATTAAACTTAACTAGACTTTAGAACAAACTCAGGACTCAAACTCCATGGTCTAACTCAATCCAAGACCCAATTACGTGTATATTCATAGATTAAATTATATATTTTTACTCGTGGAGCTTTTGGTTTCGATATTAAAACCAACAACAATGATAAGCATAACATGAGTTGACTCATCCTTGTCTGATTTGAGGTCAATAAGTTCCTGTCTGATTTGAGGTCAATAAGTTTGGTTTAAGTTGATCGAGTTTTAGTTAGGTTGATACTTTTTTTTTATTTAGAGTTGTCAAGTTCAAAGTTTGAAAATTTTTAAATAAAATAATTTCTTTTTTATTTTTAAAATTAAATATATAATTAGGTTTAACCCGCATTTGATCGAGCTAAAAGCTTGCCTAAATCAAATCGAGTTGAGCTCAGGTTCACCCAACAATTGGTACTCCGTAATAGCAACTTTATAATATTAAGATCATTCGCTGCCCTTGATAATGCCACACGTGATTGTAAGGATATTCACATATAAATCTTCATATAAGTTCTTTGTTCTATCAATTGCTTAGTCTTTTTGGGTCAAGTTGCACTTTGATCTATCAACTTATGGCTCCTTCGATCCCAACTATTTTTAGGGTGAAGAAGATACTTTAGACAGTTCGAGTTACAGGGTGAGTTGTTAGGTTTATAGTGTGGACGATTCGTGGCTTTTAAGGGTTGGGTTCCAATGATATGAGTCATGTTTAATTGAGTTTCAAATTGAGATCAAATCGCCCATAGCAGTTGAGTTTGGTTGGACCAGTAATAGGTTCAACTCGATTCAACCTGTTGTCATCCATGCTCTCAAGTTTAAATCTAGTTAAAAAATTCGAGTAACTCAAATTTGAACCGTGATTTGGAATCAGATCAATTCTACCAAAATATGATTTTTAGATGAATCAAACTTAATTTAACTGAGCTTTAGTTATAATTTAGACTTGTTTTTTTAAAATAAATTAGTTTGAACATCAAAAGTTATATATAAAATTAATGTACTAAATAAAATTTTAGCTAAGTTTAAAATATAAATGAAGCTTTTCTTTTTCAAACTCATATATGAACACAATTCAAGTTGAACTTGCTAAATGTGTGATTTAGGTATCAATAATTTACAAAAAAGGTCTAAATAAGTTTTTTTAAATCTTTAGGATTGCTTGTATCATAATATTATTAAAAGAGTACTCATTGCACCCTAAAATTAGTAACAAAGATAATAGTAGAGATTTATTTAGACATTTTATAAAATATTAGAGTGAAAATAACACTTTTAAACAATATTTAAATAAATTATTTTTCATAAAACATCAATGCTTAGTAGGTTTATACTGTTTATTTGTGTTTAAAGGAAGGAATCCACAATTGTTACCCTTTGAATGTATATTGGGTAAACCTCCAGATTAACGCAATAGCCTACAAATCACGTCAGGGTACTTCGCACTAGGCAAACCCTTTAAGACAGGCTCGATCGAGAGAATATAAGTAGGAGGAATCGAACACAAAACTTTTTGCTCCCGTACTCCTCTACTTCACCAACTCGATCACCCCTTAAAGAGGTTATATTGTTTAGTTGTCATATGAAATTTCTCAAATTTATAATTTATATACTAAAAGCTGTTAAAAACCTAATTCAGCTAGTATTTAGAATGCTATTGATATTATTTTGAAAAATTAAGATATAACGTAACACTATAAGTAACGAGAAGAATTAACTTAGACTAAAAACGTTACGGGATAATATGCCTAAAATCTTTTAAACTATTTGTTTTGAAGATAAAAGCTTATTATTGATCATAAAAATTACTCACCTATATAATATATTAGAAAAATAATATTACGAAAAAAGAAGAGAAATATCGTTAGATTTCATTTTATTCATTTTTGATAAATAAAAAATTTGGCCCCTTAGGCCTTATGTAGTCAAGTCAATAGACTTGTGTGGTTGACGAAGAGACAGCTTCATTCTCATGGATTCTACATTAAAGACGTGTAAGTGACCTTTAGGATTGGGGATAAGAACATTAATGATGTATTCAATGTACTGTAGAATCATTTCATTCTCGTGATAAGAAACATTATAATTTATAAATAAAAGGAATAAATAAATAAATTTTATTTATACGTCTGCCTAAAAATATAAAATTTAATTATTACAAAATTCTTTAATTTCACATCTTCATTTAAAATTTATATTTTAAAAATATTATTTACCTTTTTTTTCATATTATTTAATTATAATATAAGGCATTAGAAATTAAAAATTTTAACATTTCCTAATTTAAATTTGAAATCTTAAAATAATATTATTTTTAAATTTCTAAATAGGTCACACCAATTTGAAGTTGACTAATCATATATTTAAATTAAAAGGATTGTATAATAATAAATAATGATTAAAAAATTCAATCGGATTGATCGTAATAATTTTAAACTGTTTAATTTTTCAGTTCAATTTATTCTAAAAACTTTTGCTATTAAAAATTGACCAGTTTATTAATTAATCGGTCAATTTTTTTTTAAGTTAAGAAAT
This sequence comes from Erythroxylum gracilipes, assembly GCA_026413385.1. Lineage (NCBI taxonomy): Eukaryota > Viridiplantae > Streptophyta > Magnoliopsida > Malpighiales > Erythroxylaceae > Erythroxylum > Erythroxylum gracilipes. The sequence continues at coordinate 30,469,810 of JANZLC010000200.1, forward strand.
CCTTATAAATCAAAATAAGTCAATTAATCTTATTTAATAATATCTTTTTCAAATAAACTTTAAATTTTTCGATAAAAAAGAATAATTTTTTAATCATATTTTAAATTCTTTAATTTTGTTCGATATGTAGCCGATTTTATAACGGTTTAATACTGATTGAATCGGTTAAATTTTAAACCTCTTATTTTAATTCCGGTACTATTTTTAAAATGTTGACAATAATTCTAAAAAGAAAAATAAAATAAAAATTAATTTTTAAAATCATTCAAAATATTATAACATAAATAAATAACCATCAAAATAAAACAATCAATCATCATCATAGTCGTAATAATGACAATAATCGTCAATGACGTAAAAAAGACGTGTCTTCGTAAACACGCGTGTACGCAATTATTCCTCCTCAGAAAAGAGAGAGGGAAAAAAGAAAAAATAATGAGTGTGCGTAGTGGCTGTATAATTAATTAAACTCCGTATTTGCGTATTATATTTTAATTTCTTCTTCTTCTTCTTCTTCTTCTTCTTCTTTTCGGTTTACGATTTTTAGTTCGTAGCACTATCGAACTGTGATTTTTAGGGTTTTGATTTTGAAATATAGTAACAGTAATCAATCATTGTGCGATTCAGATTGTGGTTTCATATATTAGTTCGGTTCTTTTATGGGCAATTGTATTGATCACCGATTATTTAATTGATTTTGGTTGTTGTTGTTACTGTATATGTATTGGTGTGTACATGAGTAGAGTGGGAACAGAGAGAGATTCGGGATTCGAGTGAAGGGGAGTTATGGAGAACGGTCACGAGGGCAAATTGACGGAGAGGTTTTCAGGTTTGGGATTGATTGACTCGTCGTCCCCGCCGTCCGTCAATATTCTCCGACGACAATTTGATAATAGTGGTGGTGGTGGTAATCTTATTTCTGGTGGCGCAAATGATACTAGCAACAACGATAGCTTGATTCAGGTCATGAAAGCCGTCGAAGCAGCAGAGACAGCTATCAGGCAACAGGTTTTCTTATACTGCTTGTTGTTTTGCTTTTGGGTTTTCGAGCTTCGTAGGGGATGTTCTTTTTAGGTGATGGTTTTCTTGAAAATTTTGCTTTGACAGGCAGAAGAGAACGCCCAATTGAGGAGTGAGCTTCAGAGGAAAACTCAGGAGCTCGAAAGTTATGTAAGTTTTTGGTTTTCTGGCCCGTTTCCTTTGCAGTTTTGCAGGGTGTTGTACTTAGAATGTGGAGTAGGAATTGCATGTTTATATGGGTTTTTTCAGTTAGAGGACACGATATGATAGTTTGTAGCAGTACGTGCTTTGTCCACCATTATTCTCTCTATCATCTAATTCATGGTGCCATGCCTGGTTATATTTGAGAAATGATAGAATCGTTGAATTCTTAAGCTACATCTTTGTATGCTTTTGCCATTTTGTGCTTTGTGCTACTTTATCTTCTCGAAATTGTCATGTCTCTTACCTGTTGCTTGTTTGTACGTTGAATTTCAACTGTTTGGTTTGACAGAAATTAGAACCAGCAACACAAAGAGCTCATTTGATAGATTCATGGACTGCGACGGCTCAGGAAGTCCAATCAGCTATGCCTATAGAAAACCTAGACAGCAAAATTAAGACTACAGGGAACACTTCTGCAATTAGTTCATCTAGTATGCTTGTTCTTGATCGAGATCTGAAGACTAATAATGAGGAAAGCCATGATGCTGGCACCAAGATAAATGGGATATTAAAGGTACTGCCCAATGGGTTAGCACCAAGTGACAATTCAGGTTTCTCTCAGTTATCCTCTCCATCAACAAGATCCATTTCCCCAAGCAGGTACATATAAATAAAAATTGCACTGGTTAAGGCAAGATTGTATCCACTCTTTTATCTTCTATTGTGATGTGTTTCCATTCTATAGGTTTCTACCTCTGTTGAACATGTATTGCCACCTCCCTGTTGCAGCATTTAAGTTGATCGTTTTGAAAGAATAGTTAATCTGCTGTATCCTTTTCCTTAGGTATCAAATGGAAGGTGCATATGATCCACGACTTAGCGTTTCTGGTCCTGGTCCAATGCAAGTGTCCGAAGTGAGCAATCCAAGCAACTTATGGAAGCAGGTATAGCCAAAATGAACATTTTTCATGTATAAATATGTAAACTTGTATATTTCATAGCAGCTTGAGTTATGTATTAGTTTCAAATTGGTGTAGGATATTTCTGCCAAGATGAGGGAGCATGAGGAAGAAATAATGCAGTTAAGGAAGCAGCTTGTTGACTACTCTATCAAGGTGGAGTCAGATTAATTAATCATCATTTGTTCTCTTACCATATATGTGTTATGTCCTCTTCTCACATATTTTTACATTATGTCATTTGCTGGAGGTGTGATGTTCAGTATCTTTTGTAGGAAGCACAATTACGGAATGAAAAATATGGCTTGGAAAAGCGGATTGCTTATATGCGACTTGTAGGTGCACCTATATTACCAGTTGTGATTGGTTCATTTATGTTCTTGTTGAGTTCCTAATTTTTTTGGGTTATATCTCATAGAAATTTGATGGGCTTCTGGTTATTAGGCGTTTGATCAACAGCAACAGGACCTTTTTGATACTAAATCAAAAGCAATCTCATACAGGCAAGAAATAATTGAGGAAAACATCCACCTGACATACGCATTACAGGCAAGTGCTCTAAACTATACATCATGTTTCTTTGGTTCAGGGGCTAGGTGCATTCGTATTTATTTGCCATATATTGGTTCCTTGGAAGTTTACTTCTTGTCCAACATTTGCTTGGTATGGGTATATGTTTCTTCTGTATCCAGATTCTTTTACCCTGCTTTGTTTCTATGTATGAGTGATTGCTTCGTTTCTATGTATGTTTACATAATCCTTTGAATTAAAATATTCAGTAATTTTGTGTTGGGTCAGCAGCAATATTTCTGTTTATATGAACATCCTTGTTCTAGCTAAAGAATTTTTCTTTCATTTTATTGCTCACCTTGTTTGACTTCTTACTTTTTGTTGAAGTTAAACTACTTGTTGTGATGATTAATCTAATTCTGTTTGGTACACTGTTTAAATTCAATTTGATGAATGCCCCTAGTTATTATATGTCAGATTGTAGCTCATAATCCTGTAATATATTTTGGTTTCGGAAAATTGAACCCGACTGAACTTTTAGAACCATCTCTTGGTTGTCTCAGGCTGCCCAACAAGAAAGAACTGCATTTGTGTCATCATTGCTGCCTCTTCTTGCCGAATACTCTCTGCAACCACCAGTTGCTGATGCCCAGTCTATTGTTAGCAATGTCAAGGTCAGTATTAAATTATTTCCAAGCTGCATATGAGATATAACTTATAATTGTATGTTTCTAGAATTCTTTTCGGAGGATACATACATCAGATAATATTTTCCTCTTGGACACTTACTTGCAATCTTGGATTTGTTGGAAAGAAAAATAAACAATACTATGACTTATTATCAATTAAGTTTTTGCACTTCTATTTATAACATTAGGCAATACAAGCTAACCTAATATTCGAGAATAGTGTTATTAGAATACAGGGTACTTACTATATAGGACTTGTAGCATAACCATATTAAAATCTCTAACAAGATTCAGCTCTAATGCTGTAAAAATGAAAGTACTAAAATACCTGATGAATAAAAAAGTCCACATAAATATAAATAAAACAAATAACAGTTAATTAAAATAAATATTCTCAAATCTATTATCTATTGATCCTATCACTTCTACCAGTACTTGTAGCTTGCAGTTCTAAGAAAATGGTCATTGTTGGATAAAAAAAACTCTTCATCTCATCTCTCTCTTTCTCGCCCTCCAATACACCTTCCTAGAAACTGAGAAAGAAAAGAAAATAAAATTAACGGGAATCTCAATTCCTAGTGGTTTACTCTTCAAATATTTGTGCATGAGATTTTCATTTTTATTATGATATTAAATGTTTAAGAATTTTTACAAGGTGCTTCTAACCCTAGGGTTCACTTTATTCTTATGTGTTGGATCAAATGTGAGTCTTTGTACATAATTCAAATTTTAAGCTATATTTTTTGCTTGCAAAAGCTGGGATATAAATCTTACTTAAGATTTTAAACTTGTCTAATAAAAGATTGTAGCTCATCTTCTGATTAAATTGTTCTGCTATACTTTTTATTCAATGCCCTTTAAAATAATTTTTGCAATTTCCCTTGTTTATTTTTAAGGTTCTAGGATTTCTTTTTCAAAAAAAGGTTTTTGAATTTGAGATTGATCACGATTTGGTAGTGGTTTTGCTGTGGATAGAATGAATAATTCCTTTAAATTATTTTTGTTTTGTCCTTTACCAATTGTCTCTTCCCTTCTGCCCTCTTTTAGTTTTCATTTTGTCCAAAAGTTTGTTTTTCAATTACTCTGCAACAAGAACCCGATTAAGTTTACTGTTTGTTCTCTTACTTGCAGATCCTATTCCGACATCTGCAGGAGAAGCTCATCTTTACTGAGGTACATGTGTAGAAGATATGATTCCTATTGAGTTGTTCCACATCATGCCTCTAAATTTGTGCTTTAATTGGTGTATGAAGTTAATTTTGATCCAATCTTCTGATATATCTTGCTGCAATGTGCTTGTTCAACAAGATTCTCTCTGTAAATTTTCTTGTTACCTGTTTCAGTCAAAGCTCAAGGAATCGCAATATCAATTGATACCTTGGCGGTCTGATCTGAACCACTCAAATTTGGCTCCACAGTCACCACCTTCTTCTATTGGTGCTGTCTTGGCAAATCCAGTGAGTATTTGATATTATGTAAGATTTTCTAGTTATACACATATAAGCATGCACTTTTTGTAATTCTATTGAGTTTAGTTTCAGGAGAAGAATGGGCTTGAATTGGTTCCACAGATGACATATTCCCAAGGAAAGATACCAATGGCTTCTTTAGATCCTCAGTCAGGGACAGCTTGGGATGTAAGGGGTCACCATCAGAGTGGTTTTAGTGGTGCTGGTGCAAAAAATTTGGAACCTGATGACGTAGGGAGGTTTTCACCTCTTGCAAGCAGGTGAGCTTGGTCAAATGGAGACTGCTATTGTGAACTCATTGTACAAATAACAATCTTCTCCATTTGTTGGTGGGTTTCTGTTCTTATGTTGATTGGTCATATATGCATGGATTGTGCAATTAATATGTATTGATTTAAGTGAAGAATTAATTTCAATGAAATTATAGTGTCTTAGATACAATGAACTAAACTTTTTTGTATTTGAATAAGTCCCCAACTTTGGTGTCCCATGACTTCTCCATGCTTTGATTCAAGAATACATGCTATCTCATATTGTTTGGAAGATAAATGTAGTGAACAATCTTATGCATGAAATATTAGAGAGAGATGACAATTTGCTTTAGTTTTGTGCCTTAGAAGTTATTATAAACTCGAACCCTATTCAAGAATGTGATGATTTTTAATGTAGATGGTGTTGTGAAATTAATTTATCTCGTGATCCTTCACTGATTTGTTTTCATTTTGTGATGTATTTGAATGATAAGTTGGATAATGATAATAAAATGACTGTGCGTGAATCATTCAATTGATAAGTGATTGACGGTGCAAGTTTCCTTTTTAGATCTTTATTTATATCTCGTGGACACTGCAATGTAATTCTCCAGCTGCTTATTCGAACAAAAAGTTCCTTCCATGCTTTCACGTTTGAGTTGATGGTGCCATGATTAGTATTTTATTGTTTTATTGCAAAACACAATGGAAACTTACTAACATATGGTTTATGATTGTCTTATGGTAAATGAACATTAAGGGAGCATAAGAACACATACCCAACTAAGTTAGAATGTGTGTCTTGATATAGTGCATTGGCTACTTATCAGGAATCCTGCAGTGCATGAGGTAAATACAGTTGCTAGGGATGATGCTCATGCAATGCGATATGTTGAAGGGACTACAGGCAAACAAGTCATATTTCATGAGCCTGTCAGCAATAGTGAGATGGATGATCCTGAAGCAGAAGGAAATCATGAGAGAGAAATGCCAAACAATTGGGGAACAGGCACTGCTCCGTACTCAGCAGCTGTTGATGATCGTACCTCGTCTTATTCACCTTATTTACCTTCAGTTTTGGAAGAACCTTCTTCATCTTTTTCGGAGGGTGAGACTTATTGTCTTTGAAAATTAAATTTGATTGATTTTCCTGCAAGTGAAACTAATGCTGACTATCTAAGTGGATATATTGTCACATGTAGCCGCAGATGAGGATCCGTTGCCAGCTATAGAGGGCCTCCAGATTTCAGGTGAAGCATTTCCAGGAAGAGTACTTCAGGCATCCGGATACTCTATCAATGGAACAACCAGTTGTAATTTTGAGGTGCAATTTTGTTGTCACTTACTAGTGTCTCACTCTTTGGTGCTTTGTGATCCAATTTTCTTGGGTTGCAATCACTTATAAAATCTAGTAGCATTTCTGTTTACGAGTTTCTGTTGCTCAAATTAAATCGTTTTGTTTTTATATTTTCAGTGGGTACGTCACTTAGAAGATGGATCTGTTAACTACATTGATGGTACTTCTCTCCTTGATGTTTTTCCTTTATTTTGTCCCCTTTTTGGCTTTTCCCTTCTCCGTTACCTTAAACCTCATTCTCATAGAGTTTGTATTGTAGGAGCAAAACAACCAAACTATCTTGTTACCGCAGATGATGTCGATTACATCCTTGCTATAGAGGTCCAACCCTTGGATGACAGGAAGAGAAAGGTGTTAAATCTATATTATAATTGAGTGCAATAAACAATCCTGTGCTTAGAAGTTCCCTATTATTATGCATATTTTGATGCTCACTTTGTTTCCACTTCTGGCATTTGGATTTTTAGATTGCTAGCTAATAATTTAGAAAGCCTTGAGTTTAACCGAGATAATAGAGCTATTGCAAGACTAGCACACACAAATATGCATGTATGGGTAGCAGCTTCCCTTCTCCCTGCAAAATAAGATTGGAAAATGCCTAAGAAATAAAGCTATATGGTCCAGGCAGAACAAGGCTGGTTTGATTGTTAATCCTTTTTCTTTTTTTCTTTTTTTGGTTTTGATTGGACATTAAGCTCTTAAAGGGTAGCACGTTAGACCAAGCCACCGCATGCACATGGGCATGTTATTTAGATTATCCTAGTGGATCCTCTTTCCTTTTGACTTATGTGAGGCTCATAGCTTTGACAGAAGATACAAAGGTCACCTTGGGTTTTGAACTTTTATCAAAGTTGATCGTTAACACCCTTTGCTCAGCAGTCTCATTTAGGTCCGCTTAAGCAAGACTTCAGCCTTCAACAACCCTCTCAGTGTTTACCTCACACACTCGAAGAAACAAAGCTACGGAAGCAATAAGAAAATAAAGGCAACAAGGAAACAAGAGAGATACGATAAAACCAACTTTTATATTACTTTCCCTCAAAAGAATACAAGGAATACTCTCTCTGACTGAATGAGGAGAGCGAAGCTCGAATGAGCTATATATAGGCACTCTAACTTGGAAGCTAAGTTACATTCAGAATCCTATTTAAACTGAACTGCCTAAGATTGTGCTAAGATCTCTATTAGATTACATCACGTGGACCAATTGGATGACATCCTCATCCAAATAGGACTCTAACTGATAAGATAGAATCTACAAGATAGCAGAAAGATAGAGTTTACATTCAAATAAGAAACTAGCATCTTTATCCTCGAAGATCTCCACTATCTTCATATGTTGAGTCTCATTGCAAATCTAACTCCTAGTTGTCGCCACATCATCCAAGATTTTCCCATGATCTCTATCCACTGATGATGCAGTGTGATCTTGTCGAAGCCTACATAGCACACTGATCTGATCCAATGCTTCCCACAACAAGTCCGCTAATCGTGGTCTATTCATCCGAGCATGGGCCAAGTCCTTAGTCCATCAAGCCCTTAGCCGGGTTGAGTCAATCTCTACAAGGTTCGAGAGTCTACAAAAATTCGTACCAAGTCCGATCTTACTCGCTCATGTTTGCCTTAGTGTTTTCGCATGCCTCTCTTATGCGTGTAATCCAGCTAACCTTCCTCCTAAGACACATCGTGAAGGTCGCTGAGAAGTGCTCCGAAGTTTAAGGGTCTAACAACAAGCATGTTGTTAGACCAGGAAGATAGTGTAGGAGCCTTAGATTTTTCCACTTTTTTATGGTTTTGTTATTACTAAACAAACAATTGAATTTTACTCTATGTCATACGTGTTAAATTTCCAAACAATTAGTTGTTTGTATGTATGTATCTATAGTAGCACTCTATCCTTAAAATTGCTTGCTAAGAGTTATTGAGAGAAAAGTTGATAAATTGTAATTTGAAATTGAGCATGCATAATCTTATGTTAATTTATTGTTGACCTCAGGACATGAAAGATGATTGATATGCTATTCTAGCGTATAAATTGTATAGATCTACTCATGTGACTGGATCCCTTCCCCTACATACATGTATTCATAGATAAGAGCTTGATATTCATTTATGAGCTGCATTTGTAGAGCATTTTCTTCTTGTGTGATAACATTCACCAACACAAAAAATTTGGTGTTAAGCAGTTATATGTGATAATCTGTCTTTTCTCCAATCTTATCTGAAATATGTCCAGGGGGAGCTTGTGAAGGTTTTTGCAAACGAGCACAGAAAGATCTCATGTGGTTAGTGTAATGCACCTTGTTTGGATGCACTTCTGTTCTTGTTTTATCTGTAATTCATAAATTAAGATATGCTATCATAAAAGTCAATAAACTTGTTAAAGAATCAATTTATCATGAAACTGTTGCTCCTGTAGTTTGTTTGATTTTTTTGGACCTTGCGAATCAGCTTCAGAATCCTTCTCCTTTTATATCTTTTCAATGATTTTGATTTCCTTGTGGACTTGAAGTTTGGGTCACAGAATCCTGATCAGCCTGATGTGATCAGCAGAGTCCAATTGTAATAGTAATATCTTATTTTTGTCCTTTATGACTTTTTCTACATTTGACATTGATCTTGGCAACTCCAAGCTGCATCCTTATTGAACAGTAGCTTGACTTGCTTTAATAGTAAATACGATTTTTTCTCATGCGTTCATTAAATAAAATTTTTATCATTTATAGTTGCTGACACCTTTAGTTTTTGTCTGATTCTTCACAATCGTCTTCTCTTCTTACTCGATGTCATCACTTGTTCACTTCTGCAATAAACATTGTAATTGATAATCCTTTCTTGCATATAGATCCTGAAATGCAGAACCACATCGAGAGGACTCTTTATAGTGGCCATGTTTCATATAAAGTGTCTTTGTCGGTAAGACTTGCTGAGAAAGGAAAATGCCCTAGTTTACCTGAAATTAAACGACCAGATTCTTACTGTAGGCCCTGTAAAATATATTTTTACTTTTCAGACTGGATATCTTGGTATATGGGAAGCAGCTACACTGGCTATCAAGAGAGAAGGTTTCAGTATCAAGTGTAGTGGAACGAGTGGTCTTGTTGTGACAGAGAAGTTTTCGCCAACCATAAGTGTAAGCTCACTAGCTTTTTTTCTTTGATATCCTAATGAGCAAGACTAGGCAAACTCATATGTGTGGATGTCAGATGATTATGTCTTCGTTTTTCTGTGTCTTGCACTAAATGCATTCTTCTGCAGGTAACAATTCCACATGGACAACCTAATGAGTTCATAATAGCTATCTCTAGTGATGACGTGCATCTTTTACGAACAGAGAACAAATCGAATGTTACTTGGTGAGAATAACGATTCACGTAGAGTATTTGAGTTTGTGGTGTAATTTATGAGTATGTCTGGATAGGGAATAACACAGTGAACTAAAACATGACATGTTTTTTTCCCTTGTTTGCACGAGTATCTGCAATTAGCATAATTTGTAACCTAGGAGAAATGCGGTTTGAAGTCAATCTTCTTTGCTGTGTCATTAATCTGTTGGGAACCCTCAGGCTTGGCTGAAGATTGAAACACGGGACCTTTTTTTTTTTAATAGACCTCTTTGCATTTCAAAAGAAGATTTTGTATTAAGGCTTCTCAGGTTGAAGAATATTAGATCCTAATTCACATTGTTAACAATTATCATGAAACTTTTACTACTGTTGTTTGCTTTGTTTGTACTCTTCCTAAGGTTGCATTCTGATATTCATTATACAAAGAAGACCCAGAATTGTTGCAGTGATGAATCCTTTTAGTAAAAGAATTTACAAAAGCATCTATAATACTTAGCATTTGGCGCTTGCTTTGCAAGTTGATCTCAGTACTGAGGTGTTTGATTTTGAGCAGTTTTCAAGAAAAAAGACTGTAGAGGCTTTCTAGAGATAGCAATGGGAATAGATGCTTATGTACCATTTTTGACAAACAATGATGGCAATTGGAATCAACTTAAAATTTTCTAGTTTTATGTACGAGTTGTGCTAATACTCAAATTTATGCGACCAGCTTAGCAACGTGCAACTCTTTTCCGTTGACTGAGGGGCTTAAAATTTTCTGCTAGTAAATTTATTCAAGAGAACATATGCTTGAATATGCCTAGAATCTTGGTTGTTTTGTTTTACACTTGTCTAAGCTTATTGATTCTTTTATAGTCGTGGCGTGATTTCCAGTTGGAACTTAACTTTCTATGCACACAACCTCTATTTTCTGCTTGTTTTCAATCCTCTATAGATGATGTATACATATTCCATGTCAATAATTCCTAATCTGCAGTAATATTTTGCATTTAAACCAGAATTTTGCATGCTTTAATGCGAAGAACTTTGTGTTCTCACCCATGCATTGTTTAATAAACATTCATGTATTTTCTTCTCTATCATGCTGCTTTGCTAACCATAGAAGTGGCAACTTTCCATTTCCTATCGATCCTAACCCTGTTCCTTTTTCGGTGCAACTTAATAAATATTGGCTTTTGGTTCCATCTTATTGCAGTTCAAGGGACACAATTGTGCTTACAATGAGATTGTTTCTTATACGGGTAAAGTTCTTATGCAGTCTCACTCTATATGTTGCTATGCAGATTTGTACTTTTTGCCGTATTGATGTGGACCTATGATTTATGGTTTGTAGCTTTTGATCCCTTTCCATGGTTCAGTCCAGTAATCCGTATGGAGCTCTTCAGCTTTTTGAGTCTTAAATAAATACTCTCCCTGTAGGCAGCCTTGTCTGCACACAGTCTAGCTTCTGGAACATACAATGTGAGAACAAAGTGAGCAAGTAATATAATCAATCATATAGGGTATCCATCAGTACATGATTTAACGCCTTCATTGTCACTCAAACTGGTACGGAATAGAAACCCCTCTAGGAAGACAGCTATTGTAGTTTGTTAGACAGGATTGATATTCATAGCCTTTCCAGTTCTCTTAAAAGCCTTATTGCTCCTTGGAGAGGACCCTGATGCTCTCACAGACTATGCTTTCAGTTACTCGATTTTGACATGAATGCAGGTTGTCTTTGAATTTGATCCAGCAGAATCCTTTTCGTCCCTTGTAGCCTCCCAAACCGCTGATGAAGAAATCCTGTAGGGAAACTTATAGATCCCACAGCACAATTATATGCAAAAAATTTATATTACTTATAAACATTTCATTTATGATTCAGTTTCAGCCAAAATTGTTAATAAAGTAGCTTTAGAATATACCTTTCAAGACAACACATGACGAAGATTCGATAAAGTTCTACTAAAATATTCCGATAAAATTAGGCAGAAGTCTTAATCTTTTCCACCATTGCAGGCAAATGAAAGAAGAAAAGGAAAGAGGCGGGGTCTGTTCTTCACCAAATGATAGACAGGAAGGTTTTCCTCTGGGGGAGCAGCATAATACGTTGTTGATTTCAGGTTCAAATGTTGCTTTCCGAAGTTTCTCCTGGTAGCTTGTAACATCCTAACAAAAATCAGCATCTGTTGTATTTGCAGTATAAGTTCTCTCTCAATTCTCCTATCATTTTTGGCCTCATTGTTACCTCATCTTTCTACACCGAGCTTGGTGTTACATAGGAAAATGAAAACGCTATTGAAAGGAAAGAAGACATAAGTAGAGACAGTTGTAGTAAAGAAAAGGGAAGAAGACGAACCAAAAACAAAAAGGAATGTATAAAGGTTGGTTTCTGTAGATTTTTGACATTCTTATGTTCACACTGATTAGACCTGGAGTTCATGTAGAGCATTTATGAAGCTTTTTGGTTGAACATAACGTATGATTTTAATAAATATTGGTGGAGTGAATGGATTGGAAGCCATTGTTTTTCGTTTCATTTCCGTTTTCCTTTCCCCTCGGATCCCCCGTTCCCTTCTATTCTAACTTGCTCTTATTTTATTTTATGAAATAAAGCAGGGTTAGGACAGGATAAAGGGGACAGGGATCATCACCCTTTTTCTTTCATTTTAGTATTTTATAAATTATATATCACAGGTTACGTATCAGAGATGACACGTAACATTGGGTCTTAAAACAGAATATTTACTTTGACTGGGTGATGGGCAGCTTTCTTTGTCTGTAACAGTAATTCAACCATCTGAAGGTTCTGAACAGTAACCTGACACCGAATCAGGTAGAAGAAAGCGAAGCAGATAGGGTTAGGGGGTTCAAGAAAATTCGCGAACCCGTGAACCGGACCTGAATCGCATGAACCGAACTTGTAAATAAGGTTAACCGTATCTGAGTTTAGGTTCGGTTCGAACCGAATCTGAAAAATCAGGTTCATGGTTCAGGTTCAGGTTTTTAACTTGCACCTGAACCTGAAACACCCAAAAAAATCTATCATATATTTTGATATAATTTAAGAGGATAATAATAATAATAAATTCACTAGCATTTACTATATTAATTCTTGAGTAAAAAAAGAAGAAAAGGAAAAAAACTATTTTAATTCTATGTTATTAAACATTAATCTTAAGCATTGCTATTATAAGTAATAACTAATGCATAACACTGAATACTTCTACTTTAAATAGTAATTAATATGTGTTAAAATTATTGATCAAAGTATTAAACTATTAATAGAACAAATCCATTGATTAAAATAGTATAATTATTTAGAGATTAATGAAAGAAATTAATAAGTGTAAAACACTTTTGTTAAGAAATCCTACAATTTTAGTTTTTTAAGGCACATATATTAGCTTAGATATTTATGAGATATTATAAACATTAAA
>JANZLC010000200.1:30524910-30562917 GCA_026413385.1 Erythroxylum gracilipes
GAGATCGACTGTGGGGGGAGAGGAGAGACCGAGTGTCGGGGGGTGGGGGGTTTAAAATTTTTAGGTTTAAATTTTTCAATTTTGCAATTTAGTCCCTAAATTTTTTAAACTTTACGGTACCGGCCGGTATTTTTGACCGGTACCGGTGGTGTCCGTTCCGTTCCGGATCGCGGTTAGAACGGAACGGATCTCAGATCATTGATCTAAGGTACTTCAACTCAAAAATTGGCAGGAAAAATTTTTCACAATTAACTTGTTATGCTTTTAAATAGTTTTGAAATATGTAGGTTATTTTTATTCTCTAATTTCTTATTTTCATCAACATATGCATCTGGGGCACTCTAACTTAAAAATTGACAGCAAAATTTTTTTACGATTTTGTCTTCTAAGTTCTGAGTGTAATTTAAAGGTAAAGGTTTTTATTTTTAATGTATTTTTAGTTTATTAAATATTTCAATATGTTATAATTAATTTGTAATTTGTTATTAACGTAGATATTATATTAGCATTTTAAATTATAACACTAATATTAACAGATATTGTATTTATTTGTATTTCTTCTTTTTTTAGATTACTTATTATTTATAAAATAATTAAACATTAATAAATAATTAAATTTTTATAATTATAATTTTCATTATACTTTGCCGCATATAATGTAATAATTGTTAGATTTGTGTTCTAGTAAAATTCACATAAATTTAGTAATAATATATCTAAATCAAATAATTTAAGTTACTCAATTCAAAATTTAAAATTACTGATATTTGTAAGATATTATTAATTAATGTTATGATCATTTAATATTTAATTAAATATATAAACTTATAAATTAAATCATTTATATTTCATACAAATACATAAACTTGTGTATTGTCAATTTATTATCCCTTTTTTAAATTTTACTTACAGCCTGTAAAACGATAGGAATGGTCCTGCTTCTCCGATACAAATAGTCGTAGAACCACGACCAACCTTTACTCCTCCGGGCACCGACGCAGAAGCTGAAGTCACCGACGTTGGTCTTTTCCTCTTCTTTTTCTCGTACGGTATCCCTCTAGCTTTGGCCTGCCCTTCTATTACTTCCCTTAAGTAAATCCTCACCGTTCTTACCCCGAAAGGGTTCAATTCATGCCGTCCACTGTTCTCCTCGTATGCCACTCTCAGGAGTCTGCTGAGCGCGTCAAGGCTACCCTAGGCTTGTTTGAGTGGACATGCGCATGGGGCTGGAGGAGTTGGGTAGCCAAAATAAGGGCAGCCTACAATATAGAATTTGGTCTTGCCAAATTGATCCAAATACTTCAAGAATTCTATCACGTATGCTCCTTTACAACGCGCTAGAGTCAATGGAGGCTTGTGGATTTTCAAATACTGTAAGAAAGTATTCCAGTCTTGTCTCTTTTTTGACTTGTATGGACTCAGTGGAGCTACAAATTAGCCCTCCAGTTGTGCTTGTGGTGGTGCTGACGCTGCCGTTGATGGACCGGGTTCCCCGCTACTTTGAAACGCTGCACCACCACCACCCCCAACTCCTCCTCTAGATCCTGACTCCATGTACACAACTAACTAACAACAGTGTGATCAATCGTGAACTTCACCAATTTGTGAATGAAATGAGGAAGTTGGAAGTTGGAAGTTGGAACCCTTTTGTGGTTTGAATAGTTGAAGTCTATGCTATATAAATAACGCAATCTACTGATCTAGTTCGTTCTTTGGAAAGTTATAAGAGAAAAGAACGACGTGGATGGTGTTGATGGCCGTGGATCTTTTTTTTCTTTTGAGTACAACAGGAAACTACTACACTATATTAAAGCTTTAGGGTACAACGCGTCTTACGCGTCGCGACGGAGAAGCTCTTGAACTCCAAAAGGGCGCTCTTGAACGAAAGAAAGGCCCGGGCTGTCCAACCCAACGAGGCGAGCGAGGCTGTCCGCGCACTGGTTGCCTTCCCTAACCACATGCTGCAGCCAAACCGTCCACCCCGGTACAACAGCTGGTGTATACCTGTAACCAAAACAGAAACTTCAGTCAGTATCACGCAAGGAGCAGAAAGAATGTTAATCACCTCGAGGGAGTCGACTTCCATCTTGACTCGTCGATAGCCCAAGTCCCAGCCCAGGTCGTGGATCTTTTCACGGGAAAGAGATTGTAGTGTATATGGCGTTTGCTTCTTCAATCGTGAGAAGTAATAGTATTTTGAGGAGATGAACAAGTGAGAGAGAGATTGTGGACGTAAAAAGAAATGTAATGGATGAATGATATGAATGAATGAAAGGCTCTCTCAATCTCATGACCGTGGAGTAGATACTTTGGTCGTCCACACATTTATTTGCCTTATTAGGGCCTGTTTGATTTGAGTAGGGATTAGTGTAAGTATGGATGATTTAAAGGTGCCTTTTTATAGCTAAGACTTGCTTAAAACACCTCGTAAGAAACCAAATAAAAACAAAAAAATGACATTTTGAGAACAAAGAATTTTGTGTATAAGACTAGAACTTGAAACAATGAGGGAGAGAGAGTAGTACTGGTATCAGAGTAAAGGAAGGGTTGCTCTATTTCAACCCGATTATATTAAATCTCATCTACATATTTATATGAATTCTATATAAATATACGAATAAAATTTAATAGAACATGATTAAAACAGAGTAATTGAAACAGAAAATTTGATGTGTTACTGAATACCCATAATGTGATCATTATTAATGGGATATTCCTAGACCAACGTTTGAAATCAATAATGGAGATACTCTGGAAGTCACTGTTATCAACAAAGCCCATTATAATGTCACCATTCACTGGTTAGTATTACGTTTATGTACATGCATCACATTTCTTGTTAAAACATTTAATTCATTAATAGGCACAACGTGAGGCATATGAGAACGACATGGGTAGATGGGCCAGAATCTGATTTATAATCGTTAGTAAAATCGAACTTGTATCAACCTATTAGGGTCTTGAATCTTTCATAGGTGGCAATTTGCACAACAAACTACTAATTTTATGCTCAAAATTGTAAATATATGGGTTGTAACTTATAGTAAAAGGCAGATATCGATCATACAATAATTGTGCTTAGACACCACTTAATTCAGGTTGTTCTTTATTTAAGAAATTGATTCAAACAAATTTAAATAAATATGTAAAACAAAGACAAACTAAAGGTAAAAGGAAACAACACAATTAAAGCTAAAATTTCCTAATTAAGACTTGTCATTATCCCTATATGTTTCCCTCTGATTCATTGATTTAATTTATGCTTGGCCTAAGATTTCCTAAAATTTTAGCTATCATTTCTCAAGGTACAACTAAATGTCACTAGTTAAATAAATTAGGATTAACTTTGAGATCTCCAAAGCTTTTCTTAAACATTCAACTAAATATGAAGCTATCATATAGGCAATATATCAATCTATTGAAATCTCTTCTTAATATATCAATAACTTGTTATCTATAGATCTATTAAGTGTCAACTCTCGTTGTACATTTAATACAGATTACTAAGTTCACTCTCTCCATTTGTTGCAAGGTTTAAGCTCAATAAATAACATAAACATTTATATTATTAAATCAACAAATGAAGGTTCACAAATAGTTTAAACAACAAACCCTAAAAAAATTTAACCACTCATGATATCACTAACATCCCCAACAACCAAACAATCCATAATAAAGATACTAGAAGAGAAAAAATGAAATAAGAACTAAATGAAGCAAACTCCTCCTCTTCTTTGCCTAAATCTGAAAAATCTGGAAGTGGTGTGCTCTTTGCCCAATTGGGAATGAAAATCTTGAGTCTCTACCTCTCTCTAGGCTCTCAATCTATCTTTTAGCTCAAGGAGGTAAGTTTCCTATGACCCCCTTTCAACCCTAGGGATTTGTGCCCTTACGCATCATAAGACAAGTCATAAAATCCTAAAAACAAGTGAAACCTGTGTGTTCATTCTGCCTCTAGTTCCCATGATAGTGGGAATTATCCCTATGCTTCCCACGATCGTGGGTTAATGTGGTAGAAACATTCTGAAGAGATTTCCCACGGTCGTGGGTTAATGTGGCAGAAACATTTTGAAGAGATTTCTCAGGATCATGAGTTCTTGCTCTACAGCTCCTCCACTTCTCTTCTCCTCTTTTGATCCCTAGCTCAATCATAAAGGTGGCCACCCTCAATTCCTACACAAAAAAGATAAATTCTTAACCTAAATCAACATCAAACATAAAGAACAACCATGGAGATCAAAGTAAACAAAAACATACAAAATAAGTCCTCAAACACCATAATAATAACCTATTATGCAAGAAACACACATCAAATACTTAGAAAAACACACACTAATGCACAACTATCAACACCCGCTCCTTGTAAGCTGCATCCTGGCACTTCACATGCTTCACCTCTAACTCTGCCTCCGTCCTTCACCCTAACCATAGTCTTTCTGACACCAACCTCTCTCTCCAAACACTGCCTTATGTTCCTTCCCGTCATGATAAAATTCTAGCAGCATCAGCAGTCTCCACACAAACCTTTTCTCTCCAAACACTCCTTTTTCTTCCAGACCAACCTTTTAGTCTCTCACACCTCCACCTCCTCTCCCCACCACCACCCTCTCCCCGTCACCTCCCTTTCTGTCCACCATAAACTCCTTTACGTCGCCTTTGCTCTTCGCATCAACGTCTATGATTGCGTCACCTTTACTCTTCTAGATATTGTCAATGGTGTTAGGTATATTTGAAGAAATCGCAACAGAGGCAGAGAAATCATAGAAGTTGCATGTAGAGACATTTGTTTTTGTGAAAAAAAACTTGTTTTAAAAATTCATAAAAATGTGATTTTTACGTTTTCGTAAAATTGTTGCCGTTTCCTTATTTTTAGAAACAAAAAACGAAAACAAGTTTCATCAAACACGTTTTAAGTAATTGTTTCCTTTTTTTAAGGAAACAACATTAAGAAACAAAAAAAACAAACACCTCCTTTAGTTACATGTCTTTATACCCAATTTGTCAAATTAAATTTATCTTTATCTAATGTATTTTGGATTCACTGTTTCTTTTAATTAGTTATAGATGAAAATACTTGTGATTTAAATATCATTCTATGTTAAATAGTAAATGTTAAAAGGCATAATGAAATCCTAAACTTCTTTGATATCTTATGTTTTCAAATTTTTGAATGAACTTGAAAAATAATATAATCCAACCTTTTAAACTAGTTTAAACTTTTTAAAGCAAACTTAAGAAAAATTGCAAAAGTCTTCAAGTATTTGAAATTTTAAGATTGGCTAATATAATTTTTTTATGATTAAGAAAATTTTAAATCTTGAGAATTTGTATTTCTTAATTGTTTTAAATTTAAAATTTTGGCTTGATTAGTTTAATAATTTAAATAATTTAGAAATAATTATCACAACTAGGCGTATTCTTATTAAGATGATCTCAATTTAAATATCCACAAATTATGATGGACTTAATCCAATTAAAATATCATTGCTCGCCTATATTAAAATAATTGATCTACAATTATCTAAATTACAAACCTAAAAACGAGTATTACTCGTCCTATCAACATAATATTATATTGTCTAGCTTGAGACTTTTGGTGATTGTAAATGCCTTTATAATTCATGGGAATAACAAACAAGATAAAAAGGTTATTCTAAAGAGATACACGATCATGTAAAATGCTATACACTTATGTTTTTTACTTACCGACTGTGTGGATCAACCATGTAAGTAATTGGAACCTTGTGAAGTGTGAAACCATACATGATTGTGTATACACCCATATGGATGACATATGCAATCGTGTGTGACGACCGTGTAGCTTTTTGTAACTGTGTAAGTTAGCGACTAAAGTGATACTAAAATGTACAAGATCGTATAGATAATCGAGTATGTTTTAAAAAACCTAATTCTAAATATAAAGAGGAGAAGACCTGACTTTGTTTATTGGGGGCGTAAAAACACCAAAAAGAAAAATGATTAATTACAAAAAACCCAAAATTTCGTCAAATTTTTAATTATAATGCAAACTTTAAAAAATAGTAATAAAATGCTTAAACTTTAATTTTTTTTCAATTCTAACCTGGTGTTAGTTTTACCATTATCTTTGCTAACGTGACAATATCACGTGTACAAAGACCCTTATTAATCAGATACATCAACGTAATTAGAATAAGTTAATTAGATGATTGTAATGACACCGTTTTAATCATATCTCTCAACTCTCACTTGCACCCAAAATCCTAGCGTGCCTATATATTTCTGGACAGTATCAAGCTTCCTTTCTAGAGATGCAATAGTGCTTTCATGAGAGTTTAGTCGGCTAATTTTGTCCTTCAGGTTAGCTTTTTCTCTAATAGCAACTTCTTCACGAACAATGCTAAGTACTTGCAATTCCTTAATTTCAGATAGCATCTTTGCAACAATTTTAGCAGTTGTTTGGTTGCCAATTTGTGAGAAGCAACCTCCTTATGAAATACTTCTAGTGCTCGATTTGCTTCGTCGCCCAATTGCCTTTGCTGTTTTCAAGTTTACGAATTTCCTGAACAAGTATTGATGGATTCGTAAAAGTGATAGATTGCCTAAGCATTGCCTACTTTCCAAATAGTCTTTTTCTTGCATTCATAGTGGTTTTATTAGCAAGAGATTTATTTTCACAAGTAAAAGAAAGACATCTGATTGCTTGACTTGAATGACCACTTTGATTTAGACCCAATAAATGTCAAAAGTTAGAGATAAGTAGTGGCATTCGTAGAAGTCAAGAATGAAAGTATCCGCTACCTTCTGCTCCTTGCGCGATTTAATTGAAAGATGTTCGAATTGACCATGGTTGGTGTTGTTATGGAAAGATCTCGCGGCTGGAAGACTCCTATTAGAGTTTTGGGTGAACATGAGAGCTGGGAGATGATTGAAACGACATCATTTCAATCATCTAACTCACTTATGCTAATTGCGCTAATGTATTTGATTAATGGGGTCCCTATACAAGTGGTACTGTCACGTTAACAAAGATAACGGTGGCATTAATATCGGGCTAGAATTGACAAAAATTGAAAATTCGAATATTTTATTGCTACTTTTTAAAATTTAGGTTATAATTGAAAAATTGACGAAAATGTATACATTTTTTGTAACTAAGCCAAAGGAAAAAGGAGAGAGAGAGAGAGAGAGAGAGCAAGTCATTTTTAATTCTCATATTTATTTGATTGATTTTAAGATTGAGTTTTGATTGTGTTGATTTGCATATTAACTTTGCTTTCAATCTTGAATTTTGTAAGACACCTTATTATTGTGAAATAAGAGATCAAATTTTGTAAATCCTTATTTGTGATTAATGAATTTGATCATCGATTTGACCTCGTAATTATTCCCTCTACTTTGGAGGGTTTTCTATATAAATCTCTGCGTTTGTTTCTTTATTAAATTTTGCATTTCTCACTGATATTATCTGCTTAAACTTGAATAGAGTGCTTTACTGCTGCAATTAAGTTGATCCAAAAGAGAGTTGTGTTTTTTTTGTGTGTTTCTTCTTGCCTCTAAACAAAAAGGTGTAGCCTTTTCCATTTTTAGTAAAAAGAAAAATATTTATTACTTTTTGTTGGTGAGCTTTGAATCAACTATTAAAATTATTCTTTTATGATCATAAAGTTACAGGTTCAGGTTCAAGTCACAAAACAACCTTTGTGAAAATACAAAAGAAATGTTACACACATCATGACCCTCTCTAGACCTCCACAGAGTGGAAAGTTTTGTGCACTAAGTACATTGACTTTAACTCTACTTTTTGTTAAAAAGTGCACACGACCCTTATAATCACATTAATCAGAACACTTTTAGATAACCTATTGATATTCTTACATTCATTAAATTTTATTTAGATCATGTTCAGCATTAGAATTTATACATGAAAAATATTATGATTTCTTTAGTATACGGAAAAATAGAAAATTTAGTAAAAGAACATTATCATGCCAGAAGGATTTTGGTTCACACAACCTGCATTATGGTTTTTGTACTTTCTAAGACTAAGTTCATAAAGTCATGTTCTTCCACATATCTTTGTCATTGCAAATGAAATGACTTTTGCCTTTTTTTTCAATAAGGTATCTATTGATACATTTCGAGTGTTTACTGACTAAATTATTGGATGCACATAATAATTTATAAATTAAAAGTACTAAACAGTATATTTTCTGTGTTCAAAAGAAAATTTAAGTGAATCCCAAACAAAAGTTCTGTACAAAAGGATAAGATGGAAAGCTGAGGAATAGTGGGAAATTATGGAACTATTTGGTTGGTTCGAGGATCATGATATAGTTTTTGAGCCAAAAAGTGGATAGTTTTGCAACCAACTTACCCAAAAAAAAAATTGACAGGAACAAAGGAAGGATACGTGTTAGAGAGGATGGACTAGTATTGTCATGCTGATGATTGCAAGAACCGTTTCTAACCTTTTTTTAATTTTCATGGAAAGAGACAGATCATTTTCTATACATTTCCATGCCACCAATCAACCTTTTTAAGCAGCTCTTAAAGTGTGACAAAGAAGGAAGAGAGAAAAGGGAAGAATTTTTACTTGCTGATCATGAAGATGGCAAAAGGGTGTTATAATTCTTGCATGGTTGTCGTTTTAGTGATGATTCTGATATGGGTTCACGCAGATGGAGTCACAGGATCAGCTCCACAATTTCCAGCCATGTTTGTGTTTGGAGACTCGTTGGTTGATCATGGAAATAACAACTTGCTCATCGGTTCATTTGCTAAAGCTAACTACTTACCATATGGGATTGATTTCTCTGGAGGGCCAACTGGAAGATTCTGTAATGGCAAGACCATCATTGATTTTCTTGGTACATAATAATAACTCTTTCATTAAGCATCACCATAGAAGTTGCTACCATCAAATTCCATGGCAGATAGTTCATTGAAACTGTTTATCTCTGGTATTCTCGCGTTGCAGGAGATTTGGTGGGTCTACCTCCTCTCCCACCCTATACAATTACACTCATACCAGGAAGCAACATTTATGGTGGAATCAATTTTGCTTCTGCAGCTGCTGGAATTCTCGACGAGACTGGCAGAAACCTAGTAATTTCATGTCCCATATTGGATTATCTGTTCTTGTTGAATGATCCAACTCTCCAGCCTTATGCAGACATGACATTTAACGTTTTTGATGTGTGATGTGAGACAGGGAGATCGGTTTAACTTCAGGCAACAGGTGGAGAGCTTTGAGAGTAGCTTGAGCAAATTGAGTAACCAAATGAATGAGGATGATCTGATTCAGTACTTGGCCAGGTCTTTGGTGGTGATAAACATCGGAAGCAATGACTATATCAACAATTATCTGTTGCCTTCAATTTACTCCACTAGTTCCATTTACAACTCCAAGGATTTCGTTGATCTTCTTATCGGGACTTACACCACCCACATACTGGTATATTTCACATCTCCTGAACCCAAACCCGAATCCGAAACCACTATTCTTCGGTGGAATCCACAATCGCTACTCTTTCATTTCTGCTCTCATTCTTGTCAATGTTTATGAACTTGCAGGGTTTAAAGAAATTAGGACTTAGAAAATTTGTGTTGGCCGCAGTAGGTCCCTTGGGATGCATACCAAACCAACTAGCCAGTGGACTTGCTCCTCCAGGGAAGTGCGTGTCCTACGTTAATAGTCTTGTCGAGATGTTCAATATGAAACTCAGGTCTCTCGTTGATCAGCTAAACAAGAACCACACATCATCACTGTTCGTGTATGGCAACACTTATGGAGCTTTCAATGAAATTCTCAGCAACCCTTATGCTTATGGTAAGCAATCCAGCATTAAAATTTTTCAAAAAAGCTTGATCAGAAACGTTAATGGAAGTTGTTTGCAGCATTTACACAAACAGATAGAGGGTGCTGTGGAATTGGACAGAACAGAGGGCAAATAACATGCCTGCCATTGGCAATCCCTTGCTTCGACAGGGACAAGTACGTTTTCTGGGACGCGTATCATCCAACGCAAGCATTCAACCAAATCATTGCTCAAAAGGCCTACTCTGGCTCTCCCGCCGATTGCTACCCTGTCAATATTCAACAAATGGCTCGACTTTGATCTCAATCTCAACTCTAATTTGTTTAGTATTTGATAATAACTTGTGGATGCTTTCATTCAGGAGGTTATGTAGTAAGGGACTGGACTGGACTGGACCGGACTGGACCGACTTCATTTGTATCCACTTCATAACAAAATTCATCAGATAATTAGTTTGGCCCAATCCCGTTCTCAAATAATTAGTTTAAGTTAATCGAATTTTGAATTAAGTTCAAATTTTAAATTTTATTTTTTTTTATTTCAAGTTTGGAAGGCTTAGGGGGTTGGTTCTTACGAGAGAATGATAATACTATAAATTTCAAACTCAGACATTTTCGGTTAATCATATTTCAAATTAAATTTAAATTTCAACAATTTTAGTTTGAAAGACTTAATTTGATTTGAATCTAATTTAAAACTAAAAAATATAAATAATTATTTAAAAATTTTGACTCAAACAAAATTTAAATTAAGTTTAACAATTTTAGATTTAAGAGACTTAATTTATTTTTGAATCTGATTTAAAACTAAAAAATATATATAATTATTTTAAAAATTCAATATAAGATATCTATTATTTTTTAAGATACATATAATAAATAAAATTTAAATATACATAATAATTTGTCAATTATATGTTTTGAAATAACTTGCTAAAATATGAAATTTGAAACACTTTTTAAAATTAAAATTTGAATTTAATTAGAAACTCATTTAAATTGAAATTTATTTGTAAACTTTGAGTTAACACTAAACCAAAAAATAATTTTGACTTTAAGAGCTTTTCATTTTAAGAAATTATAATATTGAAAAGATATTCAATTTAGAATAAAAATATACTGAAGCTTGTGGAGTCAAATTAAATGTAAATTATTGATTTATTAAATAATTTACTTGAAATGTATAATTTATAGATTATTACGATACAATTAATGATGTTAATAACTTGAGTATCATTATAAGTTTGTTAACATGCATGATTAGCTCAATTACATAATTATTAAATTTTGTAAATAAAATTAAATTTCATTACATTTAAATTATAAAAATGCATGATTTTGAGTTTGATTTGCAATTTTGAGAAAAAGAATTGAACTAAATATGGCAAGCAACATTCTATTCCTACCTATTCAGTTATATATTTTCTTGTTTTTACTTTTAATTTATAAATATTTTAAAAAGGTCAATATTAATGTAACCGATACATAAAGTTTTTTGTTTTACGGGTTTAAGGGCTAGATTAGATTCTCTGTTTCACTTAATCTATTCCTACCTATTTTATTAAATCTTATCTACATATTTACGTGAGGTTTACGTAAATATGTTAACACTCAAACAAATATAACTTCTTCATTAAGTCGTTTTTTAATTTTATTTTTTATTGCAATAATAAATACAACTTCTTCATTAAGTTGTTTTCTTTAATTTATTTATTCACTGCAATAATAAAGTTAAATAGGTAAAATTAAAAGTTATGAACCTGCAGGAGAATAATAAATAAGTTTTAATAAATATTTGGAATCCGGACCTGATCCTTTAAAATAAATACACTGTCAGTCTCACTCTTTGAAGTCTCACGCTTTTCTCAGTCGTGATTCTCGGAGCAACTCACCGGCGGATTTCTAAGGTATGTTTCCTTCATTTCTGTCGACGATCGGTCTGGTGAGGCATTTTTACTTATATTCTCATCCGATTAATGTACATGTGTTTGCGTTTATTGTACTCCCCCCCTCCCTCTCTCATCGAGCGTCTAACACTAGCACTTGCTCAACTTGCATGGTGCGATACACTTGAAAACATAGAAGAACCGAGGTGTTCACTGAGAGATTGAGAAATGCCTGTTCTTTTGCAAACGGAAATGTGGGTTTGAGCGATTTTTGATAGATGTTAATTTGATTTGTTGTACAGGAGCGAGAATCGACTGGGCTAGCTTGCTGTGGAATCTAGGTATCTGCACACGGGTGCTTCGTCGGTTTTTAGCCGATCTTCTCTGCCTTTTCCCTCTTTTTCTGCCTTAAATGACGAATCTTTTGGTTTTTCCTTTACATCTCTTTTCTTTTTAGTAAATGTAAAAAATGTGTTTGCTTTGGCCTTTTTCTGAAGAGAAGATCTTTTTGGAAGATCAAAGATAATCATGAAGAAATTCTAGTTGAGGAAATTGCTGTGTGATATTTGGTCTTGAGTTTAGCAGATGATGAATTTTAACAAGATGTTATAATATAAATCCTTTTTTCCC
Source organism: Erythroxylum gracilipes (assembly GCA_026413385.1). Classification (NCBI taxonomy): domain Eukaryota; kingdom Viridiplantae; phylum Streptophyta; class Magnoliopsida; order Malpighiales; family Erythroxylaceae; genus Erythroxylum; species Erythroxylum gracilipes. The sequence goes on from JANZLC010000200.1 coordinate 30,537,226, forward strand.
GTATTTTGTTCCTGAAAAATAATATTTTATAACATTTCGGGGTTTATTCATTCTGATTTTCCTCTTCTTTGTTCACCTCTTTTCTTAATGGTGGTTTTTCTTTAATTATATTGGATGTTTAACCATATGGCCGAAAATAATTAATTAGTGCTCCATCTGACACGGTCCACAGTCTCCATAGAATCTGCTTCTTTGGGGTCTTTTGGGTGGGGCATTGGGAGTGAGGGAATATAAGATTCTGAAGGATCATAGGATAATGTTTTGCATTAGCCATTTAGTCTCTTGGTGTTGCTGATTATGCTTGAGGTCTGTTTTTATGTTTATCATTGTATTGATCAGTTAGAAATAGATTTATGCCTTCAGAACTTAGTGCCACTTTTTTGATATGGCAGTAGGTCTATTAATTTCTTTTTGTACCTTTTCACCCTGTTTCTGTTGTCATGTTTCTCTTATTGTAACTGATATTGTTAAACCTATATTTGTAAGAACTTTTAATATTTGATCCAAAGAGCCATAAGCATGTAGAAGTCTTGGTTTGTAGTGAACAAAGCATGCCATCTGTTTGTATGTGTTTATCATAGGGCTGAAGTTAGATATACGCTGAACTCTTAAGGTAATGTAAAAGGCCAGAGGGATGGAAGATTATGTTGTTCGTTTTATAGCTTTTGGTGCTTTATTTTTCTTATGCTGCATTTACTTTTTTTCTGAGCTAGTCATTCTTTTCTCTTATCTGCTATCTGGTTCATCAGTTGGAAGGTGCTGTAGTTATCATGAGAATAAGGACCCTTGGTTTTCTTCTTCTGTTTATTATTGTTGACACCCATCTTATCAATAGTTAGATATGTTATCATTTCCCTTTTTCACTTTCTGCCAGGACTGTTGTTTCAGAACGTGTTACTTGCAAAATGAGTTCAAGAGGAGGTGGGAAGACAGTTGTCGCTAGTTCTATTAACAACTTGTCCAAGGGGAAAAATGAAGAAGTCCAGAATCCCATGATTGAGCATTTGAATCATGGTGTATCAGACATTAATCTCGATGCACAAGATGGTGGTGATTGGGAGGTTATTTCAAGAAAGTCCAAGAATAGAGCTGGAAGCAGTGCTGCAAAACCCTGGAATTCCCAGAATTCTGGTACTAAAGCATGGGGACATCCAGATACTGTGCAGAAACTAAACATGCAAAGTGATGGTGGATCAGGAAGGGTCCCTGGCAATGCCTGGGCTACACAGACAGTTGATCCAAGAAGGTCAACTGGCAGAGGAAATGCAAGGCCTCAACCATTCAATAGGGGCTTGGAGAACAACTATGTGGCATCACAACCTGTCATTCCTCCACCTTTGGAACGTGGATGGAATTGGTCAGCCAGGGTCGGAGCTGCTCCTACAAGTTTACAAGAACCTGTTTCCAATAGGGTTGATGATGCTGATGTCAACCATAATAAGTTTGATGATGGACATGCTGAAGATGATGATGATGATGATAATGATGATGATGGTGCCCTGGATGAGACTGATGATGAACTTCTTAGTGAAGACTTTGATTCTGATGAAAGTGAGAAGAGCCATGAGTCTCGTAAGAAAAATAAATGGTTCAAGAAGTTTTTTGAGAATTTGGACAGCCTAACTGTTGAGGAGATTGGTGACCCAGCAAGGCAGTGGCACTGCCCAGCATGTCAGGGGGGACCGGGTGCCATTGATTGGTATAGAGGTTTGCAGCCCTTGATGACTCATGCCAAAACAAAGGGTTCAAAAAGGGTTAAGCTCCATCGGGAGCTGGCAGAACTTTTGGATGAGGAGTTACATAGGAGGGGAACTTCGGTTATTCCAGCTGGTGAAGTATTTGGTAGATGGAAGGGTTTGGAAGATGAGGAGAAAGATCATGAAATAGTTTGGCCTCCAATGGTAATAGTTATGAATACAAGGCTTGAGAAAGATGAGAATGATAAGGTATTGCTTTTCACTGTGTTTTGGGGGATAAGCTTCCTTAATTTGGCATTCAATCAGTTTTATTTTATGATAAATTAAATTTGATAGTGTACAAGCAATTCGTTGATCAATGCAAATATTTGCCGCTGACTCTTCTTTTTCTTGAATTGGTGGATACCAGTGGGTTGGGATGGGCAATCAAGAGCTTCTTGATTACTTCAGTTCTTATGCTGCTGTGAGGGCAAGGCACTCATATGGTCCCCAAGGACACCGGGGAATGAGTGTTTTGATCTTTGAGAGTTCTGCTACCGGTTATTTGGAAGCAGATCGCCTGCATAAACATTTCACTGAGGAGGGAACAGATAGGCATTCATGGAATAGCCGCAGGGTCTTATTTTACCCTGGGGGGAAGCGCCAACTCTATGGTTTTATGGCTCTGAATGACGACTTGGAGTTATTCAATCAGCACTCTCAAGGTTATTTCTCTTTCTCTGTCTGTCTGCATGAATGTATGGATGTACTTAAATTTATCTTCTTTTTCTGCTATGTGTTTTGGTTGGTACTCATTGTTTCAAACTCAAGTTGATTGCGTCAGTTTATTTCACTTGAGCAAATTGATTGATTTGCTTTTGCATCATTACTAATATGGGTTGTGACTGCTTTGGTGTTGATTAGGAAGATCTAAATTGAAATATGAAATGAAATCATACCATGACATGGTTCTCAAGCAACTCAGACAAATGAGAGAGGATAATGAACAGCTTGTTTATTGGAAAGACAAGGTTGCTAGACAGAAGATGCACTCTAAAGCTCTAGAAGAATCTTTTGGTATAGTGACTGAGAAACTTAGAATGACTATGGAGGAAAACCGCATTGTGAGGCAGAGGACACAAATTCACCACGAACAAAACAAGGAAGAGGTAACCCTCGGCTTTATCTTTGGGTAGAAACAAGATTATTGCTGCAATTTTATAGACATGGGCTGCATGAACTTTCTATTTTACATGTTGGGTTCAGAAAACTCTTGACAGAAAACTCTTTCAAGTAGATTCCATCATTCAGGTGTTCATTGAGATACAGAATTTACAAATTTTTTCTTGACCTGGCCTATGCATTCAGGTTCGTATTGCCATAAGTTTGTAATAGGTCTGAGTTACTCGGAAATTTCTAAAATTTGAAAGTCCTTACCTCCTTTTCCTGGATAGCTGAAGTGAACTCTCAGCAACGGTTTTACCACTGAACATCTTGTTTACTGTTTGATATTGTCCTGCTTTACCTAACATAAATGTGTCCCTGTGTCAGTTAAGGTGCATTTAATTCTTGCTTATTTTGTTTTTGATATTACGACTTAGCATAACTTGTTGTAGTCATATGAATCCTTAAAGATGATAATACATTAGTGTTTTTTAGAGATGTGGCGGATTAGGTGCATTTTGAGCCTAATTATGAAACGATATTTGGGGGCTGGGTAACATCCACTAACATCAAGTATTTTTCTTAAGTTGGATTTTCAAGAGCAATTTTTTAAGGAGCAAATCAGAATTATCCATGATGAAATGAAAGCAAAGGAAGAGGAATTTGAGAAAGTACAGCAGGATGAGCGTGAGAAAGTTAAGCAATTAAATGCAGATCCTGCTAATACCGAGGACTACAGACACAGGTATTTGATTCTATAAACCCTTTGGAACAGTGCTGAAGTTGACGACCGGTCTTTGTATTTCATTAGATGAGTCTTAAGGCTAACCTAGTCTGGCCTTGAAATAATTTTTCTTCTTGGTCTTGTTCTCTCTCTTTTGGTGTTGGCTATAGGGTGGAAAAAGTTGATAAGTTCATCAAATTTCAAAACAAAGAGATGGAAGTCTTTGCTGTTGAGAGGGACAAACTGATGAAAGAACATGAGGATGAAATGGCTGCAATGACGATGAGACACTGGGAGGAAAAGATACAGCTGGAGAAGCAGTTCGATGCGAATTTGACTTCCCTTATGAAAAAGTATACTCCGCATGATGCAGAAGGTACATCAAGCCATTGACCTTCAGTTTTTGAATATGGCTGATGTATCCATACCTGAGTAATGTGTTCTGGAACAAACTTTTCCTTGGGGATCTTCCTGTTGTTTCAAATATAGAAAGATTCGGAAGAATAATAGAAGCTGACAAATAGGAGCTAGGTAGTTAATATTAGTTCACCAGAACTTGGTTTTGAGAGCTCATATGGTTATGCTTTGTATGGATGCTTATTGAAAGCTCCCCATTTGTGGTAATAGGTTTAGAAGTTGATGCTTATTTTATAGTGTTTGAAAACGTCTTTTATAATGCTGAGTTATCTTGATATATTAACTCCAGTTTGAAGATTCTGTACTTTTCTATTCTTACACTTTATGGGACTTACAGGCATTGCATGAAAGAGAGAAGAGCTACATAGGAAAATCTGAAACGGTCTAATTTGAAGTTCAGATCTGCTTCTACTAAGAGATTCCAAAAACAAAATATGTAGCTCGGTAGGAAATTATGTTGTGGACTTTTTAACTAGGGCAGAGAAGAGATTTTAAATGAAGGCCTATTTGCAATTGATACAAATTCTAACAAAGGCAACATAAAACTGTGATTTAGATTACGGAAGTAAAGCCGATTAAATACGAAAAACAACATCGTTTGATACCCTAGCTGGATGTTACAGTGATGAAGTGTAATACAGCAACAAACCAATTTGACCAAAAACCAACTTATTTGGTTTTCTTCTCTTCCTCTTTTTCAGCACTCACTTCTGCACCAGTGACCTTATCATCCTCACCACCAAATCCAAATTCATTCACTCTTGTCTTGTCAACTGGATAAATCCATCTCTGGTATAGGTATATCAGGAATATGAGATCTGCACAGCAGAAAATATATCAGAAGTTGCATACAACAGATTAAGTGCTATCATTGAGGGTTATAATGCCAATTGCCAAACAACTGAAAATATCACCGGAATCATGTACTCTGATTTTGCAAAGTCGAAGGGAGAAAATAAGCAAAGCAGACATTCTACTCTTACCGTCACGAAAGACTGAAAGACGATGCAGTGTTGGCATTTTTATGACGAAGGCAAAAAGATCGTCAATGATGGTGTTGAGAAACTTGTAAGTCATCTGCCTCCAGGGTAAATGAGCCACAGACTTGAGCTTATAGTTTATGAATAATTGAGGCAACATCATGATAAAACCTGAAGCACAAAGTAAGTTGGATGAGACAAGGGTCTAAGATGAATATGCTTGCAAGTGATTAAACCAGGTCGTCTCTGAAAAAACATCAGTGTTTGTTGTTTATGTGATACATGACTAGTGAAAGAAATCCGATATCCCTTGAAGCAAGAGAAGCAGAGTAGTATAATGTACAATAAAAAACGATCATATATTAGATACAGAATGTCAGCACAATACGATTAACATAGGGATTCGATGGCTCACCAAACATGTACACGCAGCTTGTGAGTGAGGATAGAATCCAGGAATACCAGCTTTTATGACGCTCATACATGAGTGAGTATACAGAAAAGCATGCAACAAGGAAGAAGAGCACATAGGACAAATACTTCATTGCCAGGTCATCATACTCCTTTGTCTTGTTCCCAGCATACGACTCGCGATCTCGGAATCTAAGCATAGGTATTCTCCCACTTCTATCAATCTGGCATATGAAGGAAATATCACCTTATATCCTTTTCACAAGTAAATAGTAACATCGGTACAATATCAACATCTCTGCCAAAGTGAGAACCAAAAAGATAACAAAATGAAATCCAAGATATCCATAAGCCTAAAAGCCAAGCAAAATGCGGGTTCAGTGTTGGTCTCGGAACAAAAAGTGTCACGCGTGTCATCTAAAACATGAGTAGATTGCATGCACAATTTCATGAAATCAAAACCATGAACTGATGGCATAAAACGTTCTTTGATTGGCTATAGAAATGCATATACATTTCTCCTCAAAATTCTATGTGTTATTCAAGTAAAAAAGTTTCTCAATCTACCAAACCCAACTTTCATAGGCTCTCCAACTTAACAATATTAAAGCTTCAAACCTTTTGCACCCAAACCGAAATCAGACATGCAAACAATATAAAATCTTCTAACCAAGATGGATACCTCTATATGCATGGCCTTCCCTATCTTCCAAAACTCAATGCAGACTCCTATTCCAGAACTTGCAAGGATCATCCATGAAGTATCATTGTCAAGTAAGTAGAGAAATACAATAAGCTGACATATAAAGTTCACAACGACAGACTTAGCAGACAGCCCTTCCATTGACTTATTTTTGTTCCAAAATTGGATGTCTGCAAAGAGAGCAAACACATTTAACCTACAATATATCATAAAGGAATCAAGGAGTTAGGAAACAAAAGGCAAAAAAAAAAAAAAGAAAACCAAAATTTACCATTCTTAAATGCCAAGAAGTCAAACACTGAATGCAGCATGGAAACGATCATTGTGATGCCCAACAAGTAGGGATTTCCTTCCAGAAAAACTCTCTGAAAAGACAATAAAATGAAAAAACAGGCTAAAGATAAAAAAATCTAGTAATTATTAGTTTCCAGAAAGATCTCCAAGAAGTGGCAGCAATTCTAGCAAATCACAAGTAAAGGAATTCAGTCATATCTTCAGGGAATCAAACAACATTTGCTCAAGCATTATTTTTACTCGTATGTCTATATTTTCTAATGTAACTTGAATCATCATGCATTCTGTAACTGGCACCCTTGGAGTGGGAAACTTGAAGAACAGTGGTTTTTGGATGAAAATGAATTAACACATGAACCTACGAGTATCAACAAAGGAAAACTTGAGATAGAGAACTTTCAGAAAACGAGTCAATATCAGGGAGTTGCTTAAATGTGGTTGAGTCAGATAAGTAACACTTCAATAGCATATATGCATTCAACAACTCCTTGTGCATTTATAGAGTCAAAAGTTCTATTCTATTGACAGTAGATAAATGGCCTAAGGTCTACTGGCTCCTAAGAAAAGATATTGAGGCACCTCTAAAATTATTAATCATCATGCTAACTCCATCATAAACTATTCAGATTAAACTGAACCAATATTCATTTATGATCACCCTGTGCCAAATGATATATAAGTCTTACCTTTAGTTCATCACCCTCTCCGTCAAGCATGCTTCCATAAGTTCGGTGAATCTGGAATGACTGATCAATTTGTTGAAATAGTTGCCACTTTGTCATGCTTATAGGACTTATTTCCAGATTAAGTGGTAATTCTGTCACTGTCTCGTTAATAGGGATCAATTTATCTCTCAGCAACCAAAACTCATTGAAGAATATGGTGGGGAAGTAATTCCCTGTAGTAGGCTCAACATTCAAGTCTGCAAACTCAAGTCAAGTTCAAATAAAAAGTAACCTGAAACTTTCTTTCGAACTTCAAGGCAGAGATGGCCGTATGTTGAACTTTTGAATTATCTTATTATTGGTTGACTAAATACTTAAATTGTCCCCTCTAGCATCAGATTTGGAAAATTGGCGGCGGCCAGATTAGCTCTACAATTTTCAGTTTATCAGAAGAGTTGTTTTTATTTTTGATGATTAAGTTTATGTGTTATATGTATCTATTAGAAAAAATATATCCACAAGAACTCAACTTCCAACAAGAATTAGAAACATTAAGTCATTTCAAAATGACTAAGTAGCAAGTCCGTCCAAAAGACCAGCAAGGGCAAGAAGTCCAGCAAATTGCCAAACTATAGTGCAGGATAAATGCAATGATCAAAGGATACAAGGAGCAATATTTGGCGGTACGCCATTAAGTGGATATCTGCAGAGAAGCAAATAGACAAATAATAAGTAAATCCTGTTCGCAGCTAACGTTCTCAATGATGCAAATGAAATGTTACAAGAATGAGACTAACTGAAAATACCTTGTGAAATCATCAACCAAGTTAATTGTAACATTTGGCTTCCAATATGATACCCATTCTACAGGGTCATCTTTAGAATCAATCTGACCGTCATCAATCACCTAAAAAACAGAATATGTATTAAGAATATACCACGGAAGATACTATAGTTGAGGAATCAAGAGAAAAAACACACGTATGGTTCATCTTTATAAGAAAAACTGAGAGTTTTTCATGATAATCGTAACTTATTCAGGAAATTTCGTATAAATAGGATTGAACTAGAAACCATAAGCATGATCAGACCTTGTTTCTGTAACATCTAAATTAGGTTAAGCCCCAAAACATGCTGTGCTGGAAAAACTTAAAACCTCATAAAAAGATGTACATGATAACAGACAAGGGCATAATACTCCTGCAGTTACTGGAGTCTAGAGAAGTATTTCCCATGATATCGATTGATACACAATACAAAGCAAAACTACACTCTGCACTCCAGCCAGTAAGAGGCATGCTAAGACATCAAATCCCAGTTGACAAGTATTGAAATGTGTAATGTATTGTCTAACAGAAAGGAATAGGTGCAACATAGGTGATCTTATATCAAACAACAGCTATAATTACTACCTTTTAAAATTTGAATTTGTCAGCATGCACTTAATATTGAGGTAAGAATGTAGAAATGCAAGGCTTCGTCATGCAGAGTTTCCTAAAAGAGGAACTACAGAAGAACCAAATTTCAGGTTAAATATGCTTTGCACACAGTCTTAAAAGCCTAAACCCTACCATATGCTCAGAGCACAAGTATAACAACTACCACAAAAATGGTAGGTAAGTACTTTTGGTCGGTAGGCACGACCAAGGTCATAAAGCAGTTAATATAAGCATCCATTCAAAATAGAAACAAGTAATCTTAAGTATTTGAACATCTTGTTGACAGCCAAGGAGAGACCTGAGAGACAATATCTTGTTCAGAGCCCTCAGAATTTCCCAGGAGACTCCTCCTTTTATCTGCTTTTGACTTGGGCAAGTATGTAACAATAGCTGAAATTATTTTAAAAGGAAGAGCATGATGCAATTCCATGTAGACGTCCAGAAATTCTTTATTTGATAAGAAGAAGCAATGCGAATAAAAAGAACGATCTTACGGTGTGTCTTTCCATAGGCATTAGTAGGATGTTATTCTGGATCATTTGGGTCCACAGGAAACCCAGAACGTGCAAAGAAAACATGAGCATAGAAACTGCCATTATGCTTTAAGGCCTAAAAGATGAAACATAGTGTCTCAATGATGTCAGTAGTGGAAAAGATATTTCAGAAGAGAAAACTGAAACACAGAAAAACCAAGAAATAACAGAAGTCTTTAAAATCTGTCATTATGGATGGGTTTCCAAAACATAAAACCAAAAATCCTCAAAAACTAAGTGACAAAACAATATATATAAAGTTCAACTAGATGCTTAAAAAAGATAGTACCTCAGCGGGATAATACTTCAAAGAAAGTGACCTGGTACTCTGAGGGACCCAAACAGCATAAGGAATATTAGTTTCATGCCAAACAAGAGCACTTTCATTACTGAAGTCATTGAACCTGTCGTGCTCTGAGAGGTATAACCACATATCCTGAAAGAAGAGAACCCACCATTAGATCAAAAATGCCACAGGTCACTGAAAATCAAGGCCAAGCCACCATCCAAAGATTAAAAGTGGCACCTTTAAAGACCAGATATTGAAGGGCAGATTATTGGACTAAAAGAAGAATATATACAAGCCAATGACAAATTTGAAAGCAAATGCTGCAGAGAGCTGCAAATCTTAGTAACACAGAAAACAAACGTGTTAATCACCATTAAATACCCAATCACAACGTGCATATGGTTATTATGAGGTAAACTTTGAAGAACATTATACCGAATAATTTGAACGAATTATGAGAAAATAAGATAAACGAATCCATTAGATGTTCCACCCAGCCAAACCCAGAGTGAAGGGTAGCATAAAGGGTTACAAAATAACCAAGCTAACCAAAACAAGTAAACTCTTGTATTCAGTCATTCACAGCACTTGAAGATCAAACGATGCTGAAACAAACCAAAAGGAACGATTTTTGCAATGGAAACAAAGAACAAACATAAAATCAAATCAAAGTCAACTTGAAAACCAATTACTTTCCCAACAAAACAATAATTTAAACACAAACCAAAGGAGCTAGATGCATATAAACGATGAGAAAATAGCGTAGAGTACCAAAGATTCGCCCTTTTGGAAGATGTTGGACATAAGGAGAGAGGGATCAGAGGGTTTCTTGGAAGTAAAGAACTTTGATGCAAAGTACCAGAAAACCGCTATTCTTATGAATCCGACAATCGTCTGTCCAATTCCACCTTGCTCCTGTTGTTGTCTCTGTGTCCCTCCGCCTCCGCCGCCACCTGCTCCTCCTCCTCCGGATGCTGGCGGCGTCATCTTCTCTCTTTCTCTCTCGAACTTGGGGTAAGCGAGAGAGAATCTCAAGTCGGAAGTGAAAGGCTTGAGCTTTTTGTGACACAACACTCACGCTTCTATGTTATGTTATGGGATCGACGTGTTTCTCTTAAATATTTATCTAAAATCAGATTAAATAAATATATACATATATATACACACACACATATGTGTATATAACGTTGAGACCTAAAGAAAGATAAGTAAAAGGAATGATATTTATTTGAGACTTCGAAACTTGAAACGCATTACTCACTGACGCACCACAGTTTGAGAGATGGGCCCTTGCATTGCGTTCTACGTGTTCGTTGAAAATCCTAAATGGGAATGCAAAAACACTTTGGTTTCACTTGAACAACGCTCAAAGATGTAGTCTTTTCATCTGTAATTTGGCACAACAACAACATGCTTGAGATAGATTCTGTCTGCAATGGACACCTACGTGATTACCAACTTATCTCATCTGTTCTCAAATCTTGTGCTGCTCTCTCGGCTATCAGCTGGGGTAAGACTCTCCATGCAGGGATTTTGAGGAAAGGCTTTTTAGCTTGCAACTATGTCTCCAAAGCACTGCTTAACATGTATGCCAAATGTGGAGCTCTGAATGATTGCACGAAGTTGTTTGGGGAGATTGGCAACTATGGTCCTGATCCTGTCTTTTGGAATATTCTCTTATCTGGGTTTGCTGGGTCTCAGTCCCCAGTGCATCATGCTGAAACGCTGAGGTTGTTTAATGCAATGCGTGCTTCTCATGAAGCTAAGCCTAGTTCTGTTACTGCTGCTATAATTCTTCCCGTTTGTGCTCGAATTGGAGATGTGAATACCGGTAAAGGCATTCATTGTTATGCTACTAAATCTGGACTGGCAACACATACTGTTGTTGGAAATGCCCTGGTTTCAATGTACGCAAAATGCAGGTTAGTAGACAAAGATGCTTATGTTGCTTTTTCTGGTATTAAAGAGAAAGATGTTGTTTCGTGGAATGCAATTATTGCTGGCTTTTCTGAAAATAAATTGAAAGAAGGGGCATTTTCATTGTTCAATATGATGCTGAGAGACCAAATAAAACCGAACCATGCAACCATCGCCAGTATTCTGCCTGTTTGTGCTTCTATGGATAAGAATGCTGCCTATTGTCTTGGAAAAGAAATCCACTGCTATGCACTTCGTCACAATGAGTTCTTGGCTGATGCATCTGTCTGTAATGCTTTAATCAGTTTTTATTCAAGAGTTGGGTATGCAGAAGAAGCAGAATTGTTGTTTAGGAGGATGGAGTCAAAAGATTTGGTTTCGTGGAATGCTCTTATAGCAGGATATGCAACAAATGATGATTGGTCAACATCTCTGAAGTTATTTCATGAACTAGTCTCGGTTGAGATTATTTGGCCTGATTCTGTCACCATGGTTACTATTCTTCCTGTTTGCGCACAACTCAAACATTTGCAGTTGGGCAGAGAGATCCATGGCTATGTTCTCCGACATTTTTGCTTATATCAGGATACATCTGTTGGCAATGCCCTTGTCAAATTTTATGCTAAATGTGGTGAGACAGAAGCTGCATATTACACATTCTTGATGATCTGTAGGAGAGACATTATATCATGGAACTCAATGCTTGATGCCTTTGTAGAAGGTAGACGTGACACTCAATTTGTAGAACTGTTCCAGTGGATGCTCAAAGAAGGAATCAGGCCTGACTACATTACAATTTTAGCCATATTGCAATTTTGCTTTAATGTTTCAGAACTAAATAAAGTGAAAGAGACTCATGGTTATTCAATTCGGTGTGGTCTTTCATCATGTGATGTAGAACCTACTTTTGAAAATGCATTACTTGATGCGTATGCCAAATGCGATGAGATTGAGTATGCATTTAAGGTTTTCCAGGCTTTATCAGAAAACAGGAACCTGATCTCTTTTAACTCATTGATCTCAGGCTATGTAAGTAGTGGATTGGTTGATGATGCATGCATGATTTTTAACAGGATGCATGCTACAGACCTGACTACTTGGAACTTAATGATCCGAGCTTATGCTGAAAATGATTGCAATGAGCAAGCTCTTGATCTTTTTCATCAATTACAAGCTCGAAGAATGAAGCCTGATACAGTTACTATAATGGGTCTCCTTCCAGTATGTACTCAAATTGCTTCATTACACTTGGTGAGGCAGTGTCATGGATATGTTATTAGATCTTGTTTTCAGGATATGCACATGGAGGCAGCTTTGCTAGATGTATATGCAAAATGTGGCTGCATTGGTTGTGCTTTCAAGCTTTTCAAATCGAACCCGAATAAGGATCTTGTTATGTTCACTGCAATGGTTAGTGGGTATGCAATGCATGGCATGGGGGAAGATGCACTTAAAGTTTTCTCTTGTATGCACGAGTCAAATGTGAAGCCAGATCATGTTATCATCACTGCCGTCTTGTCTGCTTGTAGTCATTCTGGTCTAATTGATGAAGGGTTGAAGATATTTTACTCCATGGAGATGCTCTATGGAATGAAACCAACTATGGAGCAATACTCCTGTGTGGTGGATCTCCTTGCTCGAGGAGGTCGAATTAATGATGCATATTCAATTGTGACGGGAATGCCCATTGAAGCTAATGCAAATGTATGGGGGACATTGTTGGGTGCCTGCAGGATGCACCATGAGGCTGAATTGGGAAAATTTGTGGCAGATCATTTGTTTCAAATTGAAGCAAGCAACATTGGGAACTATGTTATCCTTTCAAACCTATATGCAGCTGATGCTAAATGGGATGAGGTCATGGAAGTAAGAAAACTGATGAAGATAAGAGACCTAAAAAAACCAGCTGGGTGTAGTTGGATTGAAGTTGAGAGGATAAATAATTTATTTGTTGCTAGCGATTCTTGTCACCCTGAGAGAGGCACTATTTTCAGTGTGCTAGGTATCCTGGATCAACATATAAAAAATCCTTTCAAGTTAAGTGAACAGTTAAGCTTCAGCCTCTAGAGTATCAAGTGAATTAAAGATGAGTTGCTTTAGAAAACACCAACTTATTGGTTTCCATACGAAGAACCGAATTGCTTTCGGCTGTCAGATACACTATTATTTTTCTCAGAATTGCTCCTCCACCGATTATCTACAATATCAAGTATGAATTTACTGCTTTCTACCTGCTTCTTGGTGAGCTGAGCACATGGGGTCATAAGCTGCTGTTAGTTTGCTCTATCAACTTCAGTAAATGATGAATTCTAATATGTATACATCTAACACAGATAGGCCAGATACAAAATCTTGTTCACTTGGCAGATGGAGTAGTTGCAAGAAATTGTGCATGTCCTCATTATGGGCTTTAATCCCGACAGACCAGTTAGATTATAGGGTACTTCTTATGTAATTTACTGAGAAAGACCTAAAATAGGGTACTGTATGACTGGAGTAATGATTGGTTCTGCTTGCTCTTTGCAGTTTCAACTTGATATGGTTTCTGTAGCACGCCAATATTTCAAGATGTCAGGCACATGTGTCAACCCAAAGGCCTGGGAGTTGTAAGGATTCTGAAACCTGTTATTGTTTTTTATTATCATCCAACATAATTATACAGTTAGTGGATTAGCTATAATATTCTCATTCATATTTGACTGAATCTATTAGGAAGAATCTCTGTCCAACATAATGTTAATTTGGGACTCTAAAAATCAGTGTTGTTGCCGTTTACATATGACTAATGTGAAGCTTAAAGAAACAAAATAACCATGAGATAAATGGTTTGAGATCATATATATATAGAAATGTGGATAGCATATTGGCTCATATGTCTATAACAAATGAGGTAATTGATGATATTTGATGTTGACCCTTGATTGTTATATTTTAAGGGATTAAAATGTAAATAAGAAATATGAGTACAGTCACTTGAGTAGTAAAAGGGACCAATAGCATTGTTGTCTCCCAACTTGATCATTGATACATATTTGGTCTCTCCAACTAGTCCTGTGCAGTGTTTTCATTAGGGCTACTCTTTTGCCACTTCAATGCAATCCCTTTGAAAATATTGATCTTGTATATGATGATGCTAGTCAGTGATATACTAAAGAGTTCAGCTTCCTGCATCTGATCACATATTCTGAATGTTGATGAATAGTTGCATTTTTAACTCCAATCCTATTTTCAATGCATAAACTGTCTTATCCTCATTTATTACTTTCATGTGGCATAATTATTGTAATAGAATATCTTGTGAATGCCTAGCAAAGTGCAAAATGGAACATAAACATTAGTATTCAAAGATAAAAGAGTTATGCTATTGTATCTGCTGCTATTTCAAATGCTTTATATATGTTGGCATTAGATGTTGTACTATGTAATGGTGGACAATTAGATCTAGAAATTCATTTTTGAAGTCACATTTTGTCATTAGTTCTGGGGGATGTCAATGGGATCAATGTCAGTAACTCTGGTTCAGATGATCTCGGTTTATGTCTGGGTGATGGACGTAAGTAAAATCACTTCTCTTTAAGTGCCTTTTCTTCCTCACTGTTTAGTGCAAAAGCCATTGATTCTTCTTCGTTTTTGCTTTCCTGCTTTGATAGTTTAGAGAAAACTGTAGAAGGGGTTCCCACAGGACTTGGAAGATACGGTGGATGATGTACAAGGTCTGAAGTTGACTGGAGGTTTGATTACTCAAGCTTGGGCCTTAGGTATTGCCTTCTCCCATATAGTCTAGATGCTGACCACCTCATGCCTGAAAACTTTGTAGCTATTATCCTTGAACTGCATCACTCTCTGAGGGGCCCACAAACACTGCACAAACTCTCGAAAAGCACACTTATCTGTTTGAACAAAGTAGTTAAAAGTTTACAATCCGCTGCATATTGCCTTGCTGGTTTCTCCATGGATGCTTTTCGTTTAGAATGAACTGTTTGCTAATGATTTCGCCTCCAACCTGTGATCCATTACAGCAATATATGATTAGCTAGAACTTAAGCACTTGAAGGAAAGCGCATGCTATTAACAGAATCAACTTCTGAACATTTAGTTGCTATCTTGATGTCAATTCCTAAAATCAGCCTAATCTTCATTGTCAGGCTAATATGGTAGATCCAAGGGGCTACTATCTTCTCCTAAAAGATTGCTAGAATTTGGCCACCTATGTGAATTGGTAAAATGCTTATGAACAATTCTCTATATGCTTATCACAACTCATAACTCAATCTATATATGCTTCAGACTGCTGTGTTCCTCTGTCAAAATTCTTTTGGTCTTCATGTTTCTAATAAACTGTAGCTTTCTTCATGTCAAGCACTATCTGGATGTAAGTATCTGACGCCCATGGTTTGTTAGAATGTGCATTTCCATACATATTTAAGTGCAATGCATTGCATTTAGATTTAGTAGAACCAAAATAGGGATATCTACTGTAAATGGATTGCCAGAAAGATTGCTCTTTTATATTGTGTTGAGAAAACTAGAAAATAGAATACCAAGAAACTCTAGGAGCAGCTGACCAAGAACAATGGAAAACATCTATGTGTGTGTGTGCGTGTGTGGTGGGGAAAACTAAGAAAGGCCACTTTTATCATTTTTTTGTCCTACAAATATGTTTCAGAAATGTTTGCTAAACTTACATTTATACTCTAAACAACATTTTTTGTGTTTTTTTTTTTTTGGAGTGTTCTTTTGACTGACAATTGGGTCTTCTTCGCTTTTTAAAATTTCTTTTTTTTTCTTCTTTCCTGTGTTGAGATAAGTAAAAAACTTCTGTAAAATGTTATTTTTACCATTATTACAATATATGTGTATACATATATATATATAGCTTTGAGGATAAATGGAGCCTCTTTGTTTAAGACTTATATTCAGTTGTTACTATTTGCACATAAACTTGAAAATAAATAGGTTGAAAATTATTTCATTTCCCTTGACATTCTATACATTGAATAAGGCCTAGGACAAGTTTATCCACAAAGAACAAGAAATAGTAATGTGGTGTCCAAGTAGCACTTGGGCCCAGATTTGGCCCGATAAGGTTTCAAACTTTTCTAAATTTATAGATATTTTAAAACTTTAGGTTAAATTTAGATTAAATGAAGTTGAAAATTTCAAAACTTTATAAGCTAGACTACCCAAAATTTGAATTTTGTTCTTGTAACCAAAATGCCAACTTTATGTACAAGTGTTGAGGAGTGTTAATGTAAGGAAATAAGGTAGTTGACAGGTAACAGCAGAATCCATGCAATAAATGCTGTCAGATTCGAAAATAATTCCTACATAATATAAGAAAGATTTCTTATCACTTCATGTTCTTTTTCTGAGTGTGTGGATCAAAAAACCAGTGTTTTTAGATGATTTTTTTCACTCAAATCTTTCTTATGCTTCTGGTCTCTGGTTTCTGTCTCATTTGTTTTTCTTTTCTTCCGGATTTTTAACAGTCTCCGCCGTTTCTGTCATTTAAGTTCTTCACTTGTTCATATTTCAAGAACCCATTTTTGTTACAGGATTTCATCTATTTTTTGCGTCTTTGAGCTGAGAAAGTAAAGTCATGGTGTCTGAAGATTTCAGCTTTCCCAAGATCAACAGCCTACCTACTCCAAACTTTCTGATATCACCTTCTTTATGGCGGATATCTTCTGTAGTTTATCCTGATGAAGGTGGACAAAGCAGCAATAAGAAAGAAGCTTCAGATCTTGAAAGGAAAAGCTTTTCCTACTGCTATGATGAGAAGATGGACATGTTATGGGAAGACTTCAACGAGGAGTCAGTTCGTCGGAGGATTTCTTGTTTGGAGAAAGATCATGAGAGTCGATTATCAGTGTCAGAGAGATCAGGTAAGAATAATAAGATTGAAACTAAAACTGGGTCGAATTCTGATGAGTCAGGCAAGCAAAAGAAATGTTGTTGGAAGAGCAAAAGAGGGTATAGGTTGAAGTATCATCATCAGCAACGTCCACAACAACCTAGTAGACCATCATCATCACAAAGCATGACTAAGGTCGTCAAGGTTTTGAAGAACATTTTCCCTCTTAGTGATCCTGGTCAGATCAGGAAGTGGTAACAAAATTTACAGAGTTTCTGCTACATACCATTCTTCTGGTAGACATTCGTTTTCGCAGGTTTTCTTAGAAATTCATGTCAAGGACACAGAAGAGCTAGTTTGGTTTGTCTAAAGAGAGGAACTAGTTCTGATTCTGATTCCTATACCTATTCCAGACAAAAAAGGGTTTCTTAACGTTGTAATAAAGTTATCATATGCTTTCCTTTTTTTGTCTTATTATTCTTCTTTCTTGGTTGGATTCTCACCCACCAAATTCCCATGCAAAATCCAAATAATATTTATCCTCTAAAACCCTTCTCACAAACTCCAGGATTTGATGTTTATATAAGAAAATGAAAGCATATCCATGACGGAAGTAACCGAAAAGTATCATATAATATATGTTTATGCAATTATAGCAAATGGAAGGTGAAACTAATAACTACGCATGACATGATCAGCTGCACCAGTTAAAGTCCCTCCAGGCTCCTGCTGAGTTTTATTTGTAGAGAAAAGAAGCATTCCATCGATTTCTGCAGACGATCATCACAATCTAAAATTGCTGCAGATTCAACATTAACCAACAAATTGAGTTAATATTGTAGATTATGCAGTTTGCTACTTCTAAAGAAAAGAAATTAGCAGAAGTTGAAGAATTTGATGACAACTTACGTATTCATATAAGATGTTTATCTGAGATGAGCTAGGATTCGCAATCTTGGCAAAAGCTTCGTATGGTAATACCAATGTGGTTGAACAGTCGTGGCAGATGTCTACAATCTTCACCTCCATTGTAACCCCATTGCACGAGGAATCACCTACACATTTCACTTTGTAGTAATGGTTACACGCGTTATCATATATTCCAGCTCTCGGTCTAGCTCCAAATATGCCTTGATCGTCATTCCCGATGCAGCTGTTAGATAGACAGGAAACAAAATTACTAGATAGTTATCACATCATCTGCTAACATAACATGAAACATAATAGGTTGCCATAGCCAAATGACAGAAGCTCAACTCAAGCAGTATCAGTACTGCAAGAACTGAGAAGGAGAATTGAAGGGATAGATTTGCCATCTGTATAGTATATATGATTATTAGTTTCTTTCTTGTGAAGGTATGGGGGTTGATGAGCGTGTATTTATAGCACTTCGGGTTAAGTTTGAGTAGAGCTTACATGGTTCATTCAATGTCTCACCCTTTAGTGTGTTAAGATTGAGTAGAGTTAATATTGAGGATTCAACCTTTTGAGTCCAAGAAAGGATCTTAGTTTACTAAGTATTGTTAGTGTCAACGTCCTGGTAATAAACAAATGAATCATCTGTTTTTTGGTTACTCCGCCATAAATTTACTGATGTGTGCTAATAACTTGGAAACGTCCTGGTAATAAACAAATGAATCATCTGTTTTTTGGTTACTCCACCATAAATATACTGATGTCTGCTAATAACTTAGAATGATTTTCTTCTGGTGGGAATCAGCAGAGAATTTATTTTGTGTCTTGAAGCTCTTTGTTTTCTGTCTTCAAATGCTTTTATTCCTCTACGTAACTTGGCAAGCAAAAAGAAGGAATTACTGGAGAAATCTCTATATGCAACTTACCTGCCAACTCTTTTTACTGATTTTAAGTACAAATTTGATGGCAAGTGTTTATAGGTACACAGAAAGGAAGCATCTTTGTTTTTGCCCTTAATCATTTATCAAATTCTTTTGTTTGTTTACTTCTAACTTCAGTTTCCTACAAGATTCCAAAGCTTTTAACTAGCCCTCGATCTGCATTCTGCTAATATCAAGTAATAAGAACAATGCATCAGTACTCAAAAGAGTTCCTCAGTACTCATATTAGCAGAAGCAACAGAGACAATTGACCCACCTGAGGATCAAGATAATTTACAACATAAATCATACTAAATTCCTAGCTCCATTGCTTGCAAGTCCAAATGCACCCCCAAGTTAATTGTTCGTCTCATGGTTCTCCTCCCTATTCCTCCATTGCCCTTCCTCATCATCGCAGCAAATTCTCCATAATCTATTTGTCCATCCTGCAGAACAATTTACAGCCAATGGTCATAACAGTATGTGTTCATGAAATGAATGTATCTTATGCACAACACAAAACTGAAAAAGTGGTTGATTATATATCAGGAACTTCCTTATGAGAGTAAAAGCCTATAGCAAGTTAATAACAAAAGAATAAGCTTACATTATCTTGATCAATTTCTTTAATCATTTCATCAAGGTGGAGGTCACTCAGGCCAAACTCTTTGCAGGCTTGTTGTAGCTCATCAATAGTTATGTAACCACTACCGTCTTTGTCAAAGAAAGAGAAAGCAGATACTAAGTTTTCCTCCCTCTCCAACTTATTCAAGTGCAAGGTGGCAGCAAGAAATTCTCCATAGTCTATTGTTCCGCTATTGTCAATATCAGCCTGCAAAGCATTCACAAGACCATATTCCCGATCAAGAAGATATCACAAGTTGATATCAAAGTTAATCATTGTAAGGTTGGAAATCTGTTATCTTACTGCTTCCATCAAATCTTGTATTTCAGACTCCATTAGTTCCGAGCCTACTCTCTTTAGGCCTTCTTTCAATTCATCAAGGGTTATTGTTCCGCTATTATCAGTGTCTATCATCCTGAACAATTCTTTCAAACCGCCGATCTCTTCTTCTGAAAGCCTCTCAGCTATGACCTAATTTAGTACAAAAACATTATGAACAATCACATGATACCACCACGATAACGTATACATCTGAATATGGCAACAAATACATCACTAGAGCTTAAATCAGAAAATCCATCTCTATTAATATATCAACTATATCTACATGACATGGATTCTCATCTCTATTAATATATCAACTATATCTACATGACATGGAGTCTCATCTCTATTAATATATCAGAAACTAAACAATTATTCTTCCTTGCATGAACCACGTAGTCAGCTACACCTAATTATCACTATTCTATGTCAGAAAATTAGAATATAACACAATGAGAGAAGAGATTGGAAAACAATATAGAGAAGAAAGAATTCAAAAATGGTGGTAAAGGTAGAAAGGCCTCAAGGTTTTGCACCAAGATGAGCGACAGAAGGAATATTCATCCAGAAGGATTAGCTAATCTGTTCATAATCATCACATTTTAAACTGTGGAGCACCTCTAAAGAAAACAATATCAGGCTGCAAAATATGAATAGCAGAATAAAATCTCTTCATCTGAGTTTATCTGCTCATAACCTAATTGAATTTCATAATTATGCTTTCTACAAGATCCTTACTCGCAAAGCCATCTTTTTAAGCTTGTTCATTGCAGAGAAGTGCTTCAACCGTGAAAAAACAGCAGAATCAAGAGGTTTATCTGGGGCAATTCTGTCATCCACAATCCAAGGGTGGCCTGAAGTAAAAGATTGTGTGAACATCATAAATATGACATAAATCCAACACTGTTTTCTATAACTTTTTAAAAGTTACAGTTCTAGTGCGACTTACATAAAACTTCATGGGCAGTCAACCTGCTCTTTGGATTCCGTTCAAGCATTTTTCTTATAAGATCCTTGGCACTGTCAGAAATGCTAGGCCATGGTTCAGACTCAAAATCCAGTTTTCCTCGCAATATCTGCCGAAAGATCCCTGTTTCAGTTTCTGGAAGAAAAAAGGATGAAGTAAAGTCCTTACTGTGAATTAGAAGTAAAATGATAAGAAAATTCTTTTCCTCATTCTAGTTGACCCAGACTCCCTTATCAATTTATACATTTGAAGATGTTTACCTGCCCAAAAGGGTGGCACCCCACTTAATAAGATGTATAGGATGATCCCTGCACTCCAAACATCTGCTTCGGGTCCATAATATTTGCGTAACACCTCTGGTGCCACATAGTACGGACTTCCAACAACATCAGAAAAGTATTCACCTTTACAGAAACATGCAAGGAGATAGTATCAGATTGAGAGTTACAAGAATGATAATGACATTTGATGAAGGGAAACAAATTAAGATGCTTATTGAAGATCAAAATGCTTTTCTCATAAATCAATAAGTTCTAACCAGAGTATAAATAGCTTGTGTAAATATGTCATGATGCATATAAAAGAGATTATGGACATGTTATAACTTAATGTGAACACTTTTATTGGATGTAGAAGGGTCCATAGTTGATTGTTTATAGGTATATCCAGAAGATTTGACATGAAAAATCCTGAATCCTAGAGTAACAAGAAGATTGGAGAAAAAACTAAAGAACGAAAGAAACATGGTTAGAATTTCTACAATCAAGTCTAGTTCATACAAAATCTAAGATTACCTTAACAGCACTTTCCCTTACAGCATAGTAAGCTTCAGACTACAATAATTCTAAGACTCCTAAGTAGGTATTGCAAACAATCTGCTAGTAATCTTATACTCAAAGCTATTGCCTAAATGATTAGTAGATCAACAAAAGAGAATTTACTAGGCCAAGCACCTCTCGGTCAACTTGGGCCTTCCCAAGCACAAGCCAGATTAGTTAATCAAAGACAACTAAATTAGTAGCTTCTTCATTATTCAGAAAGAAAACGCGGCAGTATCTTAGTACTTATGTTAGGAATCTTTGATTTTGTACCAGACCGAATGTTCTGGGGTCCTAACAGTCACTGGTATTTTTAGAATTTAGAACATGATTTAGTTCATAGATACAACTATTTATAGAACTTGGGATGGAGAAACCAATCTCAAAGGTTATCTCACTCTGATTGGTAGAAAACAGAACCAAAATTCAGACCAAGAGCTAGTAGAATTGAACCTGGTTTGTAGAATACAGAGAGGCCAAAGTCAGTGGCTTTCAGAGCAGCATCCTCTTCAACGCTAAGGAACAAGAAGTTCTCAGGCTTAAGATCTCTGTGCATGACACCAAGAGAATGGCAACCCTCCACAACCCCAACAATGGTCTTGATCAGCTTAGCAGCCTCTCTCTCACTGTAATGACCTTTCTTCACTATCCTATCAAATAGCTCGCCACCCTCGCAAAGCTCCATAACCAAGTGCACACAGTAGGCATCCTCATATGTCCCTCTGATCCTGACCACATGTGGGTGCTCTGAGAGATGGTGCATGATCTGGATTTCTCTCCAAACATCTTCATAGTCCTCTCTACAAAGAAGCTTGCGCTTGGGAATGGATTTGCAAGCATAGTTTTGGCCAGTAGATTTGTAGGTACAAAGATATGTAGTGCCAAACTGGCCTTGCCCAAGCCTCCTACCTATGATGTAGTGGTCTCGGAGATTCTCTGTTCTGTAGGGAAGAACCCATTTAAGTTTTGTGGGTGTGGAGCAAGTTGATGAGCTTGTTGGTGTTGATGGATTATCCATCACCAATATCGGAGAATCTCAAGAGCAGGTTATGACTCACGGGGACCAAAAAAGAGACCCTTTAAAGAGATAATCAAAGATGGAGTCTTTCGATCGAAAGATGGAATCTTTGGATTGCCAAGAAGAAAAAGGAAGAGTCTTTGGGCCTCAAGTTCGTAACTCCCCCAACCCCACACCTCACTCTTTTTCTTTGAAGAAATGATAAAGGCTAAGACTTAGTCATTCGATTGAACCTTTTTTTTCTTTTTTAGTGTTTCTTCGGCATTCATTGTTCAATGTCCTCTCTCCATCTACCCGAGGGAGTCTCAACTCTCAACGCTCAAGTCTTATTCACAGCACAGACTCTCTCTAACATCAATCTGACAAGGTTAGGTGTGTTTTTGATTCCTTTTTCATGTTTTCTATGGGCATGGGCAGTGTCTGTTTTTGTGTGGTGTTGTCCTGCGGTTTCAGACAGTACTCTGTTTATCACTTTAATCCTTGAAGACCTCAAAACGTGGTTAAATTACAGTTAAGAGATGTAAAATTTGCGCGGAATTAACCACCCTCTCTCTATCCGCGCAGATAAGAGAAAATATGAAACTGTGGGATTTTTAAGATTTTTTTTATATTTTTTATTAAAAAATCATTTTTCTAAATTTTTATTAAAACTGAAAATTAAATAAGCCTAATATAAATAAAAATACGTGAATCAATTATTAATATAAAACTTCAATCTAATTTTAAAATTATTAAATTTACTTTAAACTAATAATTTAAAATTATTGTAAAATTATTAATTTAAATCAATTACAACAAATTTTTTATAAGGTTGATGTTATTATTATTTTTGTTTAATTTAGATCACGTTTAATTAGTTAGAATTAAGTATAAAAAATTAACATTTTAATTTAGATATATTTAATCATTATTTTCCTAAAATTTAAAAAAATTATTACTTTGGATTTGACATGTAAATGTATGTAATTGGTCATAATTAGGTATGATAAGCTACTCTCGAGAAGGTATACAACAGTATATTTATTTCATTAATATTTCATATTATACATTTTTTATATTATTTCATTAATATTTCATATTATACATTATATATATAATTTCATGAAATTTTAGTACTTAAAATTAAGGGTATCAATTTTATTTTTTAAAAAATCAAAACGACGTAATTTTCAACAAAACGATGTTAGTTTACTCGTACTCAATTGGTCCTCAGGCAGGGTTGAACATAAACAACCCAGCCCTTAGCTCCGCCTAAGGCTCGATCAATCCAAAAATTGAACCCATTGCCAAATTTACTTAAAATTAGACTAATTTTAGTTTAAATGTATCAAATTCTATAAAAATGAGTCAATAACTCCCAACTCTTTTTTCTTATTTTGCTAGGGTCAAAGGTATTATTTTAAAATAATATCTATTGATCTAGACATGCCATTTATGAGAAGTTTATTAGTTTAATGACATGATGTGGCCTCCAACTTATATGATGATTTTGCCTCGCATTATAAATGTTTGTTTTACATTAAAAAAATCACAATACATACACATATGATATATATATATATATATATATATGTGTGGCTTTCATAACATTAATAGGCTATTTGGAAGCCAAAATATTAAAAAAAAAATTCCCTTTTAATGTAATTATTAAAGAGAATCCATTGAAGCAAGGTCCCAAGGTGGTTAGCCACATAAGAGGGTATCTGAGATTTATATATATATGTCAATGTATCTGATCATGGCCCGAAAATTTCAACCCAAAATCTGAACAAATGTTAGGCTAGATCTTCCAAACTTAATTCAAGCTTTATCCATTGCACACAACTAAAAAGACAACTCTGGTTGGAGGCCTACCCCAACTCATGCTATCACTGATGCACCTTTTTTGCATAGTAGTTAGTAGAGAAGGGAATGGGATATGCTTTCAATTTCATGAAGAGGAAGAATGAGCATTTCACTATCCAGTCTACATAATATAGGTATACTTTCACCAGTCTAGGAAATGCAAATAAAAAGGGTACCGGTCATAGTGTTAATAAAGCTTGTATTCCTGCGAATAAGTATAAACCAAGATTGTCCTACCTGGCCAATTTTTTAGTAGGTCATATGTACGTAGAAGTAATTATATAGCCAATAAGATTAGATTGTTGGTATTGTTGTTGGTTTGATGATTTGGAAATTCCAGGAGCTCATGTGTTCAGCCTCCAAAACCTGTACAAAAAATCTAATCCTACTCTAAAGCTGACTAACTACTCTATCAAGAACATTCTTTCCTATTTGCTACCTCTTCATTTCATATGCTTCGTTTACCATATTTTCCTTGACGCCTCCAATGTGATAACAGAATTTGAAATCTGTAGCATCTGTTGCTCCACCTTAGCTTTTCAATTCACCATATCCTTGAACATTATTTACAGGAAATGTCTGAAGGTGAATTCTGAAATAAATAACATAGTTAGTTATGTTACAAACATTTAGAAAGAGCTCAGAAGGTGAATGATTCAACTTTAATTGGAGTAAATGCATAAAACAATCTAAAGTAACAATAATTTTTAAACCTCCAATGGTGCTTTCCCGTATTCTGTTCTTCAGCTTTAGTTTTTTTTTTTTTTGCTTTTCAGTTGAATACCATTGAAGATAATTAATTAAGCCATTTCCATTGACACTAACTGATTTATCAGGATGATGATTTTAAAGGAAAATCTTCTATTCTTACAATTTTAACCAAAAAGTAGTATGATTTTAAGGTATAGACAAATTTCTTATCATGGAACTAATGGAAATGACTTCATTAATCGGTTACAACAATAGAAAAAGATCAAAATAAAAGAACTGAAATGAACAAACTTAATAGGAGGATTGAAAATATGATCATACCTATTTGCCTTGGAATCTAGGAATGCAGGGGCAACAAGTATTTCGGGGTAGCAAGAATTTTGGTTCTATGTTTAAGGAGATTGTGTATAGAAGTCAAAGATGGATAAGTATAAACTGACATGTTTGGAGAATAATATGCAGTCTTACATAGAACATCTCTCC
>JANZLC010000200.1:30563017-30580827 GCA_026413385.1 Erythroxylum gracilipes
GGGGGGGGGTTATGGCCGCTAGAGTTGTGAATACACATTTTAAGGATTGGGTGAATAATGTAGTCTCCATGACTTGGGCTTTGTGGGATCAAAATTCACCTGGCGAAGAGGAACGACACAAGCACGTTTGGACGGTATGTTTGGATAGACATCTTGGCTTAGGGATTTCCCCCATACGGTCAATCATCATTTACCTTTTCTGGGCTCCGATCACCATCCTTTATTGGTCCATATAAATAGCCCTCCCCTGAGGGTACCGAGATCCCCAGGATTTTGGTTTCAAAATGCTTGGTTAACTCATGCGGGTTTTGACGATGTGGTAGCCGAACATTGGTTACCGGCTGAGGAGACGTTCAGTAAATCACTAGCCAGCTTCTCTAATCACCTTATGCGGTGGAATAAGGATGTCTTTGGGAATATCTTCCACCATAAAAAACGACTACTTTCCCGGTTGGAGGGTATACAGCGAGCTATAGAGACTGACACGGTGGACTAGTTACTAGACATAGAGGAACGTCTGAGCACCGAACTCCTACAAGTGTTACGTGAAGAGGAACTCTACTGGCATCAGCAAGCCAAATGTGTATGGATATCAAAGGGTGATCGAAACACCAGATTTTATCATACTATCACCCTTGCTAAAAGGATAAAGTTAAAAATAGAACGTCTTTTTGACGACACGGGATCGTCAGTGCCTAATCCAGATCAACTGAGCCACTTGGTTAGAAATTTTTATGTCCAATTGTATACCCCCGAAGTCGAAATTGGCCATCCGCTGCCGATCACTGGAGGTTTTGCCCCAGTATTAGTGGAAAGGGTCCAAGCACTCGCCTTTCCACTCCATGAATGCGCTTTTCTTTCAAACTCAATGGGAAAAGGTAGGGTTTGACGTGGTGGCTTTTATTCAGGCCATTTTCTGACTGGAACGCTGGGACCAGGAATTGAATCAAACCATCCTGGTTTTAATTCCTAAAACCCCCGCTCCTACCAATATTTCCCAATTTAGGCCCATTAGCCTTTGTACAGTGCGTTATAAATTTTATCACTAAAGTTATTGTGAATTGTTTGAAAGCTCACCTGGACTATCTTGTTGAGGAAAACCAATGCAGTTTTATTTCTGGTAGATAAATTACTGATAATATTATTATTGCGTAGGAAATCATATACTCGATGAGGAAAAAGCAGGGGAAGACGGGGTATTTTGCTCTGAAGGTAGACCTAGAAAAAGCTTATAATCGGCTTCACTAGGATTTCATTCAAAATACCTTAACCGATATTGGAATCCCACATAATCTCCTATGTGTCATTATGCAGTGCGTAACAATGGTGTCAATGCAAGTTGTCTTGCAAGGTACTTTATCGGACCCGTTTAAACCTTATTGCGGCTTTAGACAAGGTGATCCGCTCTCACCCTATCTTTTTGTCTTATGCATGGTAAGATTAGGGCACCTTATTTCGCAGGAAGTGAGTCAAGGTCATTGGAAACTGATTAAATTAGGTCCCACAGGGCCTCCTTTATCCCATTTATTTTTTGTCGATGACCTAGTCCTATTTGGTGAAGCTACGGAAACGTAAACGAGAGTGATCACGAGGACCCTGGAAACTTTTTGTAAAGTTTCAGGTCAGCGCATTAACTTTGATAAAACTCGGATATTTTTCTCCAAGAACGTACCTCGTATTACAGCACGTCGTCTTAGCCATGCTATATAGGTTACCAGTACGAACAATCTTGGAAAATATCTAGGAGTTCCTTTGATTCATGAGCGTGCCACTAGAACTACTTACCAGTACATGCTAGATAATGCCCAAAAGAAGTTGTCTGGGTGGCGATCTAGGTTGTTATCGCTAGCGGGCTGAGTTACTCTAACTCAATTAGTGATCTCGTCCCTTCCTATTTTCACGATGCAAACGGTACGTCTTCCCTAGCAATTATGTGATGATTTGGAAAAATTAATGCGGGATTTTATATGGGGGTTACAAGATGGACAACGGAAAATGCATCTTGTTAAGTGGGCAGCAGTATGTCAACCCAAAAAAGCGGGGGGCCTGGGCATTAAACGCATTAGATCTTCCAGTGATGTCCTTCTTACTAAGCTCGGATGGGATTTACTTACTCAACCCACAACCTTATGGGTCCAGACTCTTAGAGCAAAATACCGAGTGGATACTCATCATCTTCCTTAGACCTTAGCTCGAAACGGAGCTTCGGTGCTTTGGAGAGGGATCTTAGCGACATGGAAATCTGTGCGTCAATGAGCTAAATGGAACCTAGGAAATGAACGACGCATCCTTTTCTGGCTCGATAATTGGGTCAATGACTGGGGTCCTCTCTATTTAGTAGCATATACCACCATTCCTAAAAGCGATCTCAATGCTACAATCTCTGACTTTACTAATGAACAAGGAAACTGGCATTGGAATTTATTCCAACATTACCTCCCTTCCACCGTTTGTATGATTATCACATCAATCCGACCTCACATCACTGATCGGGATGAAGATCAATTGGTCTGGGGGTACACCAATCACCGAAGGTTCACAGTGGCGTTGGCGTACGAGCTCATTGAGAATATCACCACATACGTCTCCAGCAGGTCTTGGGAGGAAATATGGAAATGGGTTGGACCACAGCGGATCAGGTCTTTTCTTTGGCTCTTGATAAAGTGGAAATTACTGACAAATTAGTAGCGTTTGACACTCCATCTAACAGCAGAGCCTGGTTGTCCCTCCTGTGGATAGGAAGAGTCGACTTTACAAGCTATAAGAGATTGCACTCGAGTCAAATCCTTCTGGCGTAAATTTCCATCTGCAATGGTAAATATGGCATTTTTCTAACATGATGAGGGGACCTGGCTTCTTTCTAACCTCGACATCACTTTCAATTGAATCAAGTAGCGTGGGCTACCATTTTTGGTGTCGCTTGCTGGTTCTTATGGAAATGGAGAAACAACAACATTTTTTAGGCTGGTTTTGTCTGGCCAGTAGATGAAACTAAAATCGTCATGAATTATGTTAATTGGACCATCTGGGCCAGAGAGATGGAAAGTTGTGTCTTTCCGGTGCAGGGTTTGTCGTTGGGTACGTTGGTAGGTTGGACCAAACCCATGGAGGGGTGGGTCAAGATTAATACCGATGGAACGGTGAAAATAGGATCCAACATGGCCTTAGCTGGAGGCGTAATTAAGAACTACCACAGTCACTGGTGCGTAGGCTTCCTATAGAACATAGGAGTAGGCGAACCTTTGGTTGCCGAACTCTGGGGAGTATATTTAGAACTCACACTAGCTTGGGAGCAGGGATATCGCCGCGTGATAGTTGAAGTTGATTCACTCAAGGTTATTAACATTCTTTCTTCCTCTACTAACGCTATGTCTGACATTAATCTTTTGGTGGCAGGTATTTGAGGGTTGATGCATCGAGCATAGGAGGTGCAAATTAAGCATATATTTCGAGAAGGGAATCAGTGTGTCGATAGCCTGGCTACACTCGCCTCTTTAGCAGGACCAGGACTACATATCCTTCAGGAGCCGCCGATGAGTGTCCAGGATGTTTTACACCAAGACATGAATGGAGCTCTTTACCGTAGAACTCTACGTTAGTAGAGTGATCGGGGTCGCGTAGTAGTTTTCTTTGGTTTTTCTTTCCTTGTAAACATATAGATATATATAATCATAACACAATAATAATAAAGTACAATTTAATTCATTACAACAAAATTAATCAAATAAAAATCCAATACAACACATTACAAGTAGTGAATTCCAATACATCACATTACAAGTAATCCACTATTAGTAACCAAATACATGTCTAATTCATTACAAAAATCACAATCATTTCATTTTCTTAAGCCATTCGATTTGAAGATCAACATTTTAAGCGCAACAAACATCTCTCTATTATTAATATAAAACTTCAATCTAATTTTAAAATTATTAAATTTACTTTAAACTAATAATTTAAAATTATTGTAAAATTATTAATTTAAATCAAATACAGCGAAAATTTTACATCGTTGATGTTATTATTATTTTGTTTAATTTAAATCACATTTAATTAGTTAGAATCAAGTATAAAAATTTACCATTTTAATTTAGATATATTTAATTGTTATTTTTCCTAAAATTAATTTTTTTAATATAATTAATACTTTTAATTTAATCTATAAATATATGTAGTTGGTCATAATTAGTTATGGTAAACTACTTTTAAGAAGGTATACGACAGTACATTTATTTCATTAATATTTCATATTATACATAGTTTTTTATATATAATTTTGTGAAATTTTAGTACTTAAAATTAGGGATATCAATTTTTATTTTTTAAAAAATCAAAATGACATGATTTTCAACAAAATGATATTGTTTTGCCTATACCCAGTTGATCCTCAAGCAGGGTCGAACCTAGGCAACCCAACCCTTAGCCCTACCTAAGGCCCGATCAACCCAAAAATTGAACCCAATGCCCGCTTAAAACTTGGTCAACCATTGCCAAGTTTGCTTAGAATTAGACTAATTTTAGTTTAAATGTATCAAATTCTATAAAAATGAGTCAATGTATCTGAGATTTATACATATATGTCAATGTATCTGATCATGGCCTAAAAATTTTAACCCAAAATCTAAACAAAAATTAGGCTAGATCTTCCAAACTTAATTCAGGCTTTATCCATTTGACACAACTAAAATGCCAACTCTGGTTGGAGGCCTACCCCAACTCATGCTATCACTGATGCGCCTCTTTTGCATAATAGTTAGTAGAGAAGGGAATGGGATATGCTTTCAGTTTCATGAAGAGGAAGAATGAGCATTTCACTATCTAGTCTACATAATATAGGTATACTTTCACCAGTCTAGGAAATGCAAATAAAAAGGGTACTGGTCATAGTTTTAATAGAGCTTGTATTCCTGCAAATACGTATATACCAAGATTGTCCTACTTGGCCAATTGCCTAGGATCAGAGAACCATGGCCAAATTTTTAGTAGGTCATATGTAAGTAAAAGTAATTATATAGCCAATAAGATTAGATTGTTGGTATTGTTGTTGGTTTGATGATTTGGAAATTCCAGATGCTCATGTGTTCAGCCTCCAAAACCTATACAAAAAATCTAATCCTACTCTAAAGCTGACTAACTATTCTATCAAGAACATTCTTTCCTATTTGCTACATCTTCATTTCATAAGCTTCTTTTACCATATTTTCCTTGGCGCCTCCAATGTGATAACAGAATTTGAAATATGTAGCATCTGTTGCTCCACCTTAGCTTTCCATTTCACCATATCCTTGAACATTTCCTGTAAATGCAGAGATAAACAAGTGAGGAAATGCAGAGATAAACAAGTGATCTTAGTCAAATATGCATAAGAAAACTGATAACCAATAACAAATATTACCTGAAAAAGAAGAAATGAGCTGCCATAGTCTAACTTTGAATTCACAGTGGCATATGAATCTGTTGTCACATTAACTTGAGCTTCCTCCCCAGCACAGGTTACCAGTTCTTGCATGTTTCTGTTAATAAAATCAAAATAAGCACAACTGAGATTGAAAATGAAGGTAACAGGGTTTCGTTTTCTTTTGGATACATCCACTGTCCTGAAAGTTGATCAATCACATTGCGTAACCCTTCTTTCAAGATGAGGAATCAAACTTTGTTACCTCTTCATCTTTGTCATTTCCTCCTTAAAAAGCTGCTGCTCTCTAGTGCATATATCCTGAGAGAGACTATCAAAAGGCTTCAACCAAGGTTGTGGAGCTGAATAACTTCCTTGGACTGAAGGATTCAGCCGAGTATTGACAAGATCGGTGCTTTCAAACCAAGATGCAAAATCGTCCCCCTGAATACTGTCCAAATTTGTGCTCTCCAACCAGTCTTCCCATCTTTCAGATGCTGGACTGAAGCCAGGACACTGCTTTGATGTCTGCAGACTGCTAAGTGAATCTGTAATTTCCTTAAGCTGTTTTTCAGTCTTGGACTTCCAAATCACCAGCTCTCTATACATGTCCTGTTCCAAGAAAAAATTACAAATGGAAACTTCCTGGAGCTGGACCGACACAAGCCAACAAAAGGTAAGAAGCTGAAAAGATAACATGAAGCTTTCAATTGATACCTGCATACTACTCAATGAACTTGAGATCTCCATTAGCTGTTGGTCAGTCTTACCTTTCCACTTCACCAATTCCTTGTGCATCTCCTAAGAAGAGAAACAAATCAAATGAGGACTGGACCAGCAATCCTAATCATCTTGCAACACCTTAATTCAACACCAACCTCAATTGGACTCGTTTGATCTTCTTCTTGTTTCTTGGATACAAGCTCCTCCATATCCCTGAAGGGAAGAACATTAATAAAGAAGTAGACTCACCTAAGCTACAAGAAAAATTACCCACTTCTATTTTTACTTAAATTCCTTTCATTACCTCTTCATTTTTGATAGCTCTCCCTTAAGCAGTCTCAACTCTCCAGCACAAATGGAATCTCGGAAGTTGTCACCAACAGGCTTTAGCCAGCTTGGGGGACCATAATTTGGATCTGGTAGCCCAGCTTCACGTTTGATACTAACAAGGTCAGCACTCTCCAGCCAGTACTCCATTATACCATCAGTGTTGTAACACCGACGGAAGCGTTCTAAGCCACCTGGCGCCAATTTCCCATCAATGTGTTTCAATAAATGGTCTAAGAGCCCAGTGTCACATATGTGTTTACGAGCTGCCATTCTCAGCACGGGCCGAGAAATGGGATTGTCAAGGACAGCCCCTTCAGCTTTCATGACCTCCAACATTCTTTTCTCAGCCAGCTTATACCTTTAAATGGAGTAGCAATACATGACATGTCAAATGGAATAGCCATACATGACATATCAACTTGATTATAGCAAGAATAAGCACAGGATCCAGTCATTACCTTTCTATGGACCATCTATCAATGAAATTCTCCTTTTTCTTGTGAACTGGTTTGCAATTTTCATGCTTCTTTTGCTTAAGTTTGGAAGATACACTGTTTGGACTCTCTTTTGTACATCCTGCAGCCCTTGTGTCTTTCACTTGATTGAGGCTACGACGCTTATTCTTCGCAGATGTCCTATTAGGATTGTCTTTTGCACACCCTGTAGTCTCTGTCTCTTTAACTTGGTTGAGGTTACGGCGCTTTCTCTTACGCGATTCAGGCAACCCATGAGACTCTACTGCCACAGTTTCTTCTTCATCTTTGCATTCTTCTTTGACAATGTTACATGATTCTTGATGATTGCTTTCTTCATGCTGGTCAATAGACCCTCGGCTACAGGCACTCCAATGTACCATCCCAGTGCGTCTTAGCTCCATCAAACAAATACCTTTCTTGGAACTGTTCTCTTGTCCCTCAAAACTTCCATTCGGTTCTGAAGCACCTGTAATGAAAGATAATACCTAAATCTCAATAAAACAACAGCTTCATGTTTGAACTCGTAAACTTACAAGGATATACAAAAAGATAAGTGCAAGGTTCCTTCACTTAATGGTAATTCAAGTTACCTTTCCGCTCAACCAAAAGGTTTTGAATCAGCTTCAATGGAAACAGAAACAAGAAATCCAATGTCCCAACATGCCCACTCCACATAATGACTAAATGTTTGAAGCATCCAAAGAACCCAGACAGAACAGTAAAAGTGACAAAGAAGTGTAGAAGAACAAGAAGAAGGGGATGATGATGATGATGTCTATAATGCCTACAAGAAGTACAACCAAGTGGAAAATATCTTGACATAAAGAATGTGCATATAAGGGAGAGAGACTAGGACTCTCTGTAGATCCCTTTTTTTTAATTATGAATCCCACCTTATCCTATGTGGCTCCAGGTTTACAACTTCAGATAAACTCTCATCATCACCGTGTTTTCACAGAAGGAAAAATACATTCCAAACAGTGAAAATGGAAAAATGATACATGCCAAGGTATGATAAAAATCATTCACCATCGTACCTTCCACAATAGCACTACACTACTGGATCCCATAACAAATTAATACTATTATTTTCACTATTTCAGAATAAAGATTCTGAGTTTGAATAATTTACCTTTAGATGAGCCCGACATCAACAAGCACATAGTCCCATAGTCTGAGAGCCAGAATTTTGAAAATGAGTGTATCACTTGCAATTAGCCTATAAAAATAGCAAATGAATTTTGATATTGGGATCCCATTGTACAATGGAAAACATCACGGGGACTTAACTAGAGACAGATTCAAAACTCTGAGAGCCATGATGACTCTCAGCGTATAATCTTATAACCATACGTGTAACAGAAAAAACTATCTCCTAGTTACTAATAATACAAATAATCAAAACTGCAAGAGATGCATCAAGACAATTTCTTAAAAGTAAGGGTTTAAAATATCAACTAATTAGAAAGTTCCAGCCAAATTCAGTGCAGGAATGGGTTGAGTTCACGCCAATTGAACTCTATGGTTTATCAGGGGTCACAGAACCAGAAAAGCGCAAAACTGCAAGAGAAAAAGTGTTTCTACAAGCCACATTCCATTTTTTCCAGTTGAGAAACTTTGATTATGAGCTTCCAACCGCTTGTTTCGTAACAAACATATCCATACACCCATTTCATTATTCTCTTTCACCGGGAACCAAACAGCAACACGAAATTATTGCAGGAAAAAAAAACCCAGAAAACTCATAAACAAATTCTCTACAACGTCGTCTAAAGAAACGGAAACTAGGGTTGAGTGGTTGTGACTTACCTCCAAGAAACGAAATTTGGCGGTTGGATTAGCAGCATTCAATCCATAACTCTTCAATAACAATAAAAAAAGAAATTAGAAACGAAAGGTATAAATCAGACGAAGTTAGAGAGAGAAAATCAAATGTAGTTATCATCTGAAGAAGAAGAAGAAGAAGACATAAATAAAGTGATTAAAAGAAAAGCGAGAGGTGATTTTGATTTGTATTTAGCGTTTGTCTTCACCTTCGCTGCACACCTGCTAAACCCTAAATTCACTAGTCTTCTTTATGTATATAAATCAGTGTCACCTCACTCTTTTTTTTAATAATTATATTATTATTAATTAATGATATTAATAGCAAACCTTCCCTTCTTTTATGGTACTTGCATTTCATTTTTGCTTTATACAATTATTATTTTTTAATTATGGTATTTAAATTAAAAATGAATTTTAAATTATAATTTAAGAAAAATGCAAGTACTAATATTAATTTATGTTGTCGTGTATATATAATTCGCATAAAAGTATAATAAAAACATTTTTTAATATTATGCTATTCTTTTTATGCATATTGTTCAAGGGAAGTTCAATTAGAATTTTAGTAATTGAATCAATTAATTAAATTTTAAATTTTTATATATTTAAATTAATTAATAATTTTAATTAAATTAATTAAAATTAAGTTCGAATAATTAAATTTAAATAATCTTGAAGAATTTATGATTTATTTGACTCGTTACAAAAAGGATGATAATTTAGTACAGTTCGTTAGCAGCCCTTCAAGTTGGGGGCTCGGTAGCCCATAATTTGGTCGAGCCACGGGCCAACCAGTCCCGACTTATTATCATCCTTAATTTCAAGGCCTAAAGTAAAGAAAATGACTTGAACGAACTAATATTAAGGTCTCGTTTGGTAGACAACCAATCAACTATTTTTTTAGCAGATTGTTTGTTATCAGCTGTTTGACTTTTCAAATAACTATGAAAGATGTTTAGTAAGTAGCTCTTTCAATGGTTGATTTAACATAAACAGCCAAAAATGAAAACGCTCCTACAGCTCCCATGTAGGAGCGTTTTCATTAATCAGTCAAAATTTTAACTATTAAAAATCAATTTTACCCTTTATACAGTTATAGGTTAGAAATAAAATTGCCCTTAAATGAAATTGAAAATAGAAAATTACATAAAATTTTCATAGATGATAAAACATTACAGGTGAATATGACTTCTCTAAAATCTAAATATCTTTAATATTGAACGAAATATTAAGATATATAATATTTATACCCGCATAATTTTTTTAAGTCATATCCTCATCAATTATTTTACACATAAATAGTTAATACTAAGTAACTAATTTTACTAAATATCTTTAATAAATAACTAATGCAATCTATTAGTCAAATCAACTGATATAATTAACTATCAATTAACATATAATACAATCAACCAATTGGCAAAGAGATCCTAAATGTTTCTTTCTTTCTTAAGCAAACTCAGGTGAACGATGCAACAAGTACCTAGTCGATAGCTGATCAAAACATTGGGCCTTAAGAGTCCATAAGCCCATTCATTGCATACTGGAAACGTAAAAATTGGTACTAAAATTTATTAAATAGCTTTTTCTTTATTGGTTTGATCAACTCTAAATTGTCAGCGAGACTTAATGATGAATTTGACTTTGAATCGGTTTCAAGCCTGCCTATCATATCCAATATATATTTAGATTATTAAAAATCAATAAATTCCATCTATTTAATAACAAATTTTTTAATCGATAATTACTTTTGTTTGATTTATTTCAATAATTTTATTATTTAAAATTGACTAATTTAATAATTTTTTTGGTAATTAATTTAATAATTAATAGACTAATTTTTATAAATTAGTCATTTTTATTTTACAATCTCTTTTTAAACATGACAAATCGAGCTCATTTTGGTTGAGTCATCATTTTTATTTTACAATCTCTTTTTAAACATGACAAGTTGAGTTCATTTTGGTCGAGTCAAGGTTCGGGCTGTCTAGACCTGATTAGGCTTAGGCTTGACTGCCTCAAGTCCGATTACAAGTTGTTGAGCAAGACTCGAGCCTAAGCGGGCTCGACTCATCTTCACTCATATTCTTTCAACCAAAATTTTTACTTTTTCGATACGTAAGAATAAATTCCTTCTTTAATATTATTTCAATTTTATTTTTGTTCGATCTTTACTGTATGTTGGTATTATAATGGTCTAATCAATTTTAAAATTTTAAAACTCTCATCTTTTGGGCTTAATTACTGATTTGGTTCATAAAATATTAAGCTCCATTCTCATTACAAATTTGAACACACAAAATGGTATAAAAACATGTTTAGATAAGTTTAATAATAAATTTTCACATATATGCATATATATATATTTATGATAGAATTAATTAACGATAATTTAAAATTAGAAAGGAATAACATCAACTTGTTTTTGGGACCATATGGTAGTTAGGTTTATCCTAGCATTTATAGTACCCCACTTGAACCTACCCTAAAGCTATAGACTAATATTGATTATGCCTTATTTTGCATCTAATTACTAAATTAATGTTAAAATTTTGGATTATATTCCACTATTTAAATCTAGATTATGTTAACACACTATTCTAATTTTTAAATTTAACCAATTATCACCCATTTTCATTGTTTTAATAAACTAGTATTTTAAGAACTTTTAATACACATATATATTTCATATATGAGGATAACAAATTCAATTTTTATTTAAAAAATGTAAGTAACTATCAAAAATGAGATATATTTCAAAAGATTAAGTAAGGATGACAATTGATTGGTTCGGGTTTGGGTCTTAGCAATTTTAACCTTGAGCATGAGTTCATCGGAGTTTGGATCCTCAAAATTTTATTAGATTTAATTGAGTATATTACATATTTTTAAAATTCAAAACAGTGTTATTTTATTTGATACTTTTAAGTTTTTAAGTTATGATGTGCTAATAATATGAGAATGAGTCTGATCCAAAACTTAAATTTTTTTAAAGAAAATGTGCGCCTGACTTAAAGTCCTATCAACTCACAATGTAAATTTATATAATACTTTTAAGTTTTGAATTATGATTGGCAACTAAATTGTGTCTTACCCAAATTTTAAAATTTAAAAAAATTGAGTCTAATTTAAAATCTTGTCAATTCAGATTTAATCCATTAATTTTGAATCTTTTATTTTAAGTCCTGTCAACTCAGATCTAATTTCGTTAATTTTGAATATTTTTAAAGTAATATCAACTTAATTAGACCTAGACCGTTAATTTAGGGTCTTCTTTTAAGTAATGTCAATACCGTTAATTTTGGATCTTTTTTTCCTAACATTTTGGGTTTGACAAATCACGATTCTATATTATATCTAAATAGTCAAAGAAGTGTAATGATGAAATTTGACTTTAAAATCCCGCTTAGAACCTGCCTATCCTATCCAAGATGCTTGATTTCATGAAATACAATGTCAAAAAACTTAATAATCGTTACAAGTTTAAACACACAAATTTTCTTTTCTGGATTTGAGGAAGTCTCATAAGCGGTCAAGCAGCCACATTTCTCTTGAGGTTCTAATTGGCGCACCACCTTACAGGTGAGCCAAGCAGGCACACCTTATTATTGAGGGCCCAATTAGTTCTCCACCTACAAGTAAAATTCCGGTTGTCCCATACACTTACAAGAGGGGCTAGTATGGTAAACACACAAAATGATAAAACGAAATTGATATATTATACGCCAATGATTCTATGATTTTGATCTAAATTGATTAAAGGAAATTGAAAGAGATCAATATAAGTTAAAAAATATATTTGATTTTTTGTACTATTATACTAATTTCTAATTTTAACTAATAAAATAACAGCAATTTAGTAAAAATTTAACTAAAACTTGTGATTTAAAGAAGTCTAATAATACACAGTCTTATTCTTAATTAGTACTGTTTTGGAGAGATAAATTCACTAACATGTAACAAAATCAAGACGATTTAGAGAGATGAATTCACTAATACTTGTTTTAGTCGAATCATATTTTGAAACCTTATTACAACATGTTTATGTGACATACATGAAGGGAAAGATCCAATTTTATTAAGAAAATAACTTGTCGTAGATAGACTACATTCCTTTGTTCGTCTCTGTATGCTTTTTGTGTTTGAAAAGGTATAGTTTTTATAATAGTTTTCAAGATTTTTCATGGACATCATTAAACTTTTGTCAATTCCAGCTAAAGTTGAAGAACAGAATTTCTTTTTTTTATTCAATAATTTTTCACAGAAAAGATTAATAAATTGGTCTACATGAATGATTACAAAGAAACTCGATGCATGTGAGAAAATATTCCAAGACATGAGTTGAATTTAGCAAATTCCTGACGGTGAGATGAGCAGAGCTTCATGATGTTTAATATGTATAGAGAAAGTCAGAGGTTAGTATGGTTGTTTTGAAGGTTTTGCATTGCGGGTGCGTGTTTTGAGAACCCTAGATTGCAGCAAAGACACAAAGCTTCGGCTTCAGTTCCAGTGGAAGTAGAAGTAGGTGTTCTTTCTATGGCTACAGGCCATGTGAGGTGGGGCTGCGTAATTTGCTTTGGTTGATCTTTGAGGTCGAGTAATGGAACCTGAGGTTGGTGTGAAGTAGGAGCTAGACAAAGCTCGAGGTTAAGTTCTGGGTATGCTTCTTCAATGGTCACTCCACTGCTACTGTTGGAATCTTCATCTGACGAGTTTCTGACGAACTCAGCTGTCACTTGCATATTCATCTGAGAGCTACTAAGACTACCACTAGTGATCTTGCTCGTCTTTTTACTGAGTGAACGATGAGTCTGAGGATCAATCCCGAGGCTATATAGCTTTCTCTTGATGTGTGTGTTCCAGTGGTTCTTGATCTCATTATCTGTTCTTCCTGGAAGTCGAGCAGCAATAAGAGACCATCTGATCAAAACGCACAAATTTAGAGGATATAATTCAGAACTAACCCAGTACAGGTGGTTTATTAAACAAGATGAAAACATGTAGATAAACGTACTTGTTACCAAGTAAACTGTGAAGGTTGATGATGAGTTCGTCTTCTTCTTCGGAGAAGTTTCCTCTCTTAAGGTCTGGTCTGAGATAGTTTATCCACCTAAGTCTGCAACTCTTACCGCATCGAAGCAAACCTGAAGGGTTTGAAACGGAACAAAGGTTAAACCTGAACCTATATATCGGAACCATATACCAGAAGTGCAGGTAATCATTAGCAGAGAAAAAAGAAGAAGAGAAGATTACCAGCAGCTTTAGGGAGAGACCTCCAACAACCTGGGCCATGGAGTTTGATGTAGTTGATGAGAAGGTCATCTTCTTCTTTGGACCATGCACCCTTGTTGTTGGTGTGGTCCCTCTGATCGCAGCATGGAGATCTGCCCATGATGTTCTTGTCTATATCTATCTCTGTACGTTATCTGATATGATTAAGAAAAAAGAAAGAAGGGATTGGAGAACATGGAGAAGAAGAAGGGAGGATGGAATAATATAAATATAAATTAGATCCTACACAGCTAATTAATTAATTAATTAATTAATCAGTTCTTCTGGCATTTTGACCGATCGAGTTGGTCTGTTGGTGAGATAATCACGTTAGTGATTGTTGGATTTGGTAGGTAGCTCTGACATGATGTTGGGAAAAAAGTCTTTGCTCCTTCCTTCCTTCACTTGTACTTCTCTTTTGTTTTTTTCTTTAATAGATTCAATTATATTTTATTATTTTCGAATTTATTTCTCTATTCCAATGCCAAATCATTCTTGGTTTAACCATGATATATTCTACTAGCATATTAAACATAATAACAACAATTCTGAAAAAAAGAATGTTAACATATACGAGTCTGAAAAAGTACCGTAATATATAACCTTATCTTTTATTAATACGTAACTATACTAAATTTATTTTTATATAACAATTCAGCATAAAAAAGTGTATAATTAAAGATTTGCTAAGTTTCGTCAAATTCTTATAGGTGTAAACTATAGGCGACATTTTTGTAAAATGTAGCAATTATAGATGAAGCTAAATTAAATTATATAATACAAAATAATCTTTAAATATTGGAGTTATTATTACTAACAAAAATTGAAAACCAAACTTCTTTTTTCATTTATCACTTGAAAGGGGCGTTTAAAACATTTATTCATTTATATTGCCATCTGATTTGTTTTATAACCAATATATCTTTCAATTATAAATTATAGGTATTAATTGTTGTCAGACTCATAGGGAATAGTCGAGTTGGTTGAGTGTGAGAATATGGGGTTAAAAAGTTACGTGTTCAAATCCTTCTACTTACGCGAGCATGTTGTACAGGGCTTAACTAGTGCGGAGTACCTAGTTGGCGTAATTTTCAAACTATTGCGTCACTTCAAAAATTTTTCAGTGTGCATCTAAAAAATAACGACTACAGGTCCTCCATTTTTCAAAAAAAAAATCAGTTTTCAATTTCCTACTACCTACTGATATCCTATGCACATAATGTATACAAAACAAAGTATGTCACTAGTTAAATTAACCGTCCATTTGTTTTGAACAATTTGGTGGACTTAGGTTAGTGAAATAACTAATTTAGCTTCTAGAAAGAGAATGTATTATGATGGAAAAAGTAAATTAAGAAAATACAAATGGGCCTTTCTTTTGTATGCTTCTCACTTTTTTGTTGTATATTACTTTTCAAGATTCGTTTTTTGATAACACAAAAACATGAGTCTAATAACATTGTTTAAGGCAAAGAATCTTAGTATTTTTCTTACGTAACATAGCATGGTCCGGTCTTTCTGTCCTTCTTCTTCTCCTGGACACAGCTTGCTTTTACCTACAATGTCTCGTGATATAGTACGTGATCTAGCTAGTAGGTTTGAAGATTGACTTGTACATGTAGAAATAGTGCCATTGAAATTAGTTCCGTCTGTATATATACCGTCTGTATATATATATATACAGACGGAACTAATTTCAATGGCACTATATATATATATATATATATATAATTTAATAAAATAATATTGCTTTAGTGAAAATGATGTGTTTATATATATAATTATACCAACCGGTTACTCTGTATTACGTAATTTTTGTACGATAGACTCGATCAATAAAGTGTAAGCAGGAGAATTCGAACACATGACCTTTTAACCTCATGTCTCTTCAGTCTAATATATTTTAATTTAACTTAATTCAAAATTAAAATTATATTGCTTTTATTAAAAACAACCCTATTTATCAAATCATGTCCCCGAATTGTTTAACCAGTTTGATTGCATTGTTTGATTAATTAAATTCAATTTAAAAGTCATATTAATTTTAAATAAAAATTAATCAAACTTAAATTAAAATTTTCATCCATGTAAATTAAAATTTAATCGATTCAATTTAAATTTAACTAAACTTAAAATAAAAACCTATCAACTCAAATTTAAAATTAATCAAACTTAAATTTAAAACAAATCAACTTAAACTTAAATTTGAAAATAACCAATTTAATTAAACTTAAACTTGATATTTAAATTATATCAAACTTAAATTTAAAACTGATGACCTCAAACTTAAGCCCAAGGTAAATTGAAACAAGAAGGAGAAAGTATGATCCACATCCCATATAATATGACAAGTCAAATTTATTTTGCGCCCACCAGATATGCAATTACATGTTCCAAACTAGTCTTCTTGATATATATATATATATTGTCGGATTAATTTGAGAGTAATTGCATGCGATGGTAATGATGATCATCAACAGTTTCTAGTGCAAAAACAGCGGCGGAGGAAACCTCTGCAGTCGCCGCCGGGGAAACCTTCAGTTTTACACACGGAGGCACAATTGGTATCTCTGACGCATGGTCCCTTGAACCTATGGCTCTGGGACAGACACCTTCTTCCTTCGGTCTGAACTACCATCTCTTCATGCAAGTAAGTAACGCACCAATATGAGATAATACACATGCGTGGATGTGAACTCAAATGATGATGATTAAAGATTTAAGATTGAGTACGTACTTGAACCCAGCATAACGAGTAGCAGGAGCATTAAGAGAGGAGCAAAAGGAACTGATCTCTTCTTCTCCATCTGTCTCCGATCTCTCTCTCTTCTTCTCTTGAGGTATAGGTTAGGCTTAGGGTTTGTATATATTATAGGAAAAGCAAGTGGTGTTTGTCGGTGCAGATGACAAGTGTTTATGGGGTGGAGGTGACGTGGACGGTGTTCTGAGAGCATCCATAACCGTGACTGTTGTGCACTTGGCCACTTCCTCATGTCTCGCCACTCAGCTTCATGCACCTGTTAGCTTTTTCAATTTATATATTTTCATCCAAAAGTCATATAAAATCCATAGAAGAAGAAGATGCACTATGTCCAAGGTGAAAATTCCATAAAGACAGTAATCTAGACATGGTCGAAATGTTTCTCTACTTGTGGACAGAACTACCTCAGTAACTGGGACTTCAACAGTTTGTTTTGTTGCTGGTTTCACAGTAATCTCGGTGACAGTGTCTGTTGTGCCAAATTCGCTCAATCCTCCATACTTGACAGGTACTTGTTCAGCAGCTATATATCTATAATTAACAGAAACCCAAGTTTGAAACAAGGTAGGTATTGAAAGGGAAGTAGAGGAAAAATACTCTTTTTTTTTTGTGTGTGTTAATTATCACCTCAAAAGGGGTCTCTGCAGATTTGGAAGGACCAGAAATGACGAAAGTTGCTTTTTGTTCTGAGTCAAAAATGAAGTTATTCTATTCACCACCATGTACCACCAAGGGACAATGAGGAAGACCTGAATGTAACAGTTCTCTTCACTGCTCTTATTGCAACAAGTATGACCACATAGACTGTTGAAAAAATAAACGTAAGATCGAATCTAAACGCAGCGGATTGAATTTAAAATTTTTCACAGAATCATCTTTAACAGAAATAAATTCGAAACATAAAATTAACCTTTTCTTGATTTCCAACACAATTTCTTACTTCTCCAAAAACGTCAACTCCACGAGCCGTTCAAACGTCCGGCCTCTAACGGTATCCACGGATCTACTCGGAGAAAACTCAAAT
>JANZLC010000200.1:30585444-30610852 GCA_026413385.1 Erythroxylum gracilipes
GAGGCCCGTCAATAATAATTTAGAAGAAGAACAGGGGAGCCTGGCCCTGTGGGCAAAAAAGTGCATAGAAAATGGAACAATCCATGAAATAGTTGATCAAGCTTTGACGGGAAAGATAGCCCCAGAGTGCTTTGATAAGTTCGTTGAGATTGCTGAAAAATGTGTGCGTGATAGGGGAATTGATCGGCCCAACATGCAGGAAGTGATAGAGATGCTGGAGTTTGCATTACGACTGCAAGAGACTGCAGATGCAGAGAAGAAGGCGACGAATGCAAGCGGCGAAGTTGTACATCCAGAAATAGTGTGGCAATGATTACAATATTACAATTGCAGTCGGCAACTTAAAATTTTATTTTTGATGTTCCTCATGTATTTTCCTTTTGTTCATTTCTGAATATAATTGAATGATTGGTATAAATTATGGTGTTATATCATTGATGTATAAGAAGACCTAAAATGATTAATTTTCAATTTTATCCTTAAGTTGATGTCTTATTTCAGTGAATGAAAAATCATTGACTTATAAGACAATTATAAGTTTTTAACATTGTAGCCACCATGATAAAAAATAATGGTCATTAAAATTTTTCCATTTTGGAATTCGCGAATAGCATATCTTTTGTTAATAAACATTATATCTATTGTTCTACTTTCTTACTCACAAGTGTAATTTTTGAAATAATTAAATCGTCAATAAATTCGCAGGCTATCCAAAATTAATTTTTCCACACAAGTAAATCTACAATCACAAAAGCAAAATACTAAAGACGACAATGTTTGGTAACGCAGTTCGGCACACCTTGCCTACGTCTGCGGGGCCCTCACCTAGATTAAATTCTTTCACTGTAGTTCAAAAAAAAATACACACGATTGATCTACCCCGTAAGACCCAATCTATGTAACCGACCCACAACCTAACTACCCGTGAAAGATCTTCACGCCCAGTAACACGACCGACTCGTGTTAACCTCGTCAGAGGATTTTGCAAACTATTTCTAATTAAGAACAAAGACAAATAGAAACAAGAGCGCAACAATCTCAGATAAAAAGTTCTTCACCAAAATAGACAAGTAACTGCTCTAACAATATATGAACTCATCTGTGACAAAGCTTCCTTTATGTAGCAATCATCAATCAAGAACGCAGCAAGGACAGCATCTGCGTATCACCCTTTGACAGCTTGATAGAGATAATAATAATGTGACTAAACTGCTCCAAAGACCCCACGAAACCAACTCAATCAGATGATAAAAACCAAACAACGCAGCAGCCAATTGAGCAAAATATCACCACTGTTTCTCATGCACAAAACCTTGCAAAAATA
The DNA here is from genome assembly GCA_026413385.1 of Erythroxylum gracilipes. Taxonomy (NCBI): domain Eukaryota; kingdom Viridiplantae; phylum Streptophyta; class Magnoliopsida; order Malpighiales; family Erythroxylaceae; genus Erythroxylum; species Erythroxylum gracilipes. The sequence continues at coordinate 30,586,769 of JANZLC010000200.1, forward strand.
CTCAGATCAAAGGATATTAGAGCAGCAGCAAAAAATACACGACCGCTGAAAGTAACAGCCCCTTCAAGCCAATTTTACACCCACGATATCTCACTCAAGAATCAAAAGGAATTGCGCAGCCACTAAAACAAAGAAACACCCAGCGGTCAATTAGAAAAAGAAACGCCCAACAGCCAATCAGCAAAAGGAAAAAAAAAACCAGCAGCCAATCAAACTTTTCTGTTGTATATTTAACACCAAAAGAACAACCGCATATGCTCAAACTCCAGAAGCCCTACACATACTTGCCACATCAGCTAAGAACACCACATGTCCACGCAACCTTCTTAGATATTCCTTTAAAAGATTCCAAATCAAATAAAGATAGTGTAGGATAAGCTATCAACCACCGAAGATGATGCTAATTGAGATTATATTTCCAATTTAAGTCCCAAGCACCAATTTGATAATTCTTCAATTATTGTGACAATTCCTTTTTAAAATCAAATAAGGAGGCAATAACTACATGGACAGTCCAATTTAAAAATGCCAAAACCAAACAAAGAATATATAAAATATATTCTAACAGTTTATGTTGAGAGTCTTTCTACTTTCCTGTTGTTTATGTTGAGAGTCTTCTTAGTTTCCCATTATTACGTTGGTGTTGTAACGTCTGTCATGTACAACTTATATAGGCTCAGTTCTGGGTTAATTTACACACTTGAGTTGCAGACTCAAAGAACGTTGTCTTCATTGTTTTGTTTGTCCATTTCTAAGTCACTGCTCTTCATCTTTCTGTTTGTTAATTTATAAGATTTAGTACGTTAGAGTAATGTTGGTAGCTTATTTATCGAATATTTAGTTGATGTAAAACTCTATAAATAGCTACGATAAATTGTTCAGCTTTTCCTATTCTGTTTGTCTACATACTCAGCCTTTTATCCAACATGTTTTGGTATCAGAGCCATTTACCTTTTTCATGAGTTACAATTGTCATACAAAAGTTTGTCTTTGGTAGACCCAACAACATTTTCTTCTTCTGCTTCACGTTTCTAGTCATTAAGTCATCACACTGTCACTAGTAATACCTAAGAACGCGAGGTCATCTCGTTGCCTAAGTTAGAAGCAACAAATCAGAAGAAATATATATCAAAAATTGATGCAACAGTAAACGTAGAAAAAACTAGTTTGACGACCACAAAAAGGGAAACTTGTACCGCAACAAGCTTTCTTCTTTTCAATGCTGAACTGAGAATATAGAGGTATTAAGCAGGTGTATAAAAGCACAGAAGTATTGCGAGGCAAAGAGTAGCAGTCTCTTGTGAAGCTCACAAACTAGCAACCATAAAGCAATCAGAAACTAGATTCATGGCGGTCAATGTCACAACAACTTCTTCCCAATTGTTGATTCCTCTTTTTAAAGGGGAAAATTATGAATTTTGGAGCATCAAGATGAGGAATTTTTTAATATCCCAAAAGTTATGGGATTTGGTGGAGTTTGGAACTGAAGACCTGGATGGTGAGCGGCGATTTTGTGACAACTAAAGTGGGATATAAAAGCTTTGTTCTTCCTTCAACAAGTAGTCACCGATGAGATTTTTTCCCGCATTTCATTTGCAAATACTTCAAAGGAAACATGGCAGATTTTACAAACTGAGTTCCGAGGCTCCAAAAAGGTAGTTACGAAAAAGCTTGAATCACTCCATAAGTCTCTTGAAACACTCCAAATTCCGAATCAGTTCAAACTTATTTATCTAAAGCTTCTACTATTATTTCACAAATGAGGTCATATGGTGAACAAATTTCTGATCAAACAATAGTTTCAAAAATATTGTGTAGTCTAACTCCTAAATTTGATCATGTGGTTGCTACCATAGAAGAATCTAAAGATTTATCTACTTATTCTTCTGATGATTCCTTGTAAGCTCATGAGGACAAGATTAACAAAACATCAGGATTGAATGAAGAAAAAGCCTTTCAAGTGAAGGTGAGTCCTCTAACAGAGATGGTCATGATGGCTACCATGGTTGTGGTCATGGACGCAGTAGAGGCTATGGAAGATGGTTAAGTGACCAATAAAGGCAATACAAAAATGATGAACAAAGGCAAAGTAATCGAACTCTTATTAAGTGCTATAATTATGGCAAATTAGGTCACAAAAAGTTGATTGTTAGGCTAAGTAGAAGAAAAATGCTAGAAATGAAGAAAAGCATGTCAATGTTATGGAAGAAGAAGAGGAAAGTATGTTATTTATGGCTCATTCATATAAAAATTCTACTGATGATATTTGGTTTGTAGATAGTGGTTGTTCTAATCACATGACAGGAGACAAACTATCATTTAAAGAGCTTAATGATACGAAAAAGTCAACTATGTGGCTAGGTGACAACAATGTGTATCATGTTGAAGGAAGAGATATAGTTGCCACTAAGACAAATGGTAACACTCAATTTTTGTCTGATGTACAGTTTATTCCTGGTTTGACTTATAATTTATTAAGCATTGGACAATTGATGGATAATGGTTATAGAATTGTGTTTGATGATGGTGGATGTACAATTGTTGATAAAAGTCTGGTCATTTCATTGCCACTATTTAAAAGACAAGTAATAATATGTTCCCACTCGATGTTTCTCAGTTGCATAATTCTGCCTTTGTTGTTTGTAAAATTGATGAGTCTAAATTATGACATTTATGTTATGGGCATTTGAATGAAAGCAGATTGAAGTTGTTGAGTCAAAAGAATATGGTAATTGGGTTACCTACAATTGAATCTTTTGAGTTTTGTGAAGGATGTGTTTGGGTAAGCAAAGTAGAAAGTCTTTTCCGGTTGGAAAATCTATTAGAGTAAAATTTTGTCTTCAGCTAGTGCATATTGATTTTGGTGGACTTATGAATACAAAATATTTTGGTGGAAATTGGTATTTTTATTGATTGTTAATGATTACAGCTGCATTAATTGGGTATATTTTTTGAAGACAAAATCTAAAACTCTTGCCCAATTTAAGAAGTTTAAGGGCTTGGTAGAAAATGAAATTGACAGCAATATCAAGTGTCTTCGAACTGACAGAGGAGGTGAGTTTATATTTACTGAATTTAATAAGTTTTGTGAAGAATTTGGTATTCACAAGGAACTTACTGCACCATATACACCAGAGCAAAATGGTATTGTTGAGAGGAAGAATCAAATAGTGGTAGAGATGGCTAGAAGTTTGATGAAAGCCAAATGTCTTCCTAATTCCTTTTGGGCTGAAGCAGTTGCAATGACTATATATCTTTTAAATATTTCTTGTACAAAGGTTATTATGAATAAAATACCATATGAAGCATGGAAAGGTATGAAGCCTCGTGATTGTCACTTAAAATTTTTTGGATGTTTAGCTTTTTCTTTAGTTAATTCTCAATCCTGCATTAAACTTGATAAATTGTCTGAAAAGTGCATTTTTGTTGGTTGTTGTCATCAATCTAAAGCATATATGTTGTATAATCCTTTGAGTGGGAAATTTTTTATTAATAGAAATGTGGAACGAAGATGTAACATGGAATTGGAACATTGCCCAATTAAATGACCAGGTTCCAATCCCGATCAATAATGTGGGCGATACTCAGCCTTTATAGGAAGATCTATCACCATCTCCTACAAGTAGTATCTTCTCATCTCCTAAAAGCACAAGTTCCTCTTCATCAAATGAACCTCCTCCAAGGGAGTTTAGATCCTTGAAGGAAATTTATGAATCAAATGCTTTTGCTTTGTGTGTTGCAGATCTAGTGTGTTGTGAGGAGGCAGTGAAGAAAGAAAAATGGTGCAAATCCATGGATGAAGAGATGGCAACAATTCAGAAAAATCAAATTTAGGATTTGTTATATATTTGCCAGAAGAAAAATAAGCAATTAGGCTCAAATGAGTGTTCAGAACTAAGTATTATGCTGATGGATGTATACAAAAGCATAAGACATAACTTGTAGTAAAAAGGTAAGCTCAAAAAGGGGGAATTGATTTTGAAAAAACCTTCTCACTAGTTGCTCGTCTTGAAACTGTAAGAATTTTGCTTGCTTTATCCACTAATTTATCTCTTCCTATTTTCTAATTTGATGTGAAGTCTACTTTTTAAAATTGAGAATTAGAAGAGGAAGTTTATATTTCTCAACCTAAAGGTTTTGTTTTAAAAGGTCATGAAAACAAGGTTTTTAAGTTGGGGAAAGCTCTTTATGGACTTAAGCAAGCTCCACGAGCATGGTATAACAAGATTGATAGCTATTTTGTTGAATGTAGATTTAAAAGATGTGATAATAAGCCCTCTCTATATTTGAAAAAGGAAGGGAAATTTGATTTTTTGGTTGTTTGCCTTTATGTTGATGACATGATTTATTTTGAGTTGTGTGAATCTTTGTTGAAGAATTTTAAGGCTCTAATGATGAAGAAATTTGAGATGACAGACTTAGGTTTAATGCACTACTTTCTTGGGCTTGAGGTGAAACAAGGCACAGATAGAATTTTCATTTCTCAACAAAATTATGCCGAAAATTTGTTCAAAAAGTTAAATATGCTGGTCTCCAGACCAATGAATTCAAATGAGAAATTGCAATATGAAGATGACATAGAAAAGATTGATCCGACCAATTTTCAAAATTTGATTGGTGGACTGAATTATTTGACTCACAGATATTCTGACGTTGCATTTTCAGTTGGTGCTTTATCCAGGTTCATGCATAATCTTACACAACATCATTCTGGGGCAGTTAAAAGAGTCTTGAGATATGTTGTTGGAACATCTAACTTTAGGATTTGGTACTCTAAAGTATCAAGTTTTAAATTGTTTGGTTACACTGACAGTGATTGGGCAGGTTCTTTGGACAATAGAAGGAGCACTTCAGGCTATATTTTTAACTTGGGGTCAGGTGTTATCTCGTGGAATTCAAGGACTGAATATAATGCTGCAACTGCTACTGCATGTCAAGTTTGGTTAGAAAAATACTTGCTGATTTAGGCCAAAAACAATCAAGTGCAGTTGAAATTCTTTACGATAACAAAGTTACAATTGCAATAACAAAGAATCCTGCCTTTCTTAGTAGAACAAAAAATATTGACATCAAGCATCATTTCATTGGCAAGCTAGTAGCAAGTGAAGAAATCAAGTTAGAGTTCTGTAATACAAATAATCAAATTGCTAACTTATTTACTAAGTTTTTGTCTCAGCATAAACAAGTTTATTTTCGACACCAACTAAATTATTTTTGAGGAATCTTGGAGTTTCAGATTTATCTCCTCTAAAACTTTTAAGATAGAGTATTAGAATTAGTACAGCTAAATTAAGATACCTAATGTAATTTTAAAAAAAGTAAAATAAGGGTAGTTCATGGGTTGGCCTTAGGGCCGGTGCCTTTTTTTGTCCTTGTAGGAAACTTTCATTGTATATTGGTAGACAGACCTACGGAGAAGATAAGGTGACAGCAGGTAGAGAATGTTTAAAAATATCATAATGCATTACAAAATTTAAACTATAGGTTAAATTTAAGTTTTACTATTTAATCTGACTTAAAATTTAAATATAACAGCATTGTTTTTATTAAAACAACTTCGTTTTTAGTTTTTAAAAATTAAAAAATATGTACATTTAGTCAAACTCAATTTCAATTCTAAGTTCAAAATATTTAAATAAAATGATATTGTTTTTATTAAAATAATGTGTTTTTTAAGTTTTTAAAAATTAAAAGAATACATAAACTTTCGAGTGGGCTTGGCCCTACCTAACCCTACCCCTTATCATCACTATAATAGTAGTGAATTATATATATCATATTGGTGTGATCACGAAGGAGAGTGGTTAGTTAGTTAGTTAACAGCGGTGATTAGTGATTAGACTATTCTTACTTTGCTAGCTAAGTACCACTCACCCCATCTTTTAGGAGTGATAGAATAGTTATTACTTAATAATTAATTATAAATAAAAATAAAAATAAATCGAATTAGACTAGTTTAATTTTTTATTATTTAAATTGTATTATATGATATTATTAAATCTTTTGAGTCAAATTTTAAAATTTGACTTTAACTATAATTTACTTGAACTCAAATTATTTACTTTAAATCCAATCAAATTCAACTTTATTTGTCACGTAATAATTTTGCAATACTACAGTACGTGTCAATCATATAAATGGTGAGAAGTGGGTGCTAGTACTCACACAACCAATCCTATAATACGTCAAATTTTCTGTTTCAATTATTCTGTTCCAACTTTATTCTATTAAGTGCTTATTTGGATGGTCTTTTAAGAGGTCAATAAGTATTTTTCTTCTTCACAAAAGCTTTTTTGAAAAAAAATAAGTGTTTAACTGTAAAATAAAAAATATTTCTTTAATAGATATAACTTTTTGACAGCTAAAATATAACTTTTTAAAAAGCTTAAATTTGGAGTTTCTAAAAGAAACCTCTCAAATAGCTTTTTTAAATAAAATTTTCAGATCAATTAGTGAGCTTATTTTTAGTCATTTTTGTCCTTATGTTTTACACATAATTTTCACAATACTCACAAACTCATCTTCAAATTTATCTTGCAAATCTATCTTCTTCAATATCTTACAAATTATTTAATATATTTTAAACAATATTTATATGCATAAATAATTTTTATTACAAAATAAAATATAGTTAAAATTAAAAATACTTTTTATTTTTATGTTGCCAAATAATTTACTATATGAAGATTTTTCAAAAAATCTCTTTTTAAATGACAGCGAAATAATTATCTAATTTCATACAAAAAAAATCTTTTTAAACTGACAAAAACTTTATTAATATAAACAAACATAGGCTAAATCTCATCCATACATTCGAGAATAATATTTAATAAAACAAGATAGAAACCGAACAAAAGAACTGAAAATTGGAAGTTAGTGAATAGAGAGCTTAAAATGAACTTGTAAGTTTTTTAACTTATATGAAAATGTCATTTCATAGGCATGAGTGCAAATTGAATGGTTGAGAAAAAAAGACAGAAAGTAAAGAGCAAGTTGAGCGCTGAGTCATACTACATCAAACAATTGATATAATAATTATGATACGGATTGGCCATTTCCCTCTTCTTCCCATGTGCACCATCACATGTCCCCCACAACAACTCCTATTTATTACTTCGAATGGTACTCTAAATTATTCAAGATATCATTTTTTATACCGACAATTTAAAATATATTATATTCTAAGTCAATTCCTCACATTTAGACTCTAAAAGAAAATGGTCCCAAAAAACAACAATATACGGTGAATTTGGATTTAGAATAGTTAGATCTCCGGTGCTTTCAAAGAGAAATTCTAATTAGGTCTTGCCTTTTTCTTTCTTTACGAGTGTAAGTGTTGGTCTTATCATTCATGTATAAGGTAAGGTATAGGTATTATTTCTACGTTGGTCTGTTTTAGATTTTCGTTTTAGCTTCATGAATTCAGGGTTGCAAAGGCTCTCTATTCGGGAGAAAGAAGAAAGCGAGTTCGTTGTTTCTCTAGAAGATGTTCAGACGGAAGACTTTGTTGCGGTTCTTAGGGATGCACGAGATAGGTTTGTGACTGCTATTTCAGGTTTTTTTCCTGCCATGTTTGACCCAGTTCTTGCTAAAATTATGTCTATAAAGGAAGCTCTTTCTTGGCTAAAAGACCAACAGCTTGACAAGGTCATTATAGAGTCGGATTGTTTGGTAGCTGTCCAATCAATATTAGCTCCTTCGCCAAATTGGTCTGAAATTGAAATTTTGACTCTTGATTGTTTATCATTCAAGCGACATTTCCTTCCCTTGTCTTTTCAATGGACGCGTAGGATTGCCAATAAGGCATCTCATGCTTTAGCCAGGGTAGCCTTATTATATGCAAACCCACATCACTGGACTGATCGTCCTTCTTGTTTAGTCTTCATTTTAAATTCAGATTGTTCGGCTTCTGTTATTGTTGAGGGGGAAATGTTATTAGGTTCTTGGTGTACGGAGTAAGCCTGTTAGCTGGGGTTAATTTTCTTTGCCTTCCCTGCCTTTGTCTATTTTTTGCACTAATGTTGATTTTATTCAAAAAAATATACGGTGAATTTGTTATATAAAATTTCCTTGTAATTTGAACTTTTTTTAAAATTATTTGATCTTTTTAGAATTTAAAAATAATAACCAAACACGTGCAATATAAATATTAGAAGATTAATTAAATGTTAATATTTTAATTTTAGTTATTAAATTCGAATTAATTAAATACGACTTGTAATAAATTATTAATTTAAGTTTGATTTAATTAATTCAGTATAATTTTAAAATTAATTTAAATTATCATATAAATAATTTTTGATTAACTTAAATATTATATTTATATATTTTGTTGTTACTTTAATTAATTACAAATATTTAAATTAAAAATTTAAAAAAATTTGAGGATGACAAAATTTTCGAAGTTAATGTAAAGTAATTTGTCTACATCAAAAAGCCGACATATGGACTTCGTGTGTTACAACTCTGTGGTTGAGATTGCAGAAGCCAAAACATGAACACATGCAAAAGTCAAACATGGCATCTTCTTTCCCCTATCTCAACGCCGTCTTTAGAGATCCGAACTATCCACAGTAACAATGGCCTTACTCTAAACTAAAAAGGAAAGCTTAGGAAATTCAGTACACATACATGTAATGGAGATTGGAGATGGCAGTGCTTGCTGTGGACCCACATGCTATGTTTTTTTTTTTCTAAATCTATAATATACTCATGTACTGTTTCCCATTTTCTTACTCAAAAACCAGAAAAAGTTTGTTTCTTTCTTCAATCTTAACTTGCCAGTTGCTTCACTGCTTCTCCCATTTTCTCTCTCTATATATGTATATTTGTTGAGGGTCAGGATGCATCAATTATAGGAAAGTTGGAAACTTTAAGGTTGAGAGGAAAAGAAATACTAGCTAAAAAGCTGCATGCACCTTTCTTTGTGCATGTTGTGTATGAGATCTTAATCACAAACTTGGGTAGTTTGGGGATCAGTCGTAGTATATTGAATAAAGTTTGAAGAAAGAAAGTGGAAAGGAGATGGATAAATACGAACTTGTTAAGGATTTAGGAGCTGGGAATTTCGGAGTGGCAAGGCTCCTCAGGCACAAGGAAACCAAAGAGCTTGTGGCCATGAAATACATCGAGCGAGGTCACAAGGTCCTTTTTTTTTTCGTTTGATTCTCCATTATTACAAACTCGGTATTTTGTTCCTGGGAAGTTGATGTTTTAGGATCTAGCATGTACATGTTTTCTTGATGTGTGTAAGTTTGATTCATATCTGCAGATTGATGAGAATGTGGCGAGGGAGATTATCAATCATAGATCACTGAGACACCCGAATATAATCCGTTTCAAAGAGGCAAGTTTTCTTAGATCAGTCCAAGTGTTCCTGGTATGGTATCTGATGATCGGTTTGGTTGTTTGGAGATTGGTTACAGGTGGTGTTGACTCCAACCCACTTAGCGATTGTAATGGAGTACGCAGCTGGTGGAGAGCTCTTTGAGAGGATCTGCAATGCCGGTAGATTCAGTGAGGATGAGGTTCTTGCTTGCTGTTTCTCTTTGTCTTCTTCATTTTCTGTTACTTAGGTACTTACCTGATGTTTTTTTATCCTATATTTAACATTTGGATTCGTAATTGGTCAGGCTAGATATTTCTTTCAGCAACTCATATCTGGTGTTGATTATTGCCACTTCATGGTAAAGTTGATCTCAATTTTTTTTTGGGCAGATCTTTACTTTTATTGTTTGCTCATCTCTAATTTGAACAAGTTTGTTGGTTTATTGGTTATTTAACAGCAAATCTGTCATCGAGACTTGAAACTGGAAAATACACTGCTAGATGGAAGCCCTGCCCCTCGCTTGAAAATCTGTGATTTTGGCTACTCCAAGGTTTGAACTTTGTCCTAAACTAAATTAAGCTAGTGTTCTTTTCTTCATGTTTTTTTAAGGTTTCTTTTGCAATTTGATTTGGTTTTTCTCTCCATCCATGGTTGTAGTCTTCATTGCTGCATTCAAGGCCAAAATCGACGGTGGGAACCCCGGCATACATAGCACCGGAAGTTCTCTCTCGCCGAGAATATGATGGCAAGGCAAGTTTTTTTAGTTTTGTTTTTATATTTCATGGTTCCAGCTCTAGTGAAGTAGACAGGGATCATTTTGTATACACTAAAGAGCACGCAATCATTACATAATGACATGAACTTGGATGAGTTGAGTTCACTTGTTTATCTTTTTTGTGGAGGAGACTACTTTTTTTTTTTAATTATCAAAGGGATACTGTCATTTTCAAGAGTCAGGCACGTAACCTTTTTTTTTTTTTTTTGGTCCTTTCAACTTGGGCTAGAAGATGAGGTAGCAGTGGATCTGTTGTAGTTTGTAGTGCACATTTGTTTATTGTTTTTGATTTGTCATGTATGGATCTTGAATGGATCTGCTTGTTCAATATGGCTCTCTTTTATGGAATTAAATAGTGGATTTAGGCTTAGAGGATTCAAGGTCAAAGAGCTCATTTTCTTGACCAAGTATCAGAATATATGCATCTGTAAAGCTCAGAATACTCTTCTGAAAAGGATTACTGTTAATTACACATCAGAATGCTTTTGATGTGTAATTGTTCCAATAGAAATAGAATTTACTTGAAGAAAAAGCTTCACTTATCAGCATCCAATATAGTCTGTTTCCTGCAATACAAAACTTTGTTTTGGGCATCAATCCAATGCTTCCCTTTGAATTTAACATGAGAATATGAACTCTGGTATGCATTTTCTTCGTCATGGGCATGTGTTTATGGTCTGAAATTAATATATGAGAACAATATTTGAAACTATAGCCTAACAGTCCTATATTAATGTTATCTCTCCTTTTTTTGTGGTTTTCCAGTTGGCAGATGTATGGTCATGCGGAGTTACTCTCTACGTAATGTTGGTGGGAGCCTATCCATTTGAAGACCAAGATGATCCCAAGAATTTTAGAAAAACAATCCAGGTGAATAAACCTAGCCACCATTTTTACTTATGTTGGAATTGATAGTTGTTTAAGTCATCTCACACCTCTTGTTCTCGTGATTCTTCTCATGCAGAAGATAATGGCTGTACAGTACAAAATCCCTGACTATGTACATATATCTCAAGATTGCAGACACCTACTCTCTCGCATATTTGTTGCAAATCCATCCAGGGTAAGTTTCATTCTGCAACTATCAGAATTTGTGTCGGTATATCGATATTACGGTTAACTAGCCAATGAAACTTGTTATACCCTCTTTGACACGGTTTCCTCTCCTGTTACTTATCTTGTAGAGATTATCACTGAAAGAAATAAAAAGTCATCCATGGTTTTTGAAGAACTTACCAAAGGAGCTTACAGAATCATCTCAAGCCATTTACTACAGAAGAGATAGTCAAAGCTTTTCTGTTCAAAGTGTAGAAGACATCATGAAAATTGTAGCTGAGGCAAGAAACAAGCCACCAGCATCTACATCTGTTAAAGGATTTGGCTGGGGTACAGAAGATGAAGAAGAGGAGGAAGACATTGATGCAGAGGTAGAGGAAGATGATGAGGAAGATGAATATGAGAAGAGGGTGAAGGAGGTCCATGCTAGTGGAGAGTACCATATAAGTTAAGAAGAAGAATGGTTTCTCTTTTTCTTTTTTTGATGTGTGTGTACAATAACAGGTAGCAGAATGTGTTAAAGCTGAAGAATTAATGCAACTCCAAACTTGGATTCTTCTTTATTTAATCAAGGACTTAATGTATGATGAATGACACTAGCTTTTTCTATGAACCCTGTATCTGCTTACAAGGAAGTTTACAAGCTAGTCTCTTTCAAACTAAATTCAAGAAACTCAGGAAATTAAGAAACAAAAAGAAGAAAGTATGAAGCTGTTAGGACCGATCAAGGGAGGATAAAAAGGGAAATAAGCCTAGTGTGTGGAGAGTGTACTCGAGGAGAAAGAAAGAGAGTAAACAGGGGGAGTTAGTTAGATTGAGTGAGCTGGCATAACAGAATGGAGAGAGGGGATGAGAGGTGGGGGTTTTTGGTGTGCGGGAGGGGGAGCAGAGGAGGTAGGCAGAAGTAAGGTGTGAATTTGGGGCAGAGACAATAGTTATTCTCCCTGAGGAGCATTGTTGCTCTGGTTTTAGTGAGAATTCGGATACTTACCTTTGTAAAAGCAGTGCTAGCCACTGGTTGAACTGAATAATATACTGCTCTATAGCTAGTGCTGACAGAGTTTCTTATCAGAAGCCAAGCCTGGAACTCTATAAACTCCCATATTTAGATTAGGGATGGCACATGGCAGGTTAGCCTATGGACCTAAATTTAAGAGTTTTTAATGAATTAATTCATAAGCCAAAATTAGGCCCATCCAATTCGAAGCCTAATTTTTCTAAACAAAACCACGTTTTGCTTAGACAAATTAGGTATCAAACAAGCCTAAATTTAGGTAATCTAAATCCAGACTTAATTAAAAAAAAGACATTTTTATATATTAAATTTTTTAAAAAATATTTTTTAAAAAATTAACAAGATCGATCATCCCTAATTTAGATGGAATTCAAAGATTTTAAACCTCATCTCAAAACTAGCATGCAAATGACTCCATGATTCAAGTATGTCCTCTAGTAGATCAGTTTTTCACAACCAGATACTGCCAATGGTTATAGATACAGTAGGCATCAGATGGAGGAAGGGCAGAACAAGTACACTTCTTTTTCTTTGTTGAAATCTAATCAAATACCACAGCAACTTGCAAAAGCTTCTACAATCCAAGCTACAAACTTATATATGTAAGAATATGCTAGTCTACAATATCCATTCCCCTTTAGCATCTACATAGATTGTATGAAGTCAAAATCCAACCTTTCTCAGCATCCAGTGTAATATATGTATAAAAAGGATCATATAATCCACAAGGATTGTGTTTTAAAGACAAAACTGGAAATGTCACTACTGTAATTTGGACTAGGGTATGACTTCAATTAGTGAAACAATGGCAATATACCCCACTGGTGCAAAAACCCTTGACCAGTGGTGACTTCTAGGACCAATAGAACAAGAACTGCCAGCATAGCTGCTCTTCCGTTCCAAGTTTCTGCACTTCTGGTCCAACCCCACTCCCATACTGTCACCGGAGAAGGAAGCTCTCTGCGCTTCGAGTCGTAAGTTGCCAATAACTCCTCTACACTGCCAAGTGGTACCAAGGACTGTAGTAAATATCCCAAAAGACCAGTCAGACCAAGAAAAACAGAAACGGAGCAGTTTTATTGAAAGCAAGATCAAAACACAAGAGAACGATGATTTAAGCTGAGTTCATCTAGTAAGTCCCTTCCATTTTTCTAAAGGATGCTTTTCACGTTTCAGAAGGGATGGACAGAAACTGCAACATGAAACATACTCCATCTATTCATAAATTCATTTCACAATGCATGGAGCAGACACATCAATTGTCTGAACTGGAATCGAACAAATTGGAGTTAGAACCAAGAGGTCAATGCACAACTTGCCGAACTTACTAGAATTGAGAAAAAAAAAAAAATCATGTAATCTGCCTGCACTGCATATCAGGCCAATATCCAGCTGATTAAAGTGAAAATGACTTGTGGATCCTGCAACTTAAATGGTGAGCAAAAGTAATCGAAAGAGACAAGGGAATCGGTAATAAGGGAACATATTGGAGAGGTTTACATGCTGTTTGCTTCATTCCTAGAATTCAATTCCACAATTTTTAACATTCCAAACACCGACGTGAGGAATTGCAGATGAACCCCAAAACAATTTATAGAATTCATTTCTCCCAAACAGACTCAAATATCCTTCTTCTGAATAATATGCGTCTTACCGTAAGATATATTAAAAAGCATTTCCCGACAATGGGAGGGTACGTTTGGAGCATTAACAAATAGCAAACTTCAAGTATTTCACTTACTTCTAAAATTTGACCAGAATAAGAAACGTTACCTGGCGAGCCTCAAGATTTGACACTGCCATTGCTCCAACATATGGAAGACTCTCAATCACAGCATCCGCCAAGTCAGAAATGAAGGTCGGTTCACATCCTAGTGCAGGAACACGTCCCCATTTTTCTATTCCAGATTTTAGAGCCAACTCTTTATACTCGACATCAATTTCTTCAAGAGTTTCAATATGCTCACTTACAAAGCTGCGAACAAGGCATAAGGTGTTGAGAATAAATCTCAGTTACAATGACTTAAAATCGAGCAGTGGCATTGGCAGTGGACAATCGTCTAACAAGCACATAGCTACATCAAATAAGGCGTCTTATCATGACTTACCTAATTGGGACAGCAAGAAGACTCTTCACTCCTTTTCTCCCGAGCTCGATGATTGTCTCATCAGTATAGGGCTTCAGCCATTCAACCGGTCCAACTCTACTCTGTAAAGACCCAAGACATTCAGCATAAAAATGAAGTGATATCTAACAACTAACATCTAACAAAGCATATCCACCACATCAAGTAATCCTAACTAAAGAAATCTCAAAAATATTTCCAGAACAGATTCATTGCATAAGTAAAATAATGACCAGATTCTTCAAGCTATCATCAAATAATGCAGGTATTGATGACTACATATCATTTTATAAATAGGTCGACGACAGAGCTCATAAAATCGAAATGCTAAACTCCCCTAGCAAACTTTCAATCTATTGAACAATCAATCTAACTGCTTTATAGTCACATTTCAAGAGGGAAATTCGTAATCAAATGTGAGACAGATTCAAGAAGAATCTTGCAAAAACCTGATAAGCAAGGGTGTAGGGGTTTGTTATTTTTCTCTTCTCTAATTCTTCCATTATCAAATCCACACATTCCTCCATTTCTGCCTTGTAGGGATCTCCAGCTTCTTCCACATATGCAAGAGGCACCCCATGTGCACTAAAAAATATTACAACCTACAAGCAATATCATAGTTAAGTGGCAATTTAAGTAGAGTCAAACAAGCAAGTCGTGATCTCCAACCTCTAATCAAAACAAGAACAAGCATCCTCAAGTAGGAAGATACAAATAATAAGCACCGTAGAATTACCGAGTATTTTTTGTTCAATATGTTTTGACACAACTAGCCTTTCATTGGCTTGCTTTGCTAAATGCCACAATAGAAATTCCATTGAGAAAATAAAGTAAACAGTAAAACATCCATGCATAAACTATGTAGAAGAAAAGCTATTTCATCTTGGAACTATGGGGTTAAATTTTCTGGCCAAACTGTTTTGAGAAGAATGGCACTGGTTTTCTTAGGTTGATGATTACTTAAATAGTGTTAACCCTAGGAACTCATTTCTTCCTGTGATAAACCCTGCAATTCTTTTACCTGGATTTGAAGGTTAGTGTCTTTGATGCTAGGCAACAATTCTTTTTCCAATGTCAGCTCATTTCCCCTTTCTTTTTATTTCAAATTCTTAATGCTTTCAGAAGCTCTGGAAATCATAATTCTTAAGTTATCTATTCCTTTTTGAAGTTTCAAGAAAAATCCTACCAACCAACTTATCGGTCCCTTAGTACCTTGCATATCATCCACCCATTGCACAAGATGTCAATCTAAGCCTTGAAAACATATTAATATATTGACGTAATACCTTGTCAGGAAAGTCAAATTTTTCTAATTCCTTCTCAATCAAATTTCCCATTGCTTTTATGTATCCTTCACGCTGGTACCAGGAAGGAATCACCGTATGTTGCATATTAACTAGATATTCATCTTCCCTGTTGAACGTCAGAAAACAATCAATGACTTTATACTATGTATTTCCACAGAAATTAATGCAATGTGTAATGGTTTTTCCAATCACCGAAATATGCCCTCCAAGAGTCGAAGACTTGAACCACTAGTAGATATTGAGAATTGTGGATATAGTGGAAGCACAACAAGCTTTGAGATATTATCTTTCTTAATCTGTACAAGAGAACACAGAAAACCGGAATCAGATTCATAAAACTTCATTTTTACACCAAGTTCAGAAACTAAGAGAAGGTGAAAACAAAATACCTTGATAACAATTAAGAGATGATGCAAATGCAAAATGAACTTAAAGGTAGGTTTTACAAAAGCAGCTTTTCCATTAAACAATCTGATGTTAAGGTCGAATGTTGACAATGCCAAATTTCTTAAATTCAGTGAGAAAATAACATTTTAAATTTCAAAACAATCGCTATTGAACTATTAAAAGTAAACTTTATTTATTATCTCCTTGTTCCACTGTTATTTGGTAAGAAAGCAGTAAACTACCTTTGACAAAAGCAAGTTTGTTAATCACACTTTCACAAACTGCAACTGTGAATCCAACTACAATGTAAGTAATTTCTTAATCCAATAAAATGAAATGCGGAACTTTTCTTCATATGATGATGTTAATGTGATGAAATTGGTAAAGAACAACCAAACATATTCATCCTAATTAGTTCCTGGATCTACAATCAGAGGTGAAAAACAATTTGCTTATTGCAAATATTGTATTGATTCACAACCCACTTTTACCACCATGGCCAGATTTGCAGAACCTGCACTGGACGTTAGTCAATGTCCTAATGGAGAGTTTAGACTACACTGCACAAACTTCATTCTTCCTACACTGCCACAATTGAATCAAATTAGAAGGTGAAATCTTAGTTATGTCAATATCTATCAAAATCACACCTTTGGTTGAGAAATATGTTCGCGTTTGCAGTATCACTGCTCAGTATGTTAATGATTCAGTGGCAAGTACCAGAAAGAATTTAAAACTAAACTAGAATTGGTCATAAGTACCTGTTCAATGGCTTCCTCGGTAAATGGGTGCCAGTAACGCATGCCTACATAAACCTTAGCTGGGACATTCTTCTCCCAAAGGGCTTTCTTCAACTCTTCTGCCTGAATGAAGAGCATAGCAAATAAGGCAAGATTCCTTGGAACAAATAGATAAAGACACTTGAGCAAAACTTTTATTATATATGTGAGGGTGTCTGTTGTCATAACAGATCATCACCATCCCTGACGCAAATCATTCTGCTCATTTTCTTGAAGTGACACATCTTAGAAGAACAATACTAAGCAAGTAAAGCGTCAGAAGTTCATTAAGAGTTATTGAGGAAACAAAGCGACCTGTGCATCTGTAATCTGTCGTAGAGGAGAACCGCCACCGATTGAAGCATAGCCTTCCCTGCTCTTTGGTGCCCGAAGAACTGATATAAATTGGGCCAATGGTTTTTGCAGAAAACGAAACAACCTTGGCAGTCGGATAATGTCCTGGCATAATATAACAGAGAACATATTCAAAAGGCATTGCATAGAAAAAAAAGCCTTCAAGAAAAACATATAACCAGCAATTGGTGATAGCTTCAACAATCACATAGAAGTGAGTTATGAAAGTAAAAGTACGTGTCTTACAGGATCAGCAAACAGGTTAAACAGAAAAGGCTGCACATCTTCGAGGGTCTCAGGGCCTCCAAGGTTCAGCAGCAAAACTCCTATACTTTCTTCCCCAATTAGAGATGCAGGAGGCACATCTTGGGATGTTGAAGTCACTAGAGCTCCCAAAGCCAATGAACGCTTGTTTGGTGATAGCTTACAATATAAAGGAGTCGTCCCAGACCATCCCAGTTGGGAAGATTTGTTTATTACATTAATGCTTGAAAGATTTGAACGTAGACCAGACTCCACCTGAACCACAGAGGATCCTTGGGAAGAAGAAACTGCCCGTGGCGAGAGTCTATCAAAACCAAGAAAAAGTGAAAAAAAAAGAGCTAAATGCAAACTAACCCATAAAATAAATAGAAAAGGGTATCCATACATTATCCAATTCCACATCAATAGTTCACTGAAACGATTATAAGTAATATGAGATCAACAAAGAGCTATCTTCTCCCAGTTTTAACATTTTACTGCAACCCCAGAAGATCTATTGGCACTTTAGTTAGACGTCTAAGAGAGATAGACTTACAGAGGGAACTTGGCGTTTCGAGAAGGATAACTGAGACAAGAGGTGGCTGTACTAAGATGAGGACGACGATGGCGATTTGGCAGACAAAATGTCGATGAAGATGTAGAAGCAGAGGACGTGTTAATTGCTCCACTACAATTCATTTTCTTGGGTTGCAATGGTTGAATGACTGATGGGTTACCAAGTTCTTTTCCACCAAACTTGAACGAACCCAAAAAAAAGAAACAATCTTTAGTGAACCCAAGTGATGGAATACGCCCTGAACAGAGGAGGAGCTTTTGGGTGTGAAGAAAGGTCAGAGCTTTCCTTCTCCAACTTTACGTGAAACGGGAAAAAGTTTGTAAGAACACTTCACCTAACTAAGTTCTGCTTCTTTCTTTCCGTGGAATAAATGAACAATAATGAGAGTGGAGCCCCTTGGGATAGACCTGACAAGGACTTGTCAGTTTATCTTCAAACTTAGAAAAACCAACACCACTTCCTCTTCCTCATCTTTTCATGTTTCTATTACTACCCACCATTTCCTTTTCCCTTTTTTTTTTTTCTTTTCCAAACTCTTCCTTTCATTTTCTTGTGTATATCTTCCTTTTAATTGTGATGCATATATTTCCTCTTTGTGTTGTTTGTATTTCTCATATGCAACCCAACTGAAATTAAGTTGTTTGATCTCAAAGTTATTTAGATTTCAAGATTCGAGCTTGTTTCTTCATTTTAGGTAGTGATTGATGCTTGACAGCAAATCTAATTAAGATTATTGATTAAACTTAATTTAATTTATGAAATTCGATAATTAATTAAATCCAGAAATTTATTGTAAGCTCGAGTTCAAACTTGATCAATCTTAGTAGAATTAAACAATACACCATGGGAAATATATTTATACAAACCACCAAAGGTAATGTCACAGAGTTCAGAAATTTGGTGTTCTCTATAAGCAATAACATTATTCATATGAAAACACCAGTAAAACCTCAAGTTAGTACACTCTATAACATCGTTCTCTCTAAGGCTAGTTTAATAACAGAAAACCACATTAGTAACAGAAACCAGAGGAACATGACACAAAAGGCAACCCCTTGATTCAGTAATGAAAACAAACTGTGGTTTTGGGGTGTGCTCATTCACTAAAATCTGTACTTCCACTGCGGGAACTGCTGGCATTTCGACTGTGTAATGAGAGACCTCTCATGTGGCCACTTAAACCCGGACCATCAACCTTTTTCTCCTTAAAGAACTTCTCCCTCTCTACATGCTTGGAGGGAGGGGGCGGAATTGCAAATGGGGGGGAATTACCAGACTCATGAACCTGCTCAGAAGAAACCGGCCGTATAAGGGGTCGGTTCAACCTCTCCCCTGGCATGGATGATCCAAGCAGACCGAGTGGGGGATGATCTTGTATGTTACGAACTTCATCCTCAGGCCTTGCACAAGCCTTTCCTTTCCGTAACCTGTCAAGTTTCCAGACAAAACAACAATTTCAATCTCAGCATTTTCATGTCCGGTTGACCATATGATTAGAGTAGCTAGGAGTATGCTCTAAAGAAATATTTCCTTAATCTGCAAGAGACTCATAAGTTTGTTCCATGTTAGAGAATTTAGAAGGATGAAGACACGTTAGCTTAAAGGCAATCTACATCAAAAAGATAAACCTAATAAAGTTGTAAAATAGACCTTCGAAAGAGCCGCTCATCTGTCTCCTCCTCCTCTTCTGTTTCTTCGCGATTACAATGATTTGCTGTTGAAGTAACACCATTTGAAATTGTTGACCTGTCCGCAAAAGTAGATCTACCCGAGAGGAGCACTTCATGTCGTGTTAAAACTTTCTGAAGCTGGTCATTTAATTCGATTGCTCGAGAGACCACCTTTTC
This sequence comes from Erythroxylum gracilipes, assembly GCA_026413385.1. Lineage (NCBI taxonomy): Eukaryota > Viridiplantae > Streptophyta > Magnoliopsida > Malpighiales > Erythroxylaceae > Erythroxylum > Erythroxylum gracilipes. The sequence continues at coordinate 30,606,563 of JANZLC010000200.1, forward strand.
ATCCCTGTACCAGGACAAAGCAACAGCCATGTAATTATGCATACTAACAATTTGTATGACTAAATATGATGCATACTGTTTGTTTCAAGACAAAAAATGGAGGGATTTGACTAGCACCAACACGAGATTTAAGCATTAACAACCTATTTAAGATAAAAGTACTCCTGAAAATCCACTCTCACATGCAATCTAAGCGTGATGCAAGAAGATTTTGCCAGCTAAAAGTTGATAGAACATCGTCTTTCTTGACTAATTTTCATACTAAAAGCTTTCAACCATGACATCGGTCAAAACATGAACCAACTAAAACTAACACAAAACCTAACATATTTACATTTAGCTATTTCAACTTATATAAAAAGCAAGCTTCATTAGAAAGACCCACCTCTATATTGTGTCAATATCACTAAACTTATGTATATCAGTAAACATCTATAGATTCATCCTCCAAAGGAACTGGACATGATAATTTTTCATCATCCAGGCTCGAGCAAGAATCAAACTTCAACAATCAAAACTTGCAATGAACAAATAGGACAATATGACAGGTTATGTTATCAATTAGATTAATTCTATTATTGCTCCAAAAAAAAAAGTGAAGGCATACAATCCAAGTTCTCGGGCAATCACGACTGCATGATGATAATCTACAATGCAAAATGCAGCTAAACTAATTGGAAATAACACGTACAATTTCAACCCGTCACACAGCAACCCGTAACACAGACCTTGATTAATGTTTCTCATTACGAATCAAAGATACAAAAAGTGCCTACCGAGAAGTCAGCACAAGATGCATTACTCGCTGCTTTTGGAATGAGCACTGCTCCACAAGATCAAGAGTAAACTCATCCTTTGCACCCTGATAAAATGCTAATTCTAAAGAATTAGGAATGTGTTCCAAGCTAGTTAATATAGAACCAAGTAACATGAAATTCATAGAATCCCATATTTCAAAACTGTAGAATCTGCCTAGTAGATTGTACAGCTATAGAAGTGCATAGATCATATTGCATGATTCTACACAATCTGACAAAAACTATAATCTAATGCTTGCTCTTTTGTTAACTCTAACAACATTAGGTCTTTTTGAGGAATCAAGTCAACACAGAGACAGATAAACGTTGATTGCTTGCAATGAGCTTATCTCAAAAATCTCAAACTAGAGTGAAGTCAAACATCAGAATATAAAAGATCAAGGTCATTGATAATTAGTAAATTTGGCTTCTTTCTACAAAGATTTGATAAGAAACAGATGCCTTCTGTGTGGATCAATTTGCTCAAGAAATAATTTACTTGCAGTTCTTATATCAGTATTAAAAGGGGTAACAGAAGATGTCTATTGACTCTTATCCAAACTGAATTACAGGAGAGGAACACCCAAAAGATGGGAAAGAAAACAAGAGAAACAGTCTGAGGAAAGTTTACCTCAGGATTCTGAGAATCAATAGCATCAAGGACTTCTTTCAAAACTTCTAGCGCATTACTAGCCTTTTGAATAATACTGCAAGGCAGAACTATTAGACTTAACAATGGAAAATTTTAGCAAGCATAATCACTAATTGGGTGATCATTATATGATCGTCCTACTAACCAGATGTAATTAAATGACACAAGAATTGAATAAACAATAGATCTAACATGTGGAAGCTCAAATGAAATTATTGATAAACATAAAACTAAGCCGACAACAGAATGGTTGGGATTAAACGCTCAACTTTTTGAAGGTCTAGTATAGATATAAGTAAGTTCAGAAAGTCTTATTATGGGGCAATCGGTATGTATTAGTTATGCCCAAAGAATGCTCAATGTGGCCTCCTTGTTGGTCTAATATTTTGCTGCAATTGTTCCTCCCTGCAACTTTGCAGTGTCTAAAGGATGGTATAGCAATTGTGCTCGATGTTCATAAATTTCAAGTAGATAAAGTCAAGATACACAGAGAGAATTAATTACACAAAGTACCCTCCAAATAGTAGTTCATAATTTTATTTCCTTTCAACAGTTCACATGTTTAGCCAGAAATAAATTAGCAAAAAATCTTAAAAGAAAGATGTCTGAATTTTTTTCCAAATGGGTGTACTGCAAACCAGAGTTTTGGCATCAAATAGATACGTCCAGAATCCTAAATTAGACTAAAAGCAGGTCTCCTTTGAAAATGGTCATTGTAAAATGCACAAGTGTAATATGAGAAAGTAACTGCACAAAAGATACCTTGATTCGGGAACAACTTCAGGTTCTAGTTGTGGAGGACCAGACTCATGCCTAGAGCTAGCAATTTCCCCGTTAGGTGTGCTTTTACGATTTCCGTTTGAAGTAGGACCATTCGATGGGACATGAGGAGGCCTTGGAATTTCAGATGGCCTTTGAGGAAATTGCACTCCTGTATTCTTTAGCACAATAGGAAACAAGTTTAATAGCTAAAGATAGCAATGTAACTATGTTGTGTGTGCTATTACACACTAGTGAGAGAAACATCAAAGTAAATGAAGAAAAAAAACCCACCCACTAACTGCACCATTTTCATAATCAAGGTATAAGTATGAAGTCTTCATGAAATCTACCATCTAATCAAACAGCTCAAAATTGTTATAGCAGATCTTAACTTTCAAGCAAGGATTAGAAGACCTTTTCACAGTTTATTCTTCACTTTCCTCCCAAACTTAATCCAGATTGCTCCATATGCAACAATTAGAATTGTCGGATAAATCTCAATATTAACACTAGTCGATATAAACACCATGATTTGGGAGTTAAGATTCATAACAACCAATTTATTCACTTCCATATCCACCAAAGGAATAGTATTTTTTTTGTCCACAATATGTTTCATTGTGCAGTATTACATAACTGATAAAAATAACATCAGTTTCATGCATACTTACCACCAAATCAAAGTATGCAGAGTAGTATTGGGGAAACTTTCCAGTTGCACCTCCAACAGAAGTTTGTGTGGCATCTAGAAGAAGAAATATCCTTTCTCGCACAGGCAAGTCTGTCTGTAAGTGCAACAAAACAAGAAATTATTATAATAATTACATGAGATGAGGCTAATCTTCACTCCCCAAATTCTGAAGAAGGTTAATGTTAGACCTTTTTCTTTACTATCTTCACAAGAATGGGAAGAATCCCTGTATCAATCACCTGCTGATGGATACACTCACCAATATTGTTCATCAGCATTTCCAACAACTACAAAATAAGAAAAGAATATTAAAAACAAGCCATATATTGTAAGATATCATTGAAGGATGAGGCAAGAGTAGGACAATCACTTTCAATGCACGTTTAACAAAAGAAATCAAGTCATAATTACATTGATTACATGTATTCATAAAGCATACAACTCACCATCACAGCATACAATTGAGTATTATGATTCTTGCTCCCTAAACGTTTTTTAATGGCTTTTACAACATCTCTAGCTTGCCTGCACATCCAAAAAAAATAAAAGTCATTCTAAGAAAAAGCTTTGTCTCCAGCTTAGACCATTAGCTGCAATAACAAAATCAATATGTCATCCATGACAATAAGTAAATAACAACATCAAAGTACAAGTAGCTCTGAATCTGCTTTGTATAGTTGCACGAAAATAATAAAACATAAGTAGCACATCTCATTGAAATACATATAGTGATCACATGTCACAAGTACTATAATTGTTGAACGGGTGAGAAATGCTCACCGCTGATCGTGTGCGACTAATTCACAGATTTCAATATTCTTTGTCCAATCTACTTCACCAAGTTTTTCACTTGTTGCAGAATTCACGAGTTCAGCAGCCATCTGCTACTTATTTTGATCCTTAAACTATCAAAGAACAGGGAAGGGAACGAACTCTGTAAGACAAGCCACCCCTTGGTCAGCAGCAAATTTCTATAGAATATGTAAAAGAATCTACATTTCATGGTAGTAATCACCCACAAGAATTACTAGATAAGTCGGTGTCACAAGAATTACTAAGCAGAAAGGACGAGTGTTAGAAGGCACCAATTCAGTTGACATCCAAAATATTCTTTCAGAAAAAGAAAAGCGATGAAGCACTCCAAGTGTCTAATCAGCTAATGTGCAACTTATCACATTAAGAAAAGGCAAACAGCAAATGCATTATTCATAATTCTCATAGTTAGAATCAAATAAAAGGAAAAACAGAGTTAGGAATTACATATCCCTAACCCGTTTCATAATCATTTGCCTCTACACGATTGAATTTTTTAAGAGGAATTATGGATAAAAATTTCAAGTAGAACCATAACATCTTCAATTACATCAATGTTAACAGTGGTAGGCATT
>JANZLC010000200.1:30614769-30642514 GCA_026413385.1 Erythroxylum gracilipes
TGGTTTAAAACCCATCTCACTTTACCTATACCTTTTCTAAACAATTAACATCATAACCCCTCTCCAAACTAAGCAAAATCCCATCTTAGAAATAACAAACGTCACAATTTAACAAAAGATCAAATGCTGGAATTTTAAAGAAAAAGGGAAAACATGAAATTCATTCAACATCACCTTTCTCATACTTTATCTAACCTATTAGCATCAAAACTCATCCATAAAACCAACAAAATTCGGAAATTTTTCCTTACCTAATGAAACCTACGAAAATCAGATTTTGTTATTCTTTCTTACATAACTCTTATTCTTTTCTTAACTAACTCTTCAATCCACCCTTTTGAAGCAAGAAAGACAACAAATCTTAACTAGAAAACTCAACAAATTTCGAAATCTTTACCTAGAAGATGACCCACGAATTGCTTCCTTCAACTCTTCCTCTTCCTCTTTCCTCTTGAAGAAAACCCTTAGAATCACTCTTCTCAAGCAAGAAAGCAACAAAATCCCACTCTTTTCTTCTTCTCCTTCTTCCCCTTACATGGCCGAAATTTCTCTCTCTCTCTCTCTCTCTCTCTCTCTCTCTCTCTTTGCATTTTCGTGTCTCTTCTACATGGCTTAAGGAAAACTAACTTGAAAACCTACCTCTTCTTCTCTTCTTCTTCTTCTTCTACTTCTACCGAAAATCACCCTTCTTCTCCTTTCTTCTTGGTGGCCGAAACTCATCTTTGCTTTTCTCTTCTTGGTTGTGTTTCGTGAGTCTTCTAGAAAAGACTTAGGGATTTTAGTTCTAACTTATAACTTAAGCTTAAAAACGACAACACCTCCTTTCCCTCTAGCATTTTCGTGAATCTTCTTCTTACAACTCAAGTCTTGCCTAAATTTTATTTACTTAACTAATAACCTAAACTAACTTTCGTGGGCCTCCTTCACTTCATACTTCTTTATGCCTTCTTTCAATTGGTTTTCTTTTCTTCTCATTTAATTGCACATGACATGGGCCCTAGCCCAATACTTCCATTCTTTCCCTCCTAAACACTTAAAATTTTACCAATTTCCCTCCTAATTTCGTGGGCTTCATGTATTGGTCCTTCCTTTAAATCATTTCAATGCTATCACAAAGCTTAAGCCCAAGGTTACCTAATTCCATCTTTCTCATTTAATTACAATTGACATGGACCTTAGCCCATGTACTTCATTTACTCTTCATTTAAAATATATTCCAAAGGCTATAAGCCCACCTAATATACCTTAAGCCTTAAAACATATTTAACTTCCTAATGGGCTCTTTCAAATTTTAAAGTCTAACACCTTATTAAAATACACTCTAATTTCACTAAATTCCTTCAATTAAATTTCTAAAATCCATACAAGCTCTAATTAAATATCCCTCATTTAATCTCAAGCTCCTAAATTCATAGGATCCTCAATTCATATAAATCTTTTTAATACTAACAATACATCACAAAATAATAATTTCTCAACAAATCTTTCATTTAATAATCACAATCTTCACAATAAAATCCTCAATTTACTCCAACCAAAATAAAAATGTCAAACTAAAACCTCGAAATAATTTAAACATGCCTCAAAATAATTTAACCCTGCTTAATGCGAATCGGGACCCAACAACACTAGCATATAGAACATTCCTCATAGCCTCTCTGTCTAGTTCATTCTTTGGATACTGTGCTAAAGATAATCTCTCACTATGAGAGATAGTTGCTACAATAGGTTTACAGTCAACCATATTAAACCTTTGTTACACTCACTCAATATATGCAATCTTCGAGAGGCTTAATGAGTGTTAAGTTCTGTCTTGGTAAATCTGCATACCTAGGATAAAAAATGCTTCACCAAGGTCCTTTATGTCAAAATGTTTGGCCAAAAGTTTCTTAATCTCGTGCAATACGGTCAAGTCATTCAAATCAAGCAATATATATCATCCACATACAACAATAGGAAGATAACTTTGCTCCCCCTAACCTTATAGTACAAGCATCCTTCAACTTTCTTTTTCACAAAGCCGAAAGAGGTTAGAACCTCATCAAACTTAAGGTACCACTATCTAGAAGCTTGTTTCAAACCGTATATCGATTTTCTCAATTTGCAAACCTTGTCAGTCTTTCCTTGATCCTGAAATCCTTCAAGTTGCTTCATATAAACATCTTCATCAAGGTCACTATTTAGGAAAGCGGTTTAATGTCCATCTGATGTAGCTTCATATCATAATGAGCTATTATTGCTATGAGCACTCTAAATGCATCCTTTGAGGATATGGGAGAGAAGGTAACATTAAAGTCAACACCTTTTCTCTAGGTGAACCCTCTAACAACTAACCGAGCCTTAAACCGCTCAACTTTATCCTGAGTGACCTTATTGGTCTTAATCAGCCATTTACAACTTATAGATTTGTAATGTTATGGCAAATCAACTAGCTCCCATACCTTAGTGTGCTTCATAGGTTGCATCTCATTCTTCATTACATCCCACCACAAATTTGAATGAGGTCCAGAAACAGCTTCTGTAAAAGTATCTGAATCCACAACATTGCCAATATCATAGTCTTGTTCACCTAAATAGACTATATAATCAGATGGGATAGCAGGTCGTCTCACTTTAATGGATCTTCGCAACTGCGTTAGTTCTTATACCTAACCTTTCTTTGTACATGTATGAGTTCCTATTCCTACACAAGTATGGGACTAAGACCTTGATCTATTAGACCCTACTGTTTGAGTGGCGGATACAAAATAACTGTCATATCCATCTTGCTATCAATTGAAGGGTGAGAGGGCCTACCCTCATCAAAGACATCATTTTCTAGAAACTTAGTTGATTGTGATTCAACTATTCTAGCCCCCTTCTCTATAGTGAAATATGTAGCCTTTATAGTGGTCGAGATATTCGACCAAACAACGAGTAGAATGAGTGTGCAATTTGTTTTCATAAGGACTATACAATTGTACCTTAGTAGGGCAATCCCATACATGAATGTGTACAAGGTTGGGTTTCCATCTATTAAAGATAATCAAGTAGGTTAGTTCTGCTCTGCATTGACTTCATCATGTCCTTTACGGTGTGGTTACACCTTTCAGCCACACCATTTTGCTTAGGACTACCCGGTATGATGAACTAAGTCACTATTCCAACTGATTTCATATATCTGATAAACAAACCTTTTTCTTATTCTGAAACACTATGTTTTCCATAATATTCTCCGCCATAGATCTAACAAGCTTGATGGATTTTCCCAATTGGTTCTCCATTTCAGCCTTGACGATCTTGAATTTATCAAGAACTTCAGACTTTTCTTTAAGCAAGAAAATGAAACCATAACGGAAATAATCATCAATAAATGTTAGAAAATATCTAATATAGCTGTATAGGGTCCACTGATATCCGTATGTATGAGGTCTAACAATCCAGATGCTTAAGTTGACCCTTTTTCTTTATTTTGGTCAACTTGCCTATATAACAGTCAACACATATTTCTAGATCATCAAAATCTAGAGTTGGGAGAATGTTTTCCTTTATCAATCTCTCAACTCTATCTCTAGAAATGTGGCCTAAGCATTTATACCACAACATGTGTGACTTTTCCTTAATTAGAGGTCTCTTTTAAGTAATAGGTTCAACAATATGTAAAGAAGCATGCAGCTCATAAGGGATGAGACACATTTTATATAATTTATATGACAAGAAGGTAGTTCCGATATGCTTTGTATTAAAAAATAATTGTACAACTGAATTATCAATGATACAACCCTTTTTTTCTAACACTGATACAAATATCAGATTTTATCAAAAAAGATGGCACATAATGTAGTAGCTTATTCTTATACTTAGGAATTTAACAGTTAGATTGAGTCATCATATGAGACTTCATTAAGTACATTTCATTTGCATACATCTCATTTGCATATACATGTGAATAAAGATCTAGGGACATTGTAAAAATAGTACATGCACTCGTTGATATATCCGAGGGTATGAAAGATCTTAAATGATTATAACGTGCTTGTGCATTGACTATATCTTGAATTTTGTTTGATGAATTATAATTAGTGAATTGATAATTTATTATTCTAATTGAGTGATTGATAAAGTGATATGTGCATTTAGTCTAAGAAAAGTTTTAAAAGTGCAAGATAAAATGATACATGGGAATTTAGGTTGAATGAGCTTATGAGATGGTGACATATGTCATCAATAATAGAGTGACAACTGGCTTGAATAAAAGAGTGACAAATTGAGATGTAGTTGAGTGACATATGCTCTAGAGATTAAATGACAAATGGACTAATAAGGGAGTGATAGTCATGAGTGTAGGAGAAAAACACATAGCATAGCTCTTAGCTTGACATTTGGTATAACATATGTCAATTTTCTTCACCATACACCTCACCTGCGTCTCTCACACTTGCAAGACCACCTTCTTTCATGTTTTGGCCTTATGTTTTCTTCTTTTGTTCCTCCCACCTATGACAGTTTTATACAATCCCTAAAACCCTTAAAGTTTTGCTAAATTTTCGTAACCCTCATCTTGTAAATTGAAACCCTTTAATCTGATCTTGTTCTTAATGTATGCTTGATGCTTCTAAGACTTGCTTAACTTGATGATTAAGGAAATATTGAGACAAACAAGTAAGCATTTGATTACCTTATTGAGTTATATGTGAGCATAACATCCATAAAGATTGGTTAGGGATGAATTAAGATGAATTACATGTAAGGTTGATGATGAGGTGTGCTTGAAATGTGATGAATGAATTGGTTTTGTTTTGATGTATGGAAACCCTAGGTTATAGATTGTTTGAGAATGAATTAGGTTGAGATTAGAGATATGTTAAAGATGAATTTATGCTAAAGAAAGATGCTAATGTAATGCTCTTGGAATGGAAAAGAACTAGGGTGTAACATGTAAGATAATAAATGAAAGCATTAGTTTGATTGATGATGCCTAAGAGATAAATTGTTTATGAATTGTCTATTAAATGATTCTATCTTACAATTTTAGATGAAATGATGAGAAAATTAAGTATCCTTGAAGTATAAGTGAGGTATAGTTGAAGAACTATTATGAAGGAGTTAGAGTTTGGAAGAAAATTTGAAGAAAAACGAAGGTAGGTCTCAGATCACATATCCCATGATTGTGAGAATTGTATGGTTTCTTTCCATGATCGTGGAAATGTTTGACATAAAGGAGAGTTTGTGTTCTATGTTCTGGTTGAGTCATATAAGGATAAAACAGTATACATTGATACTTTAAGACTTGATTAGGGCTTAAAATGAGTTTAGTTTGATGTTGAATCAATTAATCAAGTGTTTGACGAATTTTGGTTCTTAAATGATGTATAATTCAAGAAATGAGTTTTGATATCAGTGCATATGAATTTGGAAAGTATGAGATTTCAATAGCATAAGGATGTTCTTATGAACACAACCTAAGATGAATAAGTGAGTAAGATTTTTGTACAAGGTTACATACCCTTGATAGTCAATTGAACATGCATTGAACATAACACATATACATGTGTAAGATTCAACACTTATTTGATTAAATAAGTTAGTAATGTGTAAATATGTGTGTATTGTATGATATAGAGGTATAAATTGACTGATAATATCCAAACATTGTCGGATCGTCAAGGCAATAGGTAATCTGGAGTAAACTGTGAGTAACCTAGATGTGTGATCTCAATTAAGCATCCATTTGAAATAGCTTTATATCATGACAGACAGCATATGCAAGTAAAATCCTAATAGCTTCTAATCTTGATACAGGAGCATAAGTCTCATAATAAGAGAAATTATGGAAAATTCCATTCTCCTTACAAAATATTCTGAATTTCTCATTTTCAAACTCACCACCATGATCACTTCTAATACTAGCAATTGAAATTCCTTTTTCATTCTGTAACTTTTTGGAAAGTATTTTAAAACACTTAAAAGACTCGTCCTTATGTGATAAAAACACTATCCAACAAAATCTAGTGAAATCATCAACAACTACAAGACCATACTTCTTTCAGCCAAGACTCAATGTCCTACTTAGACCAAATAAATCCATATGTAACAACTCTAGAGGTCTAGATGAAGTTACAATGTTTTTAGAAGAAAAAGTTGTTTTAACCTATTTTCCTTTATGACAACTTTCACAAAAGAAATCCTTGTTAGAACTTATTTTTGGTAATCCTCTTACCAAATCATGTTTAATCAACTTGGAAATATGTTTAAAACTAACATGACCTAGATTTTTATGCCAATTTATGTTTTCTTCATCAGTTGATATAAAACAAGAAATATTTTAACTTTGTAAATCTTCTAAATTAATTTTATAAAGATTGTTTCGTCTTTTAGCAGAAAAGAATATGGACCCATCGTTGTTTTTGACTACACAAGAATTTTGATTGAAAGACACTTCAAAACCAAAATCACATAATTGATCGACACTAATCAAATTGTGTTTTAAACTATCAACTAGCAGAACATTATCAATAGTAGCAAAAGAATCTTTACCAATTTTACCGATTCCAATTATTTTGCCTTACTGGTTGTCTCCAAAAGTTACTGATCCTCCCTTTTTATACTGAAGATCTAGGAACATAGACATTCTTCCCGTCATATGTTGTGAGCATCCACTATCCAAGTACCATTGGTGTTGGCTGCTTCTTCCAAGGAAGGAGATCTGCAGTAGATATTATATGTTTTTTAAGTACCCAGATTTTCTTGGGCCCATAAGGGTTAGTCTTAAAATGATTCATAGAATGATGATAATGAGGCTGATGAAATTTCTTCCTATAAGGAACAAAGTTCTTTTTTATACTGATTATTATTTTTAGCAAACCCTAATCTCATCTTATCATTAGGGTGTCTGTATCTTCCTAACATATCATTCATCTTTCTCGTACTCTTAGTGAATGTTGATAGATCAGCTGAAAGACTATTGATCCTTTGTTTTAGCTGATTGATCTCCTCAAATCTATCTATAGCTACCTTTTTCTTCATCTCGTCCACTTGTTTCTTCAGGCAGACGTTTTCCCTCTCTTACACTTACATGTTCTTCAAGTTTTCTACGAACTTTTTCTTTAACAACTTATACTGCTTAAGTATTGCATGAGAATCTTCTAATAATTCTAAATAAGCATTTTGTAATTCACTAAAATTTGAGGTTACCTTCTCATCACTTTCTCCTTCGGCTACCAAACAAATATTAGCTTGTATTAATGCCTCTGAATCAATATATGATTCGGACGAATCCAAATCTTCCCAGGTTGCCATTACGCTCTTCTTGTTTCTTTATTTTTTTTGTTTTCTTTTCAGTAATGGACATTTGGACTTGTAGTGTCCCGGTTTGTTGCATTCATAGCAAATGATAGATGTCTTCTAGTTCTTGCCTTCATCTTTGCCATTTTTCTTGAAAGAAAACTCTTTGTTTCCTTTTGCTTTCTTTTTCCACATACGTATGATATTCCTCGAGATAAATGATAATGCATCATCTTCTTCGCTCGAATCTTGTTCAGATTCACTGGAGTTATCATTCTTGACTTCCTCGATCTTCAGCGCTTTTGACGATGAACCTTTCTTCCTCTGAATCTTGTGATTCTTTTGTCCAGCCTTCAATGCTATAGATTTATCTCGTCTGGGTTTATCTTCTGCATCAAGTTCGACTTCATGTATCTTCAAGGATCCAAGCAATTCATTAAGCTTTAACACGCCCAAGTCCTTGGCTTCTTGTACAGTGGTGACTTTTGGTCTCCATCTTTTTAGTAAGCTTCTGAGAATCATTCGAACGTGATCTTGATTATCATAGACTCTCCCGAGAGCTTTGAGTCCATTGACGATAGTTTGAAATCGTCTAAACATCTGATCGAAAGACTCCTTTTCCTTCATCTTGAACAGCTCATACTGGTGTACAAGAATGCTTATCTTAGATTCCTTTACTTGATTGGTGCCTTCGTGTGCGATGGATAGAGTATCCCACATCTCCTTCGCAGTGTTGCATCTATGAACTTTATCGTACTCACTTCTGTTTAGGGCACAACTTAGGAAGAACTTGGCTTTTGAGTTCAGCTAGAATCTTACTTTTTGATCAGCTAACCATCTCGTACGTGGAATGGCATTCCCATCATCATCTACCGGTGTATATGGTCCATTCTCTATAATCTCCCAAAGATCGATATGAGTAGATTCAATGAAGAGTCGCATCCTGTCTTTCCAATAATGGTATTCTTCTCCATTGCAAGCAGGAGGTCTAGTAACGGAGGCGCCTTTAGCTATATAAACGTGTGATTCTGCCATGGATCTTTATCCACACTTTGTAACGGTGATTCTTATACACCGAGCTCTAATACCAATTGAAGTAAATCACACGTTAGTATAGAATTTACGTTCGATATACAAAATGCACAAGAAGGGGGTTGAATTATGTATCCTTTTTCGTGAAAACAATCCCCTTCTCAATTTCTTTAAAAACTTGCTTTTTCAAAACTATTAAGTAAGAATATCACAATGTATTGCAATTAACTTCTAAGTACTTGTATAAACAATAGAAATTAAAAGTTGAAAGTTAGAGAGTAAGAGTTGACATAGCAGGTTTATCGTGGCTCACCCCAAACCGTGGGCTATGTCTAGTCCTTAGAATCCTTTATGAGATTTCACTATACTTCTTAAAATACAAGTATTCTTTTCACCGAGCCTCTTCAGGTCTCTTACAATAAATATTATTTTTCTCACTTAGCCTCTTTAGGCTCTCATCTTTTCTTCTCTCTTATAGAGGAATATTGCGAGCTTTGTTATAGAATATAATAGCTCTAGAGTTTAGCACAATGAATATAGCGTTTCTCAAAGTCACTAGCTTTTTAAAATCTCTAACTTTTTCCGACTCTTATTTATAGCCTTCGTCTTTAACTACTTCTCGATAACTGCTTCTTTCTTCTTGTTTCTTGATCTTTGAATAAACAGTTATTCAGTTGAGTTACGTAGCTAACTCAAACTGATTAACCAACTGACGTAGTATCGGGTCTCTGTCTTAGTTTTTCTTTCGTCTTATTTTCTGCTCCACTTCGTATAACTTTCTTGTGTCTCATTTTTTGCTCTGCTTCATCTTATTTTCTGCTCCGCTTCGTGTTACTTTCTTGCATCTTATTTTCTGCTCCACTTCGTCTTACTTTCTTGCGTCTTATTTTCTGCTCTGCTTTGTCTTACTTTCTTGCGTCTCATTTTCTACTCTGCTTCGTCTTACTTTCTTGCGTCTCATTTTTTGCTCCGCTTCGTCTTAGTTTCTTGCGTCTAATTTTCTACTTTCGCTTCGTCTTAGTTTGATTTCCGCTTCGTCTTAGTTTGACTTCAGCTTCGTCTTAGTTTGACTTCCACTTTCTTCTTACTTTTTGCTTCAGATTTCGTCTTACCAAAATGGTTCATCACTTTCTAATATTATTATTATTTGATTTTCATTAAAATTATTAATCGTGAAGTCATTTTGACTTAACAGAATTAAGGGCAAGATTGAGAAAAAATCAAACATTTGATAAAGATTTGCAACAAGAAATTGTAGAGGAGAAGCAACATTAGAGACAAGTTTTGATAAGAATAGTTTATGTCGTGAAATATCTTGCTAAACAAAATTTGGCTTTTCAAGGATCCAATGACAAACTTTACCAAGATGGTAATGTAATTTTTTGGGATTGATTGAGATGATTGCTGAATTTGATGTAATAATGCAAGATCATATCAAACACATTCAAAATCATGAAATTCATCATCATCATCTTAGTCATAAAATTCAAAATGAGTTGATTTCTTTGTTGGGCCAATGCTAGAATTTCTATCATAGGTATAATTAAAAAGGCAAAATACTTTTTTAGTATTCTTGATTGTACACCAGATTTGAGTCATCATGAATAAATGAGTTTATTAGCATGATATATGAATATGTCAAAAAAATAAAAATGGAGGAGTATTTTTTAGAATTCTTAAACGTAGATGACACATCTGGATTGAGACTTTTCAATAAATTATTGAATGCATTTAAGTCTCATGATCTTAATGTCCATAATATGAGGGTCAAGGTTATGACAATGGTTCTAATATGAAGGGAAAATACCAAGGGTTTCAAAAGCAATTAATTGAAATAAATCCGAGAGCATTATATATGCCATGTCCTTTTTATAATCTTAATCTTACTCTTAGTGATATGACACATTCTTGTGTTAAAGTTGTTTCATTTTTTAGAGTTGTGCAATACATATATGCATTATTTTCAAGTTCTCCTAAAAGGTGGAAGGTTTTACCTGATAATGTTTTGTGCTTAACTATGAAATCATTGTCTAACACTCATTGAGAGAGTCGAATAAAAAGTGTTAAAGCTATTAGATTTCAAGCTCTTCAAATAAGAGGCTTTGATGGAATTGTCTAAACCTTGTGATGATGTCAAGTCAAAGAGTGAAGCGAAAAGTTTGGTTAGTGTACTTGAGAGTTTTGAGTTTTTACTTGATATGGTTATTTGGTATGATATTTTATTAGCTATTAACATGGTGATTAAAAGTTGCAGTCTAAATCTATGTGCATGGACGCTACCATAAAGCAATTAAAAGGTGTGATGGTATTTTTTAAGAAAAATATAGACGAAAGGTTTGACTCTAGTATGAATATTGTTAAAAGTCTTGCACATGAGATGAATGTAGAGCCTACATTTCCAACTAGATATTGTATTATTAAGAAAATACAATTTGATGAAAATGATCACAATAGAGAAATACAATCTACTGATTATTCTTTCAGAGTTAATTACTTTCTAGTTGTTATGGATAAGACAATTGCGTTGTTAAAGAATAGATTTGAACAATTAATGACATTTGAAAATATTTTTGAACTTGTATTTGATTCAAAAAGTTGAAGTCGTTGGATGATAACGAATTAAGAGAATGTTGCACTAATTTTACATTTTTTTTCTCATAATGATGCGGCAATTATGGAATTGGATGATCTTTTTTCTGAATTAAAAGTGTTGCAAATAACTTGTCAAATGAGTTAATGTCATAAATTGAAATTTTAGAATGGTTTAGTTATTTTATGTATCAAGAAGAATATGTTAGGAACTTATATATGAATATTAAATTTTGATAACAAAATTATGTTTTTAAAGTTTGCACATTTATATATTACCGATTTATTGGGGCCTTTAAAATACTTTACCCAAAGGCCTGTAAAATGTTAGGAATGACCTTGGGTTAGTGGCTTGTAAATGTTCCTCTACAGTTGGTGAGATCTTTGATTATGAGTCTTCATAAGTCATTCCTTTTCTTGGTAATATGCTCCTTTCCTCTAACAAACATTACTCCTTGATCTTTGGTTGGGCACACAGTAGCAAGGTGGCCATATCCTTTACATTTATATCATTGAAGACCATCACCCTACATCATTGCTTTTACTCTGTTGTCTACAAGCGTGCCTTTAGATGAATTTGAGTATGGTTTTTAAAGTTGAACTAAAGAGGAGCGAAGTGTTCTTGCTTCTAAGGATTGACTCCTTCGAAAACCTCCTGCTTAAGACTGCCTTTCCAATTGTAAGGCCAATTGATAAGCCTCTTCTTATATTATAACCCTGGGCGATGACCATCTTAACTCGGATCTCAGATTTTAACGCATTCAAAAAGCGAGCCAACATATGTGCTTCTGTCTTAAAAGCCTTACTTCACACCGTGAATTTGTGGAGGCGCTTAGTATATTGGTCTATAGACGATAAGAAGTCTTGGGACCTATTGCAGCATTTCTTCATTTATATGTTGCTCATAATTAACTGGTAGATATTTTGAATAATTTAATTTTATTTGATTTTTGTAATAAATTAAATTAAATTATTACTAATAAATATAATTAAATTTAAAATATCTTCAAAATATATATATTTCAAATTTAATAGTTAAAATTTATCTAAAATAAATATTAATTAATAAATAAAATTTTAATTTTTAAATCATTTATTTTAATAAAATAAATAATTTTATTATAATTTGTTAATAAATATTATATAAGAGAATAAAATAAACTTATTTAACTAAAAATAATTTATCAATAAATTTTCCCTAATATATAATTATCAATACCCTGACATTAATAATAAACCATAACAAAAAAAATATAAATATAACCAAATGGCCCCTAAATGATTGGAATCACTCCAAAATCGGTAAATTTTGAGTTTTTAAAAGCTATTTGACATTGCATTAACTGTAGATTTTAAATAGTCAATAACAAATTGTTGTGTACTGTGCTATCCATTGTCGATTTCATTTACAGCTTCTTTTATATCGTTTTGGTGAAAGTCAGCAAGAGGCACAGTCTACTTCAAATTCGAGGATAAAATATCATAAAACTAACATGGTTAGGTTCATTCTTAAAAATCAATTAATATAATGTGAATTAATTCATTTCAAAGCTTTTCTTTAACGTGAAAACAAAACCATATAGCCTGGGACATTTAATCTCAAATTCGGAAGAAGCTACTAATATTTCCTTTTAATACCAAATGTCCCTGAGACATCTTGTATATCTCAGGTGATGGGCTACAAGACGAAGTCTTGGCCCATTGCAAATAAGTAAAGTTTTGAAAATAATCTTCAGCTGAGAAAAAGTTGATGTTTATGGATGATTAGAGGAAGCCTAACAGCAGACACCCTTCCCTAACATCACCATATATTTACATCCTTATTTGGGGCGGGATGTACTTGAGGTATACTAGACGACTACTCTTGTTATATGGTATTTGGTTGTCCCTCCAAACCAGAAACATAAAAGATTGAAGACAACATTCGTCTATCACCAAAGAACTCTCTAAAAAGCATCCCATAAGCTGTCACAATAGAATATTCTAAAGGCATCTACATAGACAAAGTTTTGAAAATAAGGCAAAGACCTTGACAAGGAGCTGTTGACAAAGCATCAATAATTTGTGACCAGGAGTCTTTACCAATGCAAAGAAAACGTGCAACTCAACAAGTTTCGTTAATTACAGTGATAGTTTATAAAAGCCTAGACCCATATCTACAGGACTAAGAACTAGTAGATTGAGATCCCCAGTCTTCCACAAGCTAAATCAGGGACCCAAGGACCATCGGCTTCACATGAAATATGACCACTGTAGCTTAAAGGAACAAATTCTGATATTCGCCATTTGCAAGCTGACAAAGCTGATTGTAGGAGGACGTATCTGACAGCAGATTCACAGAACACTCAGAAGTCATTGGAAGGTCATGTAAACTAAGGTTGAGAGAATAGCCTAAATCTGAGAAGTACAAACTACAAAAAGAATTTGCTGTAACCAACAAAAAATTTCTTCAACAAACAGAAACACTAGTTAGTTCTTAAATGAAATGCAGGTCACATTTAATTTTGCCAAACCAATTTCACTTGCTTTTTAACCATGAAAGGGTAAGAGTTATTTGCCACACAGAAAGTTGCAATTCAGTGATGGGATGCAAAATGCACACAAACAAAATCGAGGAGCTACTTTGAATGCCCACAAACTCATGTACAAAACTTCCACCTCATGATCATTTACAACTTCAATGAAAATCTAGAAAGCAAAAGAACAAATATTATGATGTCCTGTTGACCTTGTCATCGAAAACAAAATTTGTTAGAGAAGCAAAAAGTAAATGATTACCGAACGAGTCACCGAAGTTAGTCCAGATCTCAGCTTGGATAGACTTTTCAGAATCAGCAACGCCAATAACCTCAACAAAAGTTGTTAGAGGAGAAGCTGGTGGAGAGCCTTTCACAACAATCTGATGATCATCGGTGGACTTGGCGATCACAGAGCCACGATCAGATCCTACAATCTGAACCACTGCCCTTACCCTCTTCTTCATGTGCATTGCCAACAACTTACCATTCACAAAAATTGCAGGTTTCGACGTATCCATGCCTGAGAAAAAGACCTCTTAAAAACTACAGGCTAAAATACATAATGATACATATTTATTCCGATGTCAGAGTTCAAATTCGACGCCCTCATGATAATATAATGGGCAAAGATTTCATCTTTCTCATCGATTGTTTCAAGTGCCTGTAATCATTCATAATGAATGGGAATCCAAATCAACTGGACCACCCAGTTTATCGAAGTCTAAATCGCAAAATATAAATTTAGAATTGTACAGAGAAGGAGAGCCATATGGGTATACCTGAAATTTGCTTTTATGGGGGTGACCTCCAAGCCCTAGAAGTTGGGCAAGAAAGGCAGATGATTAGGGTATTAATTTACGCCGTGTTTTAGCGGGAAATTAAAATTGTAAAAAATTCTACCTCAAGCAACGTCGTTTTCATGTCGTCTGTTACCGCTGTAGCCTGTTTTGTAATTTGAGAAAGCCCTATCAATGTTTAACATCACTATGAGCGAGTATTTCCTAAAAATATAATAGAGAATTAAAAAGCAAATAAGAACTATTGTTCTTGGGCTGAGTTTAATTAGTTGTATTAATAAGGTTCCAGGAGACTGGTCTGGGCGACTCTCGAGCCACTGGGAGTCTGACACTCAAGATTCTGCTGAAGCTCATTGAAGGCACAACGTACTGGTGAACATTATTTGTCTGAATGATTAGCGCCTTTAACATGCACAGGACGAGATGAAATAGAAGTGGACGAAACAAGACAAGAATTAAAGACAGTGAGATGTTTGATTATAGTGAATAGAACAGAAAAAATTGTCTTTATCCTGAGGACAGAGATGTGTTTTGTTGCAGGGAACAGAATAAAAAAGTGTTAAAACAAAATGCCCCTGTAGTATAAAAAGAAAAATGATGTAATTCATTTATTATTTTGTTATTGTATAAATGTTTATTTTACAATATTAACTTGTAACTGTAAAAATATTTCTATTTTACAACAACAACAACAATAATAATAATACTTATTATTATTATTATTATTATGATGATTATTATTATTATTAATTAAAATTTTGTACCTATTATGACTAGTATTTGTTATTGTTATTAATTTTAGTATGATATTTGTTATACAAAATTAATTATGTTATTATAAGTGATATTATTATTATTAATTATTGTTATTATTAGTAAGATTTATTATAAATTATGTAATAAAATAACAAAAATAATTATTAGTATTATTAATAATTGTAATTGCTGTTATTATTAATTATTATTAGTTTGTAATTATACACAATTAATTATCTTCTTGTTCTTATTATGATTATAATTATAAACATTAGTTAGGACAAACTAATTAAATAAAACATCTCAACATTAATAGAATTAATTACATAATAGGTTCACATAACTTCGACAACCAAAAAATTCTAATACATAATAATTTAAATAAACATCATTCATGACTTTAATTACATTAAAGCCTTAAAATTTATTAAGAATGTCCTTATCCATAATTCTCAAAATGACCCAATAGCAATTAAGAAGACATATTTAACCGCTCTTTGCGGTTTGAGACAGGAAATTGGTTGTCATCGCCGGTGAGATGTTCACAGATACATTAATTGCAAAATACATGGCAGCATGTTTTTACGGCTCCATATTCGGGTGGGTCCTAAAAGGGGAAAAGTTATTATCAGTAACAAATCCAAAGTAGACTCTTCAAAATAAAATGCAGATAGAGGACAATGTATAAGTTTGAAAACAAAGAGAGAAAAGAAGCGCATTGGAGAAAAGGAAGACTTCTTTACACCAAAAATAAGAACAACAAAATATTTCCATAAATTTTGATATCTATGTCATAATTACTGATAATAGCTTCTCAAATACCCCAATCCACAATCACTTTATGTTATCAGGATACAAAACCAGAAACTTATGCATAACTCTGCAAGTTGAGTGAAAAAAAAAATGCAAAACTCTGTAAGTTAAGTGAAAATCCATTAGATCCTCCATCATACTCACTCCCGATCCCTTTGCCCACTTGTTTAACTATACTATCACATAGAATATGGCACCAGCTCCTTAGCAACAGAGACAACAAATCCAGGAAAAAGCACAATTTATGTTCAAGGAGGAAATTTCTGCATCTAAATTTTCACGGTGATGTTCAACTTTTATGCACAAGTATTCTGTTCAAAAAGAAATCGACAAGACTCATATAGATAAAGAATTACTCTAGGCTCCGAATAGGATTATGATACAAGAATAGGAGTAAATTGTTCTATTGAAGTTTTGTTAAGAGAAGCAAAGAACATGATGTGTGTGATTGCATACATTGCAGATGCCACAAATTGCCAAAGATCCTTCCAAACAATTAAGAAGGTGCAGTTGCTTCTCCTGTGAAAGCTTCTTTGCCATCTCCACTGACGATCTACCAAAGGTGTTTGAGTCCAAATCTCTGACCAGAAGTGGATGATCACAAGCTTGAGTAGTCACAATAACATCAGTAAGATGTCAACATAATTTTGCTTAACAGTTCCAGTAGCTGCATATTCCTAAGCGAAATTTATAGATGTCAAAACAACTCCAATTCACACATATATTATACAGCATCCAATTAAAATCATCCAATCATAGTCAGAATAAAATAAAAGGAAAAGCAGAGTTAGGAATTACATATCCCTAACCCACTTCATAATCATCTGCCTCTACACGATTGAAATAAAAA
This sequence comes from Erythroxylum gracilipes, assembly GCA_026413385.1. Lineage (NCBI taxonomy): Eukaryota > Viridiplantae > Streptophyta > Magnoliopsida > Malpighiales > Erythroxylaceae > Erythroxylum > Erythroxylum gracilipes. The sequence goes on from JANZLC010000200.1 coordinate 30,631,389, forward strand.
CATATTTTTTAAAGAGGAATTATGGATAAAAATTTCAAGTAGAACCATAACATCTTCAATTACATCAATGTTAACAGTGGTAGGCATTAGCCTTGGTTCATTTTGAAACAGCTTTCCGATTTGGAAATAATTCTTCTGGAGAAAAAGACATCATATTAGATAATTGCGTTACTAGAGCCCTTCCCCAGAAGAAACAAGATAAATGCATCCGGTACCATTTTGAACTGAAAAGAGGAACTCGAAGAACAGGAAGGGTGCCTGTCTATAAAATGTCCCACCACAGAAGTTAAAGGGACGAAGAACATCAAACCCAATCAACCTTAAAAGATTTTCAAAGAACATTCAGTCTTAGAACTGAATTCTGCATGGTCATGGATGCAAAGCCCAGCCATTGGTACCGAGAAATCAATTTCATAAAATCCGCATTTGGTGGTTAACATCCAAGTAAGGTAAATCCATGACTCATGACTCATTACATACACAATCTAATAATAAAATACCATATCACTGACTTCCACGCCTGTATGTTCTTGCTCCGTACAAAACTAAGCAAAAGAGTTTGACGCAATCTCGAGACCTTTTAGCTTATGACAGCTATAATCATGAGGCTCTTACAGCCAATATCAGCATATTTTTTTTACCATTTGAAAACTAAAACAGAATAAGAAGAAGAACAGAAGATAGGGGAAAGAGAAGAGACATAAAAGACATATTGATTCCTGAAAAATAAAAAAGCTGGAAGTTTAGAACGTAAAAAGTCAAAACAAAACAATGAGACAAAAGACAGATAATGGAGTGTCGGCACTGACTTAATTAGACAGATAATGGACAACAAGTACTTTCAAATTAGAAGGCAAAGAACAACGAGTTCCCAGATTCAAATGTCCTTTTTTTTCAAACGAAAAATTCTGATTAGATTGCCACATTTGCTCATAGTACAGAATCTATCCTAAGTCAAGAACTTGGTTACCTTCTAACTGGAACTTCCACAAACAACTAAAACAGTAGGAACCATCGATCACTGAGCTATACGCGACACAGATCTCAACCAATTCCCAAAACAAATCAGAAAAGGATAAGAACCAGTTTTTTTTCCCCCTCTCTCTCAAGGAAGTAAAGAAGCAAAAAAGGTTGAGTAATAGCATACTAAAATCAATGAAGAAAAGAAGCATTCGATGTACCTGAGAAGAACCGGGAAAGAAAGGAATAGAGCCAGAAAGATCAAGTCTTTACACTCAAAACGCCATCACCATTTCTTGTCTTTGTTTGTTCAACACCCATATAACTAACAACTGAAAAGGGGAGAATTAAAAACGAAAACTAGACAGTTAACACATCACAGTATAATCATGGTACGTACATAAGCAGATTCGTCTTAAAGCTTTATTGGTTTTTGGATTTGGGTTTTCTTTTTCTGAGGGGTTGGTGTGAGCTGGTTTTTCCTTTTGCTTTTCAACTTTTTTTCCAGCTAATAACACTTCGATAACATTAACAGGACAACTAATTCACACTAGTTACTATTGCCCAAATAAGAAAAAGGATCAAGCTTTATTACTAATTAGGTACTTAACTTTGCTATAGTTATAAAAAGAGCTGTCTGGTTACAACTTGTAATGGGTATCTTTATCTATCTATGGCTTCCGTTTTTCTATATACTAATAGTGATGATAGAGCCGAGAGAAGAGAAAAGAAAATAAGATAATTTTCAGGTAAAGGGTTGAAGAGAGAAAGAGACGTAGTAAATACAGAGATGATGCCTTGCTATGCAAGTTGTTTTTAACCTCTTAGAACAAAAGGAAACGAAAGGTAATGTCTGCTACCACCATAGCCATAAGATTTGAAGCGAGGAAAAGGGTCATTGTGTTCACGTCACCGGCTGTCACCTTTGAATTGTGACGCTTCCATTTCCTCCTTCCTTCTGGCGATGATCATCATGCGCCACGTGTATAGCCCGCACATGACATGAAGAACAATATCAGAGAAGAGAGTGATGTCCGCACGGGTAGCCCAGTTGGTCATTGGGAAGGAAAATGAGTTCAAGGTCTTGGGTTCGAGTATCTGCAACGACAGTGTGAGAGTTCATCTAATGTGGTGACTCCTTATGCGCACCGAATACTGAGCCACCTTTTTAAAAAACTGGCTAAAATCAAACCGTAATTTACCTCTCTCACATAATATCGGACCAGAGTGTGGAGACGCCTAAGATAAGCGTTCCACCTTTTGAATCCAAGAGAAGAGAGTGATGGATTCTTCGAGATAGGCTTCATTTCTTTTTCGAGACACGCACAAAGGGACATGGTCTACAAAGTACAAACACACCACCCCTTCACGTTTCTCGAGAAAGTAGGAATTTCCTAAGAGTTTGTGGCGTTCGTAGTGAGGCCAAAAGGCCAAGGTATCATGCGCCAGTGGCTAATAGCAAGGGGTGGAGATAAATATGACTATCAGTTAATTTAATTTATAAGTCAAAAATAAGATCATATTATTTTTAAAAATTAAGTTAAAGCCAATATCATTTTAAAGTATATTAAGTTTATGCAATTTGAGTTTAACAAAATTTAGGATTAAATGATTATTCTTAAAATTTTAAAAATAAATAACAATAATAACAACCCAATAAAAAATTATGCTAAACATAAAATTTGGAAAGGTTTAGCCTTATTCCGAGATGTTATTTCGTATTTTAAAATATATATCTCAATAATTGACAATAAACATTTGCTATTCCGCACTAGGAGGCACAGAGCTTATGTTATACTTTTTTTTAAAGGAGGAATCCGCAACCGCTACTTTTTAAATATGCACTAGATAAATCTTTGGATTAACGCAATAGCCTATAAATCACGTCAATCAGGTACTCTACGTTAAATAAGCCTTGTACAATATTACGGTCTAATTGTCCCATATTGATAATAAAAAATACTGATGTGGAGTTTATAAGCTTATGGGCTCTCTCACTCTTCAAGCTAACTTTTAGGGTTAGTTCTCCCATAACAATTAGTATTAGAGTTAATACTACTCCTTCAAGTCCTCGTGACACGCCCACAAATGGTGATGTTAGCATTGCAGTATTCTCCTAGGGTTAGAAAAGGTCTCCTACATAGCCAGCCCGTGGATATGTGGGTGGTGACGACAGTATACCAGTGTTCGCCCGAAGCTAAAAAAAATCTTGCGTACAGCCAGCTCGCCAATGCCTGCACTGCGAAGCGTTGTGGAATGTTACGGCTTAATTGTTTTACGTCGGTAATAAAAAAGGCTGATGTAAAGTTTATAGGTTTATAAACTCTCCCACCCTTCAAGCTAACTTTTAGAGTTGATTCTTCCGTAAGATCTATAACATACAACAAACTCGATTGAGATAACGTAGTTAATATACTCAATAGTTTGCTAGTCTATAATCATAAATTGTTATTGTTATTTTTAAATTGTATTCAATAATTTGCTACTAATATTCTTTGCTTTAAACCTTATTTTCATTTGCTTTTCAATAGATTGCTACTACTATTCTTTAATTTAAACCTTTTTTTTCTTATAATCCTAGAATCATAAATTGTAATTGTTAATTTTAAATTACATAAATTATTAGATATAAGCAATACTTTAGTTTTAAAGAATTTATTTTAATTAACATTAATTATCTTGATAATAGAAAATTAGACCAAATTTAAGGAAATTCATACTCGTAATTTAAATAATAAGTTGGTGTAATTTGGATCCGTTATTTTTAATGCTGTCTAAAGTAGGTGGAGTTTAATTAACATATGTATATCGTGAATGTCGGTTTCTGGAGTTCGTCTTTAGAGACATGAACCTTGGTTTCACAGACAACATTTGTCCGTAACAATATGGACAAAAATGGAAAAATATTAGTTTAACAAGTTCAATGTATATGATGTATCGATAAAATTTTATTTACTAAAGGTTAGGTGTACCGTCGTTGATTTATTTATAGAGAACCAAATGATCTTCAATCTTTGACATGGACGGACCACCATTGCTCCTTGTATCTCTGTCTAGAGCTATATATTTTATTAGGAAATGAAGAACAAAAAGATTAAAGAGTGGTAATTGATAAATATATAATTATGTTTATAATTATTGATTAAATCCTCCTTATAAACAATAACTACTTTTGGATAATAAAATTAAGTGTATGAGTTTAAATTAGTAGAGTTTTTGTTAGTAAAGTTTTTCTAAAAAGAGATTTTTTAAGAAACTAGTTAACTGTTTGGCTGTCAATTAAAAAAAATATTTTAAAAAGAGTTTCATGCAGTAGATTATTTGACAACATAAAAATAAAAATACTTTTAATTTTAACTATATTTTATTTTACAATAAAAATTATTTAAAAGTATATTAAACAATATACAAAGTACAATATATTAATTATTATATAATTCTAAACCTTATAAAACATAAATAAAAATTTATCTAACTAAATCGTTTATATGGATTATAACATAAATAAAATTAATATAAAAATATAAAAAGCCAAATAATATTATATAATTCCCAAAATAAACGTGAAGATAAGTTATTGGATATTGTGAGAATTGTGTGTAAAACATAAGGACAAAGGAGACTAAAAAATAAGCTCATTAATTGATCTGAAAATTTACCTTAAAAAGTGTTTTTTTAAGAAGCTTCAAATTTGAATTTTTTTAAAAGTTGTATTTTGATTGCCAAAAAAATTATATCTATTAAAAAGGTGATTTTTTATCTTACAGCTAAACACTCATTTTAAAAAAAGACTTTTGTAATAGAAAAAGTACTTATTAATCTTTTAAAAGTCCATTCAAACAGACACTAAGATAATTTAGTCACTAAAAGGCATTTTTGTAAACGACACAATTCATATTGAGTATGGGCATAATTTATACAATGTACCATAAAAGTTTTTGTAGCTTTAGCTTGCCTTGATGCTTTGTGTAAAGTGGTATTGCTTCCTTTAATCAGACTTTATATTATATTATTTTTAAAATTGAGTCTTATGTTAGATTCAGGTTCAAATTGTCTAAATATAATTAAAACAATGTTATTTCGTAAAAAGTGAAGTGATTTTGTACTTTTAATTTAACGAATTTTATGTCTGCATCGGTTAAGCTCAGGCTCCAATCTGCTTCCTCAGACCCAATCGGACCTCAGGCCTAAGCTTGGCTCCAGCAACAGGGCGTCGGGCGACCGCCGTCCCTAAAATGTAGTGTTTTAAAATTCGAATTGGTATATAATTGGAAGTTTTATTGATTATCGATTTGATTATTTAATTAATCGATTTTGACCAATTCAAATTGAGTTAATGAAAAATTAAAATTTTAAAATAAATTAGACTAAATAATCGATAGGTCATCAATCAAATCGGTCAAACTCCGATGCTAAAATGGATTGAGTATTGTGAAGAATATGGGTGATAGTTTCGGAAATAAGTAGATAAGGACGAATAAGGGTGACGTGGCAAACTAAATAAAAAATTAATTAGGTCAATAACATCACAGAGTAGTGTTAAAAAATTTAAACAAATTAAAAATTTAAAATGGACCGAGTCTTAAACCTTTTTTAGTTTTAAATATAATCCAATTATATTTAAGTTGAATTTAGGCTTGATATTAGAATAAATTACCATTAGTTATATTGGACTTAATGTTTGATATATGTTCAAATTTTGTTATACTTATCAAAACGTAATTATTTAATTACATTTTTTATTTTTTAAAAATAATATTTAAATTATTTAGACTAAATTATGTACTAATCATTTAAATTAGAGTTTAATCAATTCATTTTAAATTTAAAAACTTCTTAAAATTTAATTTACAATTAAATCAATTCGGGTATTATTGATGTCAAACCTCAGCAACTTCAAATTATAGTGTCGTTACTTGCTACTGCTGTTCGTTTGACTTTCTCCGTGAGCTGTCTTGAGTTTCTGCTAAATCATCAAAATCTTCGTCCTCGTAATCATCAAATGGCGTTTTATCCTCTCATTCGTAGTGCCAGGAGATCTCTTCAGTGTTATCGCTTCGTATCTCAAACTCCCATCTTCGGTGGTGCATCAGGGAGTAGTTCTTCGAAGGATGTGAACAATTTTTCATGGAAGAAGGAGAGTTATTATCATGTCAGCTCCGGCAGCGATTTCATGAGAGGCGCTGTGTTTTGGGAACCCAACAAGCCCCTCACCATCGAGGACTTCCAAATTCCGCGACCCAAAGCCGGCGAAATTCTCGTCAAAACCAAGGGTATGCTGCTTTTTCTCCTTTTCCTTCGTGAGGAAATCGAATAATGGAAATGGATTCGATGAAACAGGTTGTGGGGTTTGCCACTCTGATCTTCACGTGATTAAGGGTGAAATTCCATTCTCTAGTCCCTGTGTCATTGGCCATGAGATTACTGGGGAAGTTGTTGAACATGGTCCTCTCACTGATTCCAAGATTACAAACAAGTATTCCAATTACCTTCACCTTTTGGTGCTTCGTTATTTCTCTTGCCATGGAGTCTCAACTACCAAAATTATATTCGTTTTTCAGATTCCCTCTCGGATCTCAGGTCGTTGGAGCTTTCATCATGCCCTGTGGCAACTGTTATTACTGTTCTAAGGTGGCGATCTTGTGTATATTTCTGAGTTACCTTTTTGAATCTTCCAAAACCTTTTTATGCTAATTGATCTTTATGGGACAGGGCCATGATGATTTATGTGAGGACTTTTTTGCTTATAACCGAGCAAAAGGAACTCTTTATGACGGTGAAACCCGTCTGTTCCTCCGTTCCAATGGTCAGCAGCTGTCCTTGTTTCTGCTTTATGCACCATTTTAGACATCATACCATTACTCTTAAGAACTGGAACCCATGAAACTTTTCTTCAATTCTGTTTTAGATAATGATAAAGAACCAAACTCCAATTTTGCATGGAATATAGTATTGACTTATTGAGAATATTGCTAATCCGGGGCAGGATAACATACTATAAATTTCTGATAGAACCCTCTTCCTCTATTTAGAACTGAGTCAAGAACTAGGAAGTACTAGGATGCCTTGTTTATTCTTTTCACGTTTATTATTAGTGCGCATTTGACATAAAATGCCTTTGCCGAGGAAATTTCTTTCATTTGATTTGATATTCCTGAGAGAAGAAGCTTTGTCCTATGTTTTCATTGTACTTCAAGATTATTTTGGTAGTAATGTTAATCTTCTTACACTTATCCTACAGGATAAGTGTCACTTGCATTTGCAACTGACATAAGGCCATTCTAGATCCGCATTTTTGTATGTATTGGATGGGGACATGTTTCTTTCTTGTGCAAGAACTTTCTTGATCATGCTTTTATTGCCTTGTTATCTCTCTACTGCTTTTAAGTCTTTTCTGGTTCTTGAAACATTTTACTTCATCTGCTTTCTAGTGCTGAAATGGCACATGATTGGAGAGCTGAAACTTTGTATCATGCAGGAAAGCCGGTATATATGTATAGCATGGGGGGCCTTGCGGAATATTGTGTTGTTCCAGTGCATGCATTAACTGTTTTACCAAGCTCATTGCCGTACACAGAGTCTGCAATATTAGGATGTGCAGTATTTACTGCTTATGGTGCTATGGCTCATGCAGCTGAAGTTCGTCCTGGTAATTCTGTTGCTGTGATAGGAATTGGTGGTGTTGGCTCAAGGTAAGCAGCTTAGAATGTTTAATTTCACCAAACAAGGGTTTCTGCTGCATCCATGGTGCTTGATTAGTCAAATTGAGTTTTCTGAATGATGTTGTCTTTTGACTCGAAATTTTATCTTAAACATGAGATTTTGATGATTGAATGAATAAAGACTTTATTTTTTCTGTTACACCCTATGCACAAGGTGTATAGTGCCAATGGAAGTCATTGAAGGACAAACAGATGGCACCATGACTTCTATTATACATGATTATGCCGATATGCCTAACAACCTGATCTTTTGGTAAAGTTTGAAATCGTCTAGAAGAATTATCTCTGAAAATATATTGTGCAGAGCTGTTTCCTTCTCACGGTACAATATTATGTATTCAATCTGCCATTTACTACTGGCTAGAGAATATTTGTTCACTTAGATTATTGCTGATATTAGTGGATACATAAGGGCTAGGAATTTTGCTACTACCTTCTGGTTCTGATTTTGGAGTTATATACTTGGCAATGACTGGGTTGTCAAAATCTGGACAGTGATTATACTTGGTTATATGTATTGGACTTGCTCTGACCTAGTCGTCACTAAAAACATTTTCCAGTTGTTTGCAGATTGCAAGGGCATTTGGTGCCTCTGAAATTATTGCGGTGGATGTTCAGGATGAAAAACTGGCAAAGGCTAAAATTTTTGGTGCTACTCACACTATAAATTCAAAGGAAGAAGATACCGTTGAGAGGATTAGAGTTTGTAAACTTTAATCTTTTACTTTAGCCTTCTAGCAAGCTAACAGAAAAAAGCTTATCCATTGTCTCTGTTTCTTGGTATACACCTCGTATAAGCCTACTGCAAAAGTTGTGCTGGTTCTTAGTTGAGCAAATATTTTGGTGCCCATATGGTGAATTGAGGAAATAACCATCTTCATATCTTGTGATGGTTAGGAAATAACTGGAGGAAGAGGTGCAGACGTTGCTATTGAGGCACTGGGGAAGCCAGTGACATTTTCACAGTGCATACGAAGCGTGAAGGACGGAGGCAAAGCCGTGATGATTGGACTTGCAAAAGCTGGTTCTTTAGGAGAGATAGATATAAATCACCTTGTTCGTCGGAAGGTGTGGATAGGAATTGGCTCCATTCAGACTTAAAAACATAGTATTTATTGTTATTATTATGATTAATGATTGGAGAATGCAATGTAATGCAGATACAAGTAATGGGGTCATATGGAGGACGGGCAAGGCAGGATCTGCCCAAGTTGGTGAGACTTGCAGAAACGGGGATATTCAACCTCAAGGATGCTGTTTCCAGGAAATACAAATTTGAAGATGCAGATAAAGCGTTTCAGGATCTGAATCAGGGGAAGATTGTTGGTCGTGGTGTGGTTGAAATTGTTTAGTTTTCTACCTTTCCTTTTTTCTCCCGTTCATTCCATTGCATATGGGATAGGAAAGGGACAAACACAATAACAAAACAAACAGTGGTGGTGTTGTATTTGCAATTCAAAGCTAACAATATTTGGAAACATGGGGATTTTTTTTTATAAGATTGATTACTTTTGCCTGTGGATAATGAGCCGAATCGGGTTCGAGATCAAGCTCGAAGAATAAGTTTTGATTGAGTCCGAAGACTTTGGTTAAATACAATTTTTTTGTTTATTTCAAACTAGATTAATCTAATTTCTTATAACTAGTTAAATATGAAAATAATTTATCAAATTTAAGTCTAAGGCTTTGTTTGGTTGGGCTTATATCAGTAGATATTTTGTTAGTAGAGATTTTTTCTATAGATATTTTTTGAAAAGAACTTTTTTAAGAAGTTAATTGACTGTTTGGCTGTCATTTAAAAAATAGCTTTTTTGAAAAAGTTTCATATAATAAACTGTTTAATAACATAAAAATAAAAAACACTTTTAATTTTAGGAACTTAAGGTAAAAAGCAAAGAAACCAACTTTATACAAGCAGGACCTATATAAAAAAAGAACCATGAAAATAAAAGAACTGGGCATGTACTCACATCATGGGGTTCCTCGACGCATTCAATCTCACTATCTAGGACTTGAATCAGACGATCATCAGAGATTTGTTTTAGGGCAGCATCAGTTGAGAACCGAGAAAGTGGTAGGAAGCTTTGGTTAGCAACAAGACCGTGCTTATCGATGCAGAGAACAACGGGAATTGACCTTTGGAAGGTTCTAGAAGATCATATTGCAAGAGGAAGTAGGGCAGAAGAGGCCTTACGAAGCATGGAATTGAAGGCCATGACTTGTCTGTGTCTTGCGTTAAGAAGAGACGAGCAAATGGTTTTGGTTTTGTGCTGTTTTAGGGTTTAGGGTTTTAGGGAATTTAAAAGGTTAGGGTTTTGGGGAAATTCAGACTCAAATTTGAGAATCAATCAAATTAGGCATCTATCGACCTAAAAAATCCTAGAATTCGAGTTTGCATTTGACAGGCTTAAACATGGGCATTTAATCAATAACCGGTGACTTCAAAATTGATTTATCTAATAATTTTATTTAGAATATATGATTAATAAATATTATATAAATATAATATTTTATTACTAACTTAATAATAATTAAAGTTGACTAAGGAATGAATAAAATTAAAAATGTAATCAAATAACAATTCTTCCATAGAATATGATGCCTTATGTATTCATGATAATAGGCCGAGCTAGGCTTAAAATTCGTTTTTTAAGCCCAAAAGTTAGATTATTTTTTTATGTTAAAAATTTAAAAGATGTCATTTTTATGGGTGATAATAGAACAAACCAAGTCGATCTCGTTTAACCTTGATATAGCCAATTAACTAAAAAATCTAAATCCGAATCATAGTTTAATATTTAAAAAGTTACGTAAGTGTTAACTTGTCATAAGATTAACTAAAGTTTGAAAAAATTAAAGAATATGAAAAATGATCGTCCTTACGTATAAAAAAATTCAAGTTTAATTAAAAAATTATTACATAAAAATAATTAATTAATTTTAATTTATTAATTTACAAAAATTGATTGAATGATTAATAAATTGATTAATAACAATAATTATTAATATAAATTGAATCAAAAAATTAAAAATCAAACTAAAAAATTAACTAATTTTTCCAATTAAATCATTTAAAAATTTTAATTATCAATTCTTTTAACACAATTAACTAAACATTTTGCTTAGTAAAAATAATAGAAATCTGGTGTATTTTCATCACACTTAACTTGCTTATTAAAGTATGGAGTGAAAAGTTTCATAACTCAAGAAGTAAAATTTTCAGTTTCATTCATTTTTACTCTTAAAGTTGCTAAAATTGTGCTTATATCACAACATAAGTACGTTAAAATACAGTGATCATAAAATTGTGCTTCTTCAATTTATGTTAAAAAACAATGAAAAATATTAAATAAATATTATATATAAATCAATAAAATCTTACCCAATTTAATTCTTAATTTTGACTTAAAATAATTAAATTGAACTTAAAATAATAATTAAATA
>JANZLC010000200.1:30642614-30653451 GCA_026413385.1 Erythroxylum gracilipes
AAAAGCACTTTTAATTTTAACTATATTTTATTTTGCAATAAAAATTATTTATGCATATAAATATTATTTAAAGTATATTAAACAATATGCAAAGCACAATATATTAATTATCATATAATTTTAAACCATATGAAACATAAATAAAAATATATCTAATCAAAATTTTTATATGGACTATAACATAAATAAACCTAATATAAAAAATAAATATTAAAACATATAAAAAGTTAAATAATATTATATACATTTCAAAATAAATATTCAAATAAGATGAGTTTGCAAGATATACTTAAAGATGAGTTTGTGGATATTGTGAGAATTATATGTAAAACATAAGAGTAAAAGAGACTAAAAATAGGTTAATTAATTGATCTGAAAAATCTACCCGAAAAAGTCATTTGAGAGGCTTTTTTGAGAAGTTCCAAATTTGAGTTTATTAAAAAGGTGTATTTTGACTGCTAAAAAAGTTATATCTATTAAAGAAGTATTTTTTATTTACAGTCAAACACCTATTTTCTTAAAAAAAGACTTTTGTGGTGAAAAAGTACTTATTGACCTCTCAAAAGCTCATCCAAATAGATACGAAATTTAATTGGATTTAAATACTGAGTAAATTAAACTTACTTTATTATATTCGAATTAGGTTAAATTATTTTTAACTAATTTATTATCTTTATTCACTGTCAAATATTATAATATTACAAGAAAATGATAGATAAATAATTTATATGAAAGATGTAAATTGATCAATTACTATATCTATGAAGTGATTTATTTGATATGTAAATTAGCAAGTGTACTCGGTATATAAATAATTATTGTGTGAGTTATATATGTTAAAAATAATAAATTACTAAAGATTATAAAATAAAAATAAATTTCTAAAATGAATTTTAATAATTCAATCAATTTCGAAATTAATAAGTCAAATTTTAGATAGGATGACTAAAATACCAATCTTAGTTATTTTATAGAAATGCAAAAGGAATAGAAAATAAATAAAAAAGAAACAATTAACCTAATTATTTAGTAAAGAATAAGAAATAAATAGAACAATAAATGAAAAGAAAAGAAGTTCCCAAAAAAAGGGAAGGAAGTATCATGTCATTGTTTCGGCGAGAGACACGCGTATCCTGTAGTCCCCATCGCTGATGATATTTGTATAATAAAAATAATATTATATTAATAAAAAGAGAAATAGTAATAAATCACCGTTTCGTTTGTAGAGTGGCGGGAAGGAACTAGGAAGGCGAAGCTTTGTTTTTGTTCGAGGGAAGGAAGGGAAGGGCACTTTTATATGTTCTTATAACTTTATTTTTGGGTATTTAATAAATATTACGCATCGGTGATTTTCTCATCGATTGAAATTGAAGAAATAATTACTAGTAGCAGTACTGGTAAGTCTTGATCGATGTAGGCTTGTTAGATCCACTTCTAATTTTTTTTTTTCAAATTTCTTTTTTAAAAATATTGCTTTGTAGATTTTTCCTTCTTCTTCTTCTTGTATTTCTTCCATTGATTTATGTTATTATTTATTAAAAAAATGTTGAAATGTAATTTCTTTGTCTCCTCTCTTCTCTTCTCTCTAATCGTATAAAAGTCGTAAGACCAACCCTTCTCTCTCGATTCTTTTGTTTCTTACGCTTCCTTTCGTTTCTAAATTATATTCTCGACTCCTCTGCTACTTTTTTTTTTTTTTGGATTTGCTGTTTGTTGGTTTGTTGCGAGTATGATTCTTCTTCTTCTTCTTCTTCTTCTTGTTCTTTTTCTTGTTGATCTTATTTTTGTTATTGGACTAGGGTTTCTGTTTATTGTTTATCGCCTCTGTTTAGTCTTCCCCGGTCGCTTATTTCTGTGTGTTTGAAATTCTCTGTTTAAATTACGAGTTATTTTTTTTTTTTGTTTTGACTACCATTAATCAACTACATCTGGAACTCACAGTTCTTATGAATCAAATTCTACTTTTGTTTTTTAAAAATATAATGTTGTATTGTATTGAATCGTATTGTTCTAGGTGAAACTGATTCTTTGGAAATTTGCAGGTGCTTGTTGTGCGAGTGGGTCTCGTCGGCGCTTCCAACAATGCCTCTTCTGAAGAAAAGGGCATTCACTTTGTTGGAACCACTTAAGGATTTAGACCCTAAGGACCTTGTGTATCAAGTCCGTTTCACTAAAGAGATCTTTCTCAATTATCAGTATCCTTAATTTCTACTTTTTGTTTAAGTGCGACATTACTGCAGGAATTTGAATACCCATCTTTGTTTTCCTTAAGGATGGAATTAGAGAATATTTGAACCGTATAAATTTGTATCGTCAGAGAATTTGGACATGTAAAACCACAGGAAAAACTAACTTGACTTATGAAGAGGCTCTGGTTTCTGAAAAATGTGCAGCTGAGAAGATTCAAGAGATTCCCAAAGAGATAGAGGAGCCTGCCTTGCGCATGATCCAATTTAGTAAGACCTTATATACGCTGTTATAATGATTATTAGACATGTTGCTATTTTAGTCTCTTTATTTTATTTTTCTTTTCCAGGTGCATACTATTACTTGTTTGGAACTTGTGATAGATAGATTGCTATTCTTTCTCTTCCTGATCTTGTTAGTAAATATATTGATGCCAAGTTTCTGTCAAATTTTAGTTACTACTTGGAAGTGTATGTATTCTAGAGTAGAGGTGTGGGTGGCGGTCTATGCCTTGCAACATTGCAAAGCTGAGCCAGATTTTTGTGGTTTGCCAGTTTCAAAGATTATCACACTTTTGTGCTGCTTCGCTTGCTTATCTCTTTTCTTTTGTTTTGGTGATTTTTATGGTTACTTTGTTAGTTATGCTTTAGAGATCTTTCGCTTTCTGTAAATTTTACAAACTTTCACTGCAAACATTATTTTTATAGTCGTGAAAGGGTTTGTTGTGAATAGCTTGTATCTCAGGAAGAAGTTCTAGTGCGATGCTTTAGGTAATGTTACACTTTTTGGTTTGTTTGAGTGTCCTCTTTTGATGTTTGTTGAGTAATTGTTACCCTTATTATGTCATCATAGTGTCCTGTATTTGTGGCTGCTTTTTTGTAATAATTTATTCACTCTTTCCCATGTTTAAATATGATAAAAATAAAAGAATTCTTCTGATTAGATTGTTTTTAATATGCTTTTTTGCTACCATAGCATGTTGGATTAATCCATAGTAGTTCAAATAATATCGCTGTTCAATTGTATCCTGTTTTGCTAATCGTCCCTATCGTGGTTTTTATCATCTGTGGAGTAGCACTTTGTATGTTAATATTCTTTGTGCTTGCATGCATTGTATATGTTGGGAAATATTTGTTGGTGTTGATAATGAGGATGAGATTGGAGAGGTCCCAAGCACTTTTTAAGTAGTTGCTATTAATTCTTTCACAGTTAGATATCCATATCTTTGAAATTATTCGGATGCATTGGTTGACCAGTTAATATTACAGGTTCATGCTTAATTAATAAATGTTGTGTAGCATGATTGATCCTCATACCATGGTCTTGTGAATCTTAAATTTTATGGTCCAAAACCAGCTATGCTAAACATAAGCTCTTTATAACTTATTTCTAACTTAAGGAAAGAGAAAAAAATGTATGATCTGTGATTCAAATGCATCATTATTTATGATTATGTTGTAGTCATATGGCCAAGCATTCTTAAACGAAAGGAGCATGATACTAACTTGTCAGTTGAATGGCCTCGATCTCTTATGAAAATGCTACCATGCTGTACCTCAGATCCTGACAAAGTCTGCTGTCTTGAACTTTAGAATGGAACGTGAAACATTTTTACTTTATTACATGCCCACAGGCACATGGTCTTGTTCCTTCTGCATGGTTAGTTTGAGGCTTGTGATTTTACTTTTTCCAAGGTTTTCCTTATGTTGGATAATGTGGTGAAACTTTGAGTTGAGAGTGTGAACACTAGTGTGAATTAAAAAAAATCCTTTAATGTTAAAGCAAGGTGATTTTCCAGCAAATTTGATGAGCTTATGATCTTTCAGGTATGCTGTCTCTGAAAGATCTTGCAGACACAATAGCTGTTAAGTTCCAGGAACGTCTGTTTGTTGGGGCCGAATTGTACGGAAGGAAGAGCAGTAATCTGTGTCTATGCAAGATATTAAAGATTGTGGAGGACAATAGCACCAACCTCCAATATGAGGTGGCATGGCTTGATAAAAATAAGAAAATAACAGAAACTGCAGTACTGAATAGAAATGATCTGTCATGGAAAAAAAAACCTTTTAGTAGAAGCATTTTGAGGTCCTTTATTAGGGATTCTACATACCGAAGTTCTCCATGGGTAATTCACGACAAATTAGCAAAAGAGTATGGAATATCAGTTGATCCACCCCAGGATTTGAAGGACAAAGTTATCATTCGGGATGGACTGGTAGTTTGCAATAAAAGGAGAAAAAATGCAGATGATAGCAAAAAGACTCAGGTAGACTGAGCTATTTCTCTTGGTTAGTGCGATCTGTCAAATTATAATGTTGTGTTTTTGATTCATGTCAGGACCTGGAAGGATTCGTAAAGCATAAAATGAAGAAAGTGGAGAATGGGAATGCTGAAGTAAATGAGGAAAAGACCATTGAAAGAGGTAGGTTAAATGTTGTTATCATCATTGACTGTGTAATATTCATTTGTTCGTTTTATAATCTTGAGATGCTTACTTTGTTTTTCTCTTTTTTTTAGTGCAACTAATTTTATTTGACTAATAGCTCTGCTTGAGTTGCAGAGAATGGACATCTGCAGGTTGAACCCATCAGATATCCCATTGATGATCTTTTGGTTAAGCCCAGTGCAGATGATCCAGTCTTTACTGCACGCCCATCTCCCTCAAGAGACTTCAAGGTTCAATTGGAATGTGTTGGGGATCTTTTAATGGTTTGGGATTTTTGTTGCTCATTTGGTAGGCTGCTACACTTGTGGCCTTTCTCACTGGAAGATTTTGAAAGTGCCATCTGCCACAAGGATACAAATTTGACCCTTGTAGTTGAAACACATTCTGCTCTTCTTCGTTTGCTTATAAAGGACAAAGGTGAATATTACATATTTGTGCAGAACAAGAACCGAAAGTTAAAGGTAAAACTATATATAGCATTTCTACACTGGGAATTTAAGTTTTTTGAAACAAAGCATTTCATTACAATGTACAGTCATCAACTGGAGATTTGGTCTCCTTGATGTTCTTTCAACTCTTTTTTTAACGTAGATAGGGAAGGACTGATGTGTTCTATGTTATTCTTCTGCTGCAGATAACGGTGATCAATTGGACAGAATATTTGTGTGATTTTATTGAGTCTATTGAAGTTCCTGATTTATCTGATCACATATCAACAATTAAGAGGGGCTATTATGGTCAATTAGATATTCAAACCAAGTTAAGGATATTGCAGGAATTGGTTAATCAAGTTATAGAAACAGATATTGTCAGGGAGAAGTTGGATGAGTCTATTGAACAGCGACAGATGCTTGGAGCAACAAGGAGGGGAGAAGCCCTAGAAGAAGCAAGGAAGAAAAAGGAAGAGAAGGAAAAATTGAAGATTGAGTCTCTTGCTGGTGGAATGGTAAATGGGCATAGTAAGGATACTGAAGGAAATAATGTCGATGCATTGGCTAATGGGAATGGAAGTAGTCAGAATGGAGTGGTAGCAAAGGAAACAGAGGGTGGGGCAATTATTGCTCAACAACATCATCCACTGGATGAAAGGTTTGTACTTAATTAAAATATTTCCCCCTGCATATATTTGCCAGACACTTTAGCAAAAACACATACAAATGGAAATGCATGCATAGGAATGGAAATGTATGCAGTTCTTTTCTTTTATTTTAGGTTCTATTGTAATTCTTAACAGAGGGTGGGCCAATTTTGTCTAACAGCATCATCCATTGCATAAAAGGTTAATACTTCATTCAAATGTTTTCCCTTTCATAGGTACTTGCACAGAACCACATGTAACGAGAAATGGCTCTAGTTCACTTTTCATTTTGAATCTTGTTGTCATTTCTTAACAGTGAGAAGAAACATTTGGACTCAACATCGGATAAAGCAGGCAAGAAGCAGAATATGGATGCAGAAGTCCTGGCAGAAAATTTGAAGGATTCATCTAAGAAGGATCGAATGAAACCGTTGAAAGATGCAAAAACTGATGTACCTGTTAGGAGGCGCAAAGATCAGAGGGTGAAATTTCTTCATAATTCGTTTGTGCATTGTCATTTTTTGTGTGTATGTGTGTGCAAACAAAATTATCTTCCTATATTTATTGTTTACTAAATGATATTAATATCACAGAAAGAATATTATGAAAGGGAAATGGAGAAACGAGTCCTCAGTACCAACCCCTTGGGTAAAGACAAATGCTACAGTAGGTATTGGTGGTTCCGGCGAGATGGGAGGATATTTGTTGAGAGCTTGGATTCTAAGTTGTGGGGCTATTATAGTAGCAAGGAAGAGGTAAGACTTCTTAATGTTTATGACCTATTTTATTATTTTTCCTCTATTTTCTTAACTGAGTTCATTTCCCTTGCTATCAATGCTCACTTCAAACTTTTCAATAGCTTGATGCATTGATGGGTTCACTAAATATCAAGGGTGAGAGAGAGAGGGCTCTGAAGAAACAGTTGGAGAAATTTTACAGTAGAATATGGTGAGTGATTCTTAATTTGGTTAAAGATTTGAATATTCATAGGAAACTCTTCTAATAGATGTTGGTTTTCTTTGAATCGTATTTATGCACAATTATAACATGCGATTTCCATCTCTTTTTAATATATTTCTTCTCCTTTTGATGAGAGTTCTAACTTGAGGACCAGTTATTCAGCACTATTTACTCTATCTCAGCATGCATGTCTGCAATTATACCATGCACAGTATTTTATGTCCACATATAATGTGCATCCGTGGTGGGAGATAATGTCTAGTGGAGGGATATTCTAAATTGCAATACTCTTTTGCAACTCGTGTGTTTGTTGCACTTCCGTTATTGGTCAAAATATTTTAGGTATTCATGGAATGGTTAAATAGAAATGCCTGTGAATCTTTTGCACCAACCACCACAACCGTCTCCCATCCCCATCTCCCAGTCTCCCACCTGATATAATTTTCTTCCCACAGTTGTTTATTCTAGCCTGAATCTTGCTTTAGTTGTATAATATTTTAATACACACGGTTGGTTTGATTTATTGTCATTTCTAAGTAACTATAATGTCATACCAGTCTGCATTAAGATGTTATTTGGTTCCTACTGATTTTTGAGTGAATTCAATAATCTCGCTCACGGATGCTCTTACAGTGTGGAACTCCAGAAGAGATCTAAGGAGGCAGCTCAGCGGATTGCATTAGAGGAAGCTGTTCTTAGGAGGTCTACTCGTGTACGGGCTCTGCCAAGAGAAAATCCTGCTAATGCTTTCCTTAGGTATGTAAACAAGTGGAAGGAAGACTAACTGATCCTAAGGTGAAAAACCTGGGCCCCATATTTTTGGTCTTAGCTACTAGTATAGGTGCCTTAGGTCACTTGGGATGCGATACATGACTAGAAATGCTTCATTCATCTCAAATCGAAATGCTAATTCTTCATTTTGTTGGAAGGGAATTTGTGGACGTAGGAAATTAGTGACGGGTTAATGTCAAAAATCTGACGGGAATGGAAATTTTTATTTATCCATTCCTTTGACATTTTGCAATTAATTGCTGTTCTTTAAGTTAATGTGTCGATATTCTTCTTCAATGTTTCGTAGAAATGATGACAGAGGAGGTAGAAGTTTTGAATATTCGCTTTTCCCATATCTTCATATGGACCATTTGCATGGGGATACTAAGGACCGGGTTGAGTTTGAATACCCGAATTGGGCTCCGGTCAAATATATGTTGACACATTGATTTCAGATCGAATCAATCTGATTTCTTATAAATTGGTCAAGCCCGAAAAATTTTTCAAGTTCTAGCTCAAGCCCCAACGAACCTGACTATCCATCCTTGAGTTTGAGTCTGATAAAAATTTTAGGCAGTTAAATTCGGATCATGTTAGGCTGGGCTTGAGCTTTTTCGCCATCTATACTTATGGTAAGAAAATCCCACTAGTGGGTCGTGAATTATCGATTTTGCCGGAGCAAAAACTTGAACACTATACGATCTCACTTCTTGTTAAAACGGCCAAGCTTTGTTATGGAATCATGGCTGAAAGATTAGATGTTGAATAGAGAGCAATGAAACTGTCTTGAGAGCCATTTTGTTCGTCGGGCTATAAATGGCCAATACAAGTTATTTCACTTTGAAATGATTTTGCCTAGTTTCTGATGAAATCTCTTATTCATTTATCCTAATAAATATGGGTGAAACAAAATTTGACAATGAAAATCCCAACTAGCACGTCACAGCTAGGCGACAGTAATCTGTAAACAATAAAAGTTGATGAGTGTCCTTAATTGCTTCTGAAAATAGTGAACAAAGGAGGTCTTATTCTGGTATTTGGTTTTCTTAAGATTTAAGATTAGTCTACGGATCTTGTTGAATTTGAAACAGCAAGACGAAGGACCAGAAAGAGTCCTCAAAGTACCAAGTGAATTAGAAGACCAAAGACAGGTCTGTTTTCTTGTACATATTGAATATAGATGCATACAATGTCTTAATGCTCCAAATATTTATCAAGATTCATATGTTTGTTTTACCTTTGATAGTATAAATGGATTCCTATAATTAGTCTCAAATTACTTAACGTCTTATAGAAACATGTTAAGTACGACTTCTTCAAACGCCATTTCACCCATAATTTTGTTATCAGTCTCTGTGTTTATCTGTCAGTAGTTTGCCTCCTTAACTTCATCGTTTTGACCAATTTTTTTTATTATCGGACTTAAAAAATGAGTCCAAGCCGGACATTTTTTGCCATATCTACTTTGTCTAGAATCTATGGTAGTGGATGCTATTGAACAGGTCTTAGGCTCTAGGAAAAAGCAAATGATAATGCATGTTCCAATAATCCTCTGTATATTTTATTTTGTCTATATTCTGTTTCATGAATCTCAGTTATTCATTTATGCGGGACCCACACAGAATTCACATAAATAGATGAGTAAAATTTATGGAACAGGATAAGGACAGAATAAAATGAACAGAGAATCCTAGCTCCTAATCGGGTATACCCTCATCTTACAGGAACAAAAACAAGTTCTCAGCATATGATTCTAAAAAACATGAAGCTAGAAGTCTATACAAATCTTGAATAAAATATCACACCCTAATTAATATTAATCCAATAGAACGAAATAGTCAAAACGATGTGATAAAGATGCTATAAGTATGCTCAAGTGTTGTTTTTCTTCTTATTGTTAAATCTCTCTTCGATAGGAAAGAACGGATTGCTAGTGTAGAAAATTTGGAATATATGGTTGGTGAGTGATAAGGGTGGTCATATAAAGAAACAAACTAAGAATCCGGCCACCTAACTTTTGTCGTAGTTAATGATATCCATAAAAAGCATCAATATACTGTATAAATCAGAAAAATTAGTCCTTATAGCGTTATTCAAGCTTGAACAATGGAAATTGTAAATATAATTTAATAGACCTTCCATTTCTTTCGCCTGCATTGTAAAGATTGTATCCTTTTGTTTGATTCACCGCAAACCTACCTTGCATTCTCATATATAGAGATTAAGTGGCCTGTCATGAAATACCATCAATTGAACTGTAAGCAGAAAAATTAAATGGAAGCAGTGAGAGTTCAAGCCATTGCTTTTCAGTCCTTGTCTACTGGTTGCATCCCTGATGAATTCATTAGATCAGAGGAGGAACAACCTGCTATGACAACATTCAATGGCCCGGCTCCTGAAATTCCCATAATTGATCTCAGAGACCCTGATCAAAACAAGGTCGTGAGTTCCATATCTGAAGCTTCCAGGGACTGGGGGATATTCCAGGTTGTGAACCATGGAATCCCCGATCATGTCATTGCCAAGTTACAAGCTGTTGGGAAGGAATTCTTCGAACTCCCCCAGGAAGAGAAAGAGCTTTATGCTAAGGCTCCTGATGCTAAAGACATAGAAGGCTATGGAACTAAACTGCAGAGAGATCCTAACGAAAAGAAGGCATGGGTTGATCACCTTTTCCACAGGATTTGGCCACCTTTATCCATTAACTATCGCTTCTGGCCTAAAAATCCTGCTTCTTACAGGTCTGTATGATGTTCTGATATGCAATGCCACTTTATATGATTAATGGTTGATGTATTGTTGTGAATGTAATTAATGCAGAGAGGCTAATGAGGAGTACGCAAAGTACCTGAGAGAAGTGGCTGATAAGCTGTTGAGATTCCTATCTCTCGGGTTAGGACTCGAAGAACATGTAATTAAAGAAGCAGTAGGTGGCGAAGAACTGGAATATATGTTGAAGATCAACTATTATCCACCGTGTCCCCGTCCCGATTTGGCCCTTGGCGTGGTTGCTCATACTGATCTTTCTGCTCTGACGATTCTTGTGCCAAATGAGGTTTCTGGTCTCCAAGTTTTTAAGGATGAACAGTGGATTGATGCCAAGTACATCCCCAGTGCTCTTATCGTTCACATTGGTGACCAAATTGAGGTCTGTTCGTTCTTGTTCTTAAATATCTCATCAATTCAATTTGCCTCTTTTAATCTGTTGGGACTTCGAGATAGATCGTTTAACTTCTTTGAAGTACTGATTTAAATGACAGGTCGTTAGTAATGGAAAGTACAAGAGCGTGCTGCATAGAACTACTGTTGCGAAGGACAAAGCAAGAATGTCATGGCCGGTATTTTTGGAGCCACCGGGCGAAATGATCGTTGGTCCTCTTCAACAACTCATAAAC
>JANZLC010000200.1:30707124-30735106 GCA_026413385.1 Erythroxylum gracilipes
TCATTATAAAGTTGACATTTTCAATGCAGTGATTGACTCTCAATTGCAGGAATTGAACAATAAGTTCAATGAGCACATGGTAGAGCTCCTTATTCTCAGTTCAGCTTTAGACCCAAAGGAGATCCGTAGGTCATTCAGGGTTGAAGCAACAGGGAGAATGTTAAGAATACCTCTATATATATATATATATTTAAAAAAAAGGAAAAAGAAGATTAACAGAGAAGTCTACTAAACTACTCCACTTCTTATCGATTAATTTAAAAAACGAAACCTTTTTTTTTTTTACAAGGAAAAGAAACAAATACAAATTAGGGAATCCTCCGAGGGGTGCTAACCCCTGGCATATCCTCTACGAGGATAGTGTCACACCCTACGGGTGCATGGGCAAAAATGGTCGTCCCGAGCGCCAGGTTGACTGCAAAATCGGCAAGCCAGTCCGCGCAACGATTACCCTCACGGTAAGTATGCCGCAGTAGAACGACCCAGTTGCGATTGAGGAGTTCATGGATGCCCAGAACTAGAGGGTTGAGAGCCGAAGGCCGGTGAGAAGCGTCAGACAGCATGTTCTTGATCAGAAGAGAGTCCAGCTCTAGCACCACGTGTCGAAAATCTAAAAAACGAAACCTTAGTTGAACATATTTGTAATCTAACGTTATTTTCTCACGTGCGCCCGTAAGCTCTTTGCTAGTTTCACAGAAACATCTTGGACGGTCGTGTTAAAATAGGAAATGAGCAAGGGCAGAGGAAATTAGTAGTGAGGTGTCTTGTAGCAGTGAGTGGTGGTTAGAATTGGAGGGAATGGTGTTCTGTGGCCGACAATCGAAAGTTGAACCCAATCCGTAACAACGTACATGATGACTCTAACAATGGCACCAGACCTCTCTTTTCTTTCCCTCCCAATTAAGCACCCTTTTTTCTTCTCCTCCTCCTCCTCACCATCATCTCTTCGTAACACTTGTCTGCGTCCTCCATTTCCAAAGCTCAAGCTTCCTCATACAACAAGAACAAGAAGAAAATCCTCCTATATTTCCCCAGTCCTCTTCTGTCAAACTACTCTCGGCGCCGAGACCCAACTCGACCTCGTCCATGTTGGCCAGGATCGTCTTTCCAAGGTTCTTTCTTCTGTTTCTTTAGTACTTAATTATGTGTATATACTTAGTGAGGTAGAGAGGAAGAGGAAGAGAAAAAGAGATGATAACTCTTTGGTTTTGTCAGGTTCCTATTTCGCAAATCAGGAATTTCTGTATCATAGCACATATAGATCATGGGAAATCAACTTTAGCTGATAAATTGCTTCAGACAACTGGTACTGTGGAGAAACGTGAAATGAAGGAGCAGTTCCTTGATAATATGGATTTAGAGAGGGAAAGAGGCATCACCATCAAATTGCAGGCTGCTCGCATGCGTTATGTTTATTTTAAGGATCACCAACCATATTGCCTCAATCTCATTGATACTCCTGGCCATGTTGACTTCTCATACGAAGTTTCACGCTCTCTTGCTGCTTGCGAAGGTGCTCTCCTTGTCGTGGATGCTTCCCAGGTCAGCTCTGCCTTTCCAAGCATTTATCATCATAACACCAACTTCAAATTTTCAAATTTGTATCATCCAAGTTAATTTGTTGCATTTTTTTAAAATTTGTTTTGTTGCAGGGAGTGGAAGCACAAACGCTTGCCAACGTTTACTTGGCCCTGGAAAACAATCTAGAAATCATCCCTGTCAGTCACTTCTCTTCCCAACCATTCACTCTATGTTACTTCTGTTTCTTCTTCCAATTAGAAGAATCTAACCAAGTGTTTGACACTTTTTTTCTGTTAACAAACTCTAGAACGTAGGCTTTGCCGTTAGAGTGAACGTTATGAAGGGATGCAAATTTAATCTTCAAATAATCACTTTTTTAATAGAAAATGGCTCTCAGTGCTATATTTGGATGACGGACTTTTTATCTTGTCTATTCAAGTTGTTATATTTCATGATTCAGCTGTTGACTGACATGGATTGTTCACATCTATTGCAGGTATTAAACAAAATAGACCTTCCAGGTGCCGAGCCAGATCGTGTCCTTCGAGAGATTGAAGAGGTTGGTGCTAAAAGTGGAACAAGTTAATTTGACTCTATGTTGCCCCAATACAGGTGTAGCTGTTTATGTTGCATAAACTTAGTCTTTCTTGTCAATTTCTTATCTTGCTAAGATGGTGGAAAAATCTTCCATTCTCAACGTGGCTGATTCATAGGATGATAGAGCTCTTCACTGGGTATCCCATTGCAAATTTGAAGTAACCAACTTCTGTTGGGATACAATGAAATGGCCATACTTTTCTTATTACTATTGTTACTTTGGATAGAAGAAAAAAGAAGCAACCAACTTTTGCCTAATTTATTAACAACCACATAATTTCTTTCTACGTTCCTAGTATGAAGTTATCCAGTGAAGACGTTTGTCAGTAATCCTTATCTGACCTAGTCATGGTGCAGTTTACTCCTTGATGATTTTCACATCAGATGTTTATGTGACTAATAAAATCTAAAGGTGCTCACAAATT
Source organism: Erythroxylum gracilipes (assembly GCA_026413385.1). Classification (NCBI taxonomy): domain Eukaryota; kingdom Viridiplantae; phylum Streptophyta; class Magnoliopsida; order Malpighiales; family Erythroxylaceae; genus Erythroxylum; species Erythroxylum gracilipes. Next base: position 30,709,668 of record JANZLC010000200.1, read on the forward strand.
GACACATCTTGCTTTGCAGGTTATTGGCTTGGATTGTAGCAATGCAATACTCTGCTCTGCAAAGGTTTGTCAATTTTGACCACTGAAATGCTTTTTTATACAATGGAAATGTTTCTTTTCTCTTTGAAAACAATAATCTATAGTGTTGCTATTGTTATCCAGGAGGGAATAGGTATAACTGAAATATTGAATGCAATTGTGGAAAGGATTCCCCCACCCCGTTCTACTGCTGATATGCCCTTGAGGGCTTTGATATTTGATAGGTAAATTTCCACTTCATCTTGGTGATTGGATTTATTGGTGTTAGCAAAATCTGCTTTGGTGCTAAGGATTGTTTTTGCATATTGTTATTATCTGTGCATCTCCTTATATGTCCAATTTTGTTCTGAACTGGGTACAGACCTTTGATGCTAGCTTAGCTTAGATAATATCGTGCAAAATTACGCTTCATTGACAAAGTGGGTTTGATGTGTGCTGATGTTGTTTTAACTTTTATTGATGGAAAAGTGTGGCTACTACCCCTGTTGCATTAACATCCATCTTTCCAATGACTAAGGTGTGTTGACTTACATTAAAATATATACAAGGTTCAGAATGCATCAATATTATACATATGTATAGGGTATATACACAGTTGTTATGCATCAAATGCATGTCAATTTCATACAACTAGAGAATGCCACTGCATTCGAAAGGAACTCCATTTTCATTCTTTAAAATTGTGTTAGCATGATAAATCTCATTTTGACTTCTTCTCATTTAATTAGCCTGCTTATCTTCACAGGAAGGTTCTATTGCACTGTTTTATCAGCTTGTAAATCTTTATGCAGTTACTATGATCCATATCGTGGTGTAATTGTTTACTTCCGAGTTATGGATGGAAACATAAAGAAAGGTGACAAGATTTATTTTATGGCTAGTGGGAAGGTAATGTAAACTTATTCATGGATTATCAATTGTAATTCATTACTTTTGCTGCTACAGTAACAAACAAATATATTTTGTTACAAATTACCTTGTTGAGTTCAATGGTTTTGCGACTTGTTTACTATTTCCTATTACTTTGCACTAAACTTGCTTCTGAAATGATAGGATTATTACGCTGATGAACTTGGAGTTCTGTCTCCTAATCAGTTAAAAGTGGAAGAATTGTATGCTGGTGAGGTAAAATGATGGCAACCACTTATCATTGTATTGTAATTTGGTCTCTCTCTCTCTCTCACACACACACACCCATACTCCCAAAAACAAACAAAAACAGACATGCAAACACATTTTCTTATATGGCACAGTTTGTTGAACGTTCAATTGTTGACCTGCCAAATTTCCCTGCAATCAGCAGCTACTGTGTAACTGTCTTGGCTGATGTGATAGGAAATAGGAAACCTGCCCAGAGCTGCATCTGGGTGCTAGATCTCCTCTGCGTAATGTCAGTTCACATGATATTCAAAATAAGGAGCAAAGTCAAAATTTCCTTTTTTGCCCTCTTGTTGGGTCTGCATTTCTTTTTCTTTTTGATTACTTACTGAAGATCTCATAGCTGAACATTCCTTCTTACTTCACTGGATTAGAATATAGTGATATGCCTTTTTTACTTCTCACATATATGTTTTCAGGTGGGCTACCTTTCTGCTTCTATACGATCGGTAGCCGATGCAAGGGTGGGTGACACTATTACTAACTATAGTAGAAAGGCTGACAAATCCCTTCCTGGATATAAGGAGGCCACTCCGATGGTGTTCTGTGGTTTGTTTCCAGTTGATGCAGACCAGTATTTTTCTTGCTTGTCATTGGTTTTCCTAGTTCCCTTTAGCAGCATTTTACATACTTTTGTCTATAGGATTACTCATCTTTATATTTGTAGCCAGGTTTCCAGAGTTGCGTGATGCACTAGAGAAACTACAACTTAATGATGCAGCGTTGAAGGTGCATAAGGCTTGCTAATAAGCTATTAGTTGCAGTTATTTTCTTCCAAGTTTTGAGACTTAAAGCTTCATATACACTTAACATTGAAACTGGCCAGCAATATGATTTTCCTAAGGAATCAAATCTTAAGTGCTTGATCTCTTACAATGATTAATTACTAGGAAAAGAAGATGTAACCTGATTTTTTGCATTATCATGTTTGTCATTTCTTTAAATTATTTTCTTCTCCTCCCTGAATATCTTACTTTGAAGCATTAGTATTAAAGTCAATGGTAGGCTGAGTGCTCTTTCCATATTGAAGGATTGTGTCAAGAAACCATTCAATTTAAAAACTTAAACTATTAGGTGAGGCTTATGAATGAATTAATAATGCTCTAATGCACTGCTTGTATGAAATATAGATAAATAATTATAGGTGACTAATCCTTTACAAAATAGGGTAGTGTAGTATAACTTCAGCTCTACATGTCCCAATCATATAGACTTCAATATCATTCCTATGGACTATCCAACCCAAAGCTTTAGCTGTCACCTAAGGTGCAGCAATGGATCGGATGTTATTCCACATGTAGTACTATCTTTTGTGTTTTGAAGTTCACAAGGTAAGACTAGATTGAAAAACCAGAGGTTTGAGTATTTGGCTTATAGGTATTTAATTGCCTAATTAATTATTCTCATTATGTGTCGAACACTATCTCTAGTCCATCTGGCTCATATAATTCTAATCATTTATTGGTTTTGTTGGTTCTACTTTCATCAATCCTATGCTTTCTAATTCCACATATTAGGCATGTGGCCCCTTTTGGGACCTAACATTTCTCAATATATATATTGGAAAGGAATGTGTGAGCATAAAATTTTGAAGCCATTGAATAAAAGGTTTGATTCTGCCTGTTTCTCTGCTACTCTGCAGTTTGAGCCTGAAACTTCAAGTGCAATGGGATTTGGCTTTAGATGTGGGTTCTTAGGTCTTCTCCACATGGAAATAGTTCAGGTCTGCTTTCTCTTAAGGTGTCAGCTATGTTTGTGATTTATGGCAGTTCAGGATTGGGTCTGAATTGGGTATGTTCTTACAGGAAAGGCTTGAGAGGGAATACAATCTGAGCCTAATAACTACTGCTCCTAGTGTTGTGTACAGAGTGAACTGCATAGACGGTGATACTGTAATTTTCATTTAATCCTGCAATCAAGTATGCCTAGATTACACCTATTCATCTTTATGTGTTAATTAAAAAATGTTTGGTTATGTCATAGTTCTCTCTATATTCATACTGTACAAATCATGTTTCCAGTGGTTCTTACTTTAGATTAATTGTTTGAGACCTTAAACTATATACCTCCGTATTTTATTTATTACTCATTTGGAATCATGTTAACTTTCTTAATCCAAACTGTATGTTGTCGAATGATTTTTGTTAACAAATTTTCTTGAAGGTTGAGTGCTCAAATCCATCTTTGCTTCCTGAACCTGGACAGAGGAAATCAATTGAGGAGCCATTTGTAAAGGTCTTTCTGTTTGCAAAAGGACTTGAGTAATATAGTGGGAGGTTTTATGAGCTCTATCTCACACACACACAGTTATTTCATGAATTGTAACCTATCCTGTAATTTTTCACTAGGTTTTATGAGCTCTATCTCTCACACACACAGTTCTTTCATGAATTGTAACCTATCCTGTAATTTTACACTAACTTGTTTATACAGATCGAATTGCTGACACCAAAAGATTATATTGGTCCACTTATGGAGTTGTCTCAAGAACGAAGAGCAGATTTTAAGGAAATGAAATTTATTACTGAGAACAGAGCATCAATCACGTATGAATTACCCCTAGCTGAGGTAACCTTCTTTTAGCAGCCATTTTCCACCACCAATATTTGTTTGACGAATTCCTGTCCTCAGTTGCAAGCAAATCTTTTCCAAGTTTATGTCAATCTTCCTCTATATGTCACTTAACTAGAGTAGAATTTTCATTGCTATTCTTATACTAGTGAAATTGTTTCTTAGTGTCTTGCATTTTGATTTTACAGATGGTTGGCGATTTCTTTGACCAGCTCAAATCAAGAAGTAAGGGATATGCCAGTATGGAATATTCTTTTATATGGTAAGTCATAAGGCCTTTTAATAAGCAACTATGACTTTTGCTTGCATGAAGCGATTTGATAAACTTTGAACCTTGAAAAGCCACAAAGTCAAGTAGAAGAGATTCTTATGTTTCTCCATCTTGAGTTAAAAATTTAAAACAACTTTCATTCATCCATGTTTGAACCGTATAATCTTTGTTTTAGAACACTCATTTGGAAGACTATACCTTTAGTAATTATTCATTTATTCGTACTTTTATTGCTAGTTATAGGGAAAGCAATTTGATAAAGCTCGACATTCAGATAAATGGTGAGCCCGTGGAGCCTTTATCAACAATTGTACACAAGGATAAGGTAAATGAGGATATGTATTGAACTCAATGGTAAGATGATAGAAATATGACATTTATCAAAAAGGAAATTTGTGTTTGACTTGATCTATGGGTTTGCAGCTTGTGCTTTGCAAGGTGCAGCTACTGTTGAGGGGTTGCACCTCCTTGGGGTGCTCTACCCAGCACGCCCCATGTTCATTGTACATGTGGGTCATGCTGAACCAGCCCTTAGTTGGTCGTCTGACTTCCTATGCAAAATATTCTAGAACTAAGAAATTAATAGAAACAAATTCAGTCTGGAAATAGGCTTAAGGAATAGCCATTCTTCTAGTAAAATCAAGCACCAATGCTGATGCCTTAATGACTGTTAAAATGCCTGCCATGTCAGATGCATCTGGTATACACCGGTAATGGCATCTTGCTCATAGCTAATATATGCTGAAGGGGATTTTTACCTTTTTACTATAAAGATTACTTTGTCCAGTCTTGATTTTTGTTGACCTTTTCTGATCATGATCATGTTAATTGTTAATACTAAGCATCTCTATCTACCTAAACTAATAACATAGGTGATAACAACTTCTAGAATGTTGTGTTGGAACATTTGTTGTTGATAGACTCTCTTCTTAGGCATATTCGGTGGGGAGGGCCTTGACTCAGAAGCTGAAGGAGCTTATACCACGACAAATGTTTAAAGTGCCCATCCAAGTAAATTTTCTATTCTCTTTTGAAGATGAACGCCATTACTAATACTTGTTAAAATCCACTTCGAAATTAATTGATTGCTTGATATGATTGCTCTCTTATTAGAGCTTTCAAGTAAATTGTTTGAGATGGTTGACCCAAAGATTTCAATCTATATATTTTATTATTTTCAGGCATGCATAGGTTCTAAAGTTATTGCCAGTGAGTCTTTATCTGCAATCAGGAAGGATGTTTTAGCCAAATGCTACGGTAAGATGATCCTTTGCCCTCTAATATGCTTTTAGGTGTTACCTAATCATTTAAATATTTTGTCAAGATTTATGAGTAGCTATATATCGTTAACTTGTGATTCTATCTCGTTATTGGAACTGAGATTTTTTATATTTACTGTTTCATTGTTTAAGAAGTTTCTCCTTAGCAAATCTTTGCAAATGAAAAAGACAACCAAAATGACCTTTCCCCTTGGTCCATTTTGGAAATCTTTTAGCTGGATCTAGTGATGGATCAAGATATTAACTCGGTAAGCTGCTGGCACTTGTTAGCGGGTGACATGATTGCTTTTGTTCTTCTTGTAGGTGGGGACATTTCAAGGAAGAAGAAATTACTCAAGAAACAGGTACCTCTTTTTCAAATTCTGATGTATAAGATATTAGCATATTTGTTGCGAAAATGCTAACAGCATGTTTAAGGGAGAGTCTACTGGCTTTTCATATAAGCTGCAAAAAAGTCATTGAACTGCTCTATACTCAATTAATTTTTCTGTTCCTTCTATGATCAACTGTGTTTTCTATGAACTTCTACATTTGTGTTTCGGAAATTCGGAGAGAAATCACTAATGAATTTTTTCGTAGTCAGTTGATTGTCTTCCATTAATGTAGCAACTATTGCATGATGCTCTGCATCTTTTCTGGCCAGGCCGAAGGAAAGAAAAGAATGAAATCAATTGGCAAGGTTGATGTACCTCAAGAGGCCTTTATGGCAGTATTGAAACTTGAGAAGGAAGTACTGTGATTATATTAACTAACTCCTAAAATTTTATCAACTCCTGTAGCCGTTCCATATTTGCTGGGGGTAAAAGGAGAATGGTATAGTTTTCTTTTTCTCTGTGTTCAAGAATAGGGAAATGGGTTTAATTCAACTCTTAAGGAAATTCTCAAATCTTTATCTGTTGTATCATACTGATTAAGAACAGTAGTTGCATTTCTTATCAATTTTGTCTTGTACTAGTTAATCTTATCTTGATGTTGACAGAGAAATTGTTGCCAGCATTTTAAGCCACACTATAACATGAGGATGCAAGGATCTGACATGAGCTAATGACTATAGTAATCTTGTTTAATTAGAAACCATATTAATCTAAATTATACATGTGGCGATGAGTTTCAATCCAAAAGCAACGGAATAGGTACTTGTTCTAAACATTAATGTACAGATAATTAAAGCACGTACATTTCTTATTTAAACAGACAAATCTATACTCAACAACAATTCTTCTTTTCCTGTTCTTTTGTGATTACACACATACCAAAGAGAAAAAAAAGAAGTTTGCAACTGCTAGATGTAATAAATGAGAACTTTTAAACAAGAAATCAATAAAGATGATGATGAAACTCACAACTGATCGCAATTAGTGGGAACGAAAGACAAAGTTTCCTTCTCAAGATCATGAATTATCAACATGTTTTGTTGCTGAACATTACCAAATATAGACATTCCACTTGAACTCCCCATTGCCAAGCACAATATTCCCAAGTTTGTATCTGCAATCATATAGTTCTCTGCTGGCAACTCCAAGTCTGCATCTTTAAAGTGGAGTATCATCTTTGGAACATCTACTTCAGTTGCATCAGATGGCAATGTGAAGCACAGATCAAGTCCTGTCGACCCAGATTTGTCCACTGGTAGATTGATCTGTGATGTGAACTCTTTTTTCACCAAACTAAAACCACTGCCCTCCAAATAGGAAATGGTAGTGCCAGAGTCAATGATTAGGCCACCAGTGCCATCATCTTGAAGTGAGAAAGTGGATGTTGGGATAGGTAAGCGATTGCCACCAATGGATATTCCTTGAAGATCAAGATAATAGAAAGATGGTTGAGATGGGTTGTGGATTAATGGGGTGGTTTTGATTGCACTACTTGATGATGATGATGATGAAGAAGATGTGTCATTCACACTTTTACTTGCGAGAGAGCCCATCAGGAGAGTACTGGTAGCTTTTGTGCTTTCAATGGAAGTTAGGCAATAGGAGAACCTGGGTTCCTTGAGCTGTGAAACAAGTGACAAAGGTCCACGACCAAGTCCCACCAGGCCACCACCTTGTGTGAACCCGTCACCTTCATTATCTTCTCCACAACCGAAGCCAACAGCGGGGACAGAGACCTCACCAAAAGTGAAGGTTTCGGTTGCCATGATACCTTGTGTTGAGGAGTAATCACCGTAGGTGTAGAAATACTGACAGCCATCGCTGCACGTGGCGGCCTGAGAAAGTGCTTCACACAGTTGGCTAGAACACGATAACTTGGAAAAGGTAGAGGACTTTCTGGGATCAAAAATAGGGGTAGGCTGATCATAACACTGCTTACACGGCTGGCATTGCGTCCATATCAAGTCGCTACCAGTATCCATAATTGCAGAGTAAGCAGTGGGGGAAGTGCCAATGGCTATCTCCATCAGGAACTCACCATTTCCTGCAACAACTGGTGCGGCAACTGATGCTGAAGAAGAAGCGGCAGCTAAAACCATGGCCTTGAGACGTTCCATTCTGTGCCTTCCACGCTTCATGCCATGTTGGATGCGTTCAAATTTGGTTAAGTTCTTATCAGAATCTACATGCTTGAGGTTAACACGAAATCCACTATTAACCTCTCCACCACCAGATGTTGCGGTTAGTGATGATCCCCTAGATGTTGAAAGAGCCTGGGGAAAATATACGGCTACTAATAGTAATAGGACCAAACACAAAAAATGGTCTGAACTCATGAAATAAATTGGTGTAGAGCACAAAAACGATAGTGTTGTTGTAATAGAAACTATTTAAGGTATTGGAATGAAATACAGATATATATCAAGGCAAGAACAAGGAACTATACAGATATATATCAAGGCAAGAACAAGGAACTATACAGATATATATCAAGGCAAGAACAAGGAATGTGATCTAATTGTGAACAAAAGAAGTCTTAATAAAAGGAATCCAAAAGATGTATGATATGGAACAGAGTCAATAGCTATAGCTTTAAGAGAGGGAATGAACCAGAGGAGATTGAAGTGGAAACAAAGGCAAATGCCAAATTGATAGTGGAGTGGAGGTTGATATATCTTAGAGCTTGAGGTAAACCATTGGAAGGGTCTTGCGTGATGGTTGGGAAAAAATGAGAATGAAAATCAACTACCTGTCATATTGACAAGGCAAAACTAGCTTTTCTAGTTTAATCAAATCATGTTTGTGTTCCATTTTAACCTTCTGGTGCATCTCTTTTGTAGTTTAACGGCACTTGTCTCATTTTGTTCACGTGTGAAACAAGGAATGGTATTTTCACACATGCCATTTTGTGCACAAATTAAAGGAAGCTCTAGCTAGACCTTGGAAAAAGAAATTAATCATGATTGTACTGGATCAAGGAAATGTTATTTGCTTGCAGTTTACAATACTTTTGTCATGAGTATATGGATATGATTATATGAAGAATAAAGTGCTCAGAACATATATAGAGGTAAGCGTATACGTTAATGTTGTGGTCGGACAACTACTTTCCTCCAGACAGTAAACTTCACGCACTTCTTTCTTTCTTTTTTAACTTTAGAATGAGGCCTTAGGATCGACTGATGTTGAAGATCGAGTTCTGATTTGGAGCAGAATGTGTTGAGGTAATTCAGTAAGTAACTAGAGATGCAATACTAAAACATCTGTTAGGTACTATACCTTTTTATCATATCAACAGAATAAACAATAAATGCAATTTTGTTAATGGAAGCAGAGGTGTCTATTGAGGGAGAGAATTGAAGGAAAGAAGTAGAGAAATGTGTTGGGAAGTGGGTGGTCTAACGCTGTAATAGCGCCAACGATTAGGTACAGATAGAACCATTTCGGTTGAACGTCCTTCTTTGGAGTTAGGTGATGACTAATACATATATAGAGACTGAAGCTTCCTTTCTTCTTTTTGTTTTATATGTTTAGAAACAATTTAAGCTCATTATATACATACATAGACGCATGTACAGCAGCATATATAGCAATTTATCAGTTTAATACAGCACACACATTCGATAAGTTCAAGTCCACAAACTCAAGTAACACTTATAAGTAACATAACATCCTCTTTACCTTATAGTAGATCTATCTATAAACACCTTGTAATGTCTAGTGTTAAAATCCATGCAATAGGTAATGAAGAACAAGCCTGGCAGTCTATTTCCTGCAAAAAAAAAAAAGAAACAGTACGAGCTACGAGGTGATTCCTATTTGTTAAAAGATATGAGCTTTTCTATTTCATATTTCAATACCATTACCATAACACTACATATGCAAATAATAACTAACCTATACAAAATTTTTCAATATCGTGTACAAACCCTTTGCATCATAATGTACTTGGTATAAGTCTGATTGGTTGGTTTATCTTGGCTTGGACAGCTGGATGGCTTCTTGGTCAACACTGGAGTCTCGAGTCCAAACATATTGGCGAGACAATAGAGAGAATTCTTGGTTCCTCACATCCTCTAGCTGCTCCCACTCTGCCCATCTCTCAGCAAGACCTAATCCTTGCAGCATCTTCACCACTTCTGCCATTCCGGGGCGATCTTCGGGAGAGCTTTGGGTGCATAGCAGGGCTACCTGAACAATAGTCTCTACTTCCTTGCGCTCATAACTCTTCAAGTTGCTGTCAACAATGTCCTCCAGTCTATTCTCTCTTAGCAATTTTTTAATCTGCAGATGGCTCCGTGTTAATCTCTGTCATATATCATGAGACTCGTATAGAAACAAAAGGAAGACTTATCCGGATAAACAAATAGGCTTAAATTAAACATCTAAAAATCTATAAAGAAACGTACATGATCAAGCAGAAGAACATCCTCTTCCTCTTCAAGCCGGGTAAGATCAATTGCGCGCTGGCCAGTAACAAGTTCAAGAAGAGTTATACCATAACCAAACACATCAGTTTTTTCTGATGATTTCCCAGTGGATAAATACTCAGGGGCAATGTGACCCATGGTACCTCGCACTTGAGTTGTCACATGTGTCAATTCAGTATCCACCAGCTTCGCTAGCCCAAAATCTCCCAGAACTGCTTCAAAATTGTCATCTAAAAGTATGTTTGCAGCCTTTAAATCACGATGTATAATCCTAGGATTACAGTGTTCATGTAAATACTCCAAGCCATGAGCAGTACCAAAGGCCACACGTTTTCTTGTTGGCCAGTCCAAGCTTTTCTCTCCAGGTTTCAAATCTGTAAAATACAGAAAAGGTGGAGAATAAAAGACATCCATGACTACTGAAATACAAGCAACAAAAATTCAGAAACTTACACACAACACCAATCAGTTAAGGAAGTTCAAATACCTCTCAAATGATAAGAAACACTAAGGTTTTTCATGTATGGATAAACAAGGATTCTTTCAGTTGAGGTTGTACAGAAACCAATCAACCGTAGAAGATTTCGATGAACTGCAACACTAATAAGTTGAACTTCTCTGAGGAATGCAGCCTCTCCCCCGGCATTGTAATAATCAGCAAGACGTTTTACAGCAACATTTGTGTTGTCTGAGAGGACACCTCTGTAGACTTTTCCAAACCCACCTTGTCCAATTATATTGCTTTCACAGAAATTGTCAGTTGCAATTTGGAGCTCACGCCATGAAAACCTTCTCAGCTGGGCAAAGGAAATGATGCAGTCATTTTCACCTGAACAGGAAAGACAAAAGTTGGTTTTATCTGAACCAAGTAAAACACAATCTGGAAGATCATCAGCTCTGTCTAATCTATCTTGCTGAATCAGGCCAATTATGATGTAAGAAATGGAGAATATATCATTGAGGTAAAGCATCTAACTTACTTGAGAACTATCTTCAAGCTGCGTGTATAAATTCTTGCCAGTTGATGAAATAGACCAGTATATCAGTTTTACAAATTGATGACAAATTTGGATGATCTTTTACAAGGAATGATAGAACAAGCAGACAGGTAATACTGAACAAGTTAGTAACTTTGCAGAGAAAGATGTTTTGGGAAAGACTCATCGGAAGAAGCAAAAATATGATCAAGATATCTAATATATGACAACTATATCTTAAAATCACATTCAAGAATTATGATAAGGACGAATTTTACAGCAGAAAGAAAAAAATTACCAGCCACATCGACAAATACATCAGTCTTGAATTTGTGAGCTATATGATACCGATAAGCAAAGCATGCTAGTATCATTAAAAGAACAAAAGCAGCACAACTTGAAGAAGCCATAACCACTCTAAGTCTTGAAATATTGGTTGAAACTGCAAAAGATCCCAAACTTTAAGATATCCCCTTAAGTTTTCCAATGAGAAGAATAAGAGGAAATGATTGCAATTGTTTGAAAAAGACCTGCAGGATGAGAGCCTGAAGCACAAGGTTCCTCCAACTTAGAACCACAATTGAGGTGAGTTGCTGTAAAACTGAAAACAAAAACATAAAAAAACCATAAAACAATTTGAAATCAAGATGCATACATTATAATATAAGCATGGAGAGAACTACTATATCAAGTTATTTTGGTTTGGACTAATTGGCATAAGAATACAGTATAATGAATATTCACTTCTATAACAGGAAATCTACAGAGATTTGGTCACAGAAAAGCTGCATCTTGACTTGAAGGAATGGTAATCCGTATGATGTCAGGCTAGAATAATTAGAATTTGTTCGTTTTCTACAATGTTCATCAAATGAACTGGAAAATCAACCAGATAGGACTAAGACAATGTTCTTAATTGATCTTTTCTCAATGAAGAAATAAAGTCAGTGCCTAGAGAGTTGGGAGTATATAAAGATAGCTAATTTGAGAGAAATAATTAATCAAACATACTTAAAAGTTGGCACTGAAAAGAGCTCGATCGGTATTTTCCCACTGAAATTGTTAGAGGAAAGATCCCTGCAAAAAAGAAAACATACCATTCAAGGATATCAGCCCAAAACCATCAGAGGAAGAAAAAGAAAAGGAAAAGAAACTATAGAATACACAACAGAAAAGAACTAAAATCTGTACAAAAGGCTACTTACAAATGCACCAATCCTTCAAGATTGGCCATTGAATCAGGAATAGGTCCAGTAAGGTGATTTGCACTTAACACCCTAGGACAGTCAGTAATTCAATCAGAAAGCTAAACGAAGTAAAGTGAACTGCTCAAACTTTTAAGTTACTAATTCAATCAGAAAAGGAAGAGGCCAGAGTATTAGGGATAATAAGGTGAATCCTTACAAATGCTTTAAGTTCGAAAGTTGACCCCAACTGATTGGTATGGAGCCATTGAATTTATTATTAGCAAGATTCAGATTTTGCAAGTGCATCATGGTGCCAAGGTAATCAGGTAACACTCCTGAAAGATTATTATTCTGCAATTCCCTGCAAAAGCCACAACATAATAAAAAATAATAATAATAAAAATTGAACATTACGAACGACTCGCTGAAAGATCTTGAAGACAAAGTGATTAGCTTCATAAACACTCTTTGTATTGAGTAATTTGGCTAGAATACAGTGTGACGAGTAAGTTCACATGAAATGGAAGTTGTCATTCAAACGAGGCTTTTTTATGATAAAATAGGTTAAAAGTCACATGAGAATTTTTTTTATCGATCAACTTAAAAAGGGTGGAGTTGAATGAACACTTTGCATTCAATTGGCACTTTGTAGAAAGAAATCTAATCTGATTCTCTTTCCTTTACTTTCTCTTTTTAATTAGAATTATCAGGAAATTTCCTTGTGATCTAGTAGATATTTACAAGAATATATTCCCTCGTGAGATAAAAGCAGCAATCTTATCAATCATGATTCCCACTTACAAGCTAACCAAAAACTTTAACTTAGTAATTGCAGGTGAAAGAGTTCCTGAAAATCCAATTGAAGCCAAACTCCTGCAATATTAATTCCCAGAGTAAATTTACAGCAGAAAATGATGATCGAAGAAAGCATTAAAAACAAAAAAGCTTAAATATCTTCAAAGACGCACTTACAGGGATGTGACACTTCCATTTCTGCAAGTTACATGAGACCAGCTAAAGCAAGGACTCACAAAAAAGTCATTCCAGTCTGTTATCTTGCCATCAGAGTCATTGAGAGACGCAAGAAGCTCAATCAAGGCTTCACCTGATTAGTAGAAAAGCCCAGATCCTGTATTAAATAAATGATATAGAGCAGCCAAATAACAGCTAGCAGCAGTTAGCAGAATTACTTCTAATGTGGAAACTAGAAGGAAAGAGAATAAACCATATAATCTGTATTTCTGATTTCACATGTATAAATGGCATGTGCATGTAGTTCTGTATCTTATCGAAAAATGTGCAGTCTTTCCCACATGAAAACCAAATTTCACAAAGTGGGCATCCCACATATTCCACTAAAAACCATGGTACAAAAAGCTCTAGTTGTCTGCTCTAGCTGTTCAAGGAATGTAAACTGATGAAAGAAAGCAAAGGAATTAGTTGGAAAATGAGTGATTTTACTACTACTGTGCGTTCAAAAGGAAATTCGAGAAAGGTAGTGTAGTGACTACTGGAGACACAAAATTACATGTGGCAGAGACCATTTCTATTGTTTTGATCAAAAGGAGATAAGATTTTATATTACTACATAAACATACAACGCTGTTAAAGAAGATAGGACCAGTACCTTCAACATCAGGCTGGTTGGATGAAAAGCTGAGAGTTAGGAAACTGAAAAGTAAAAGACAGTAGATGAACAGCTTCAGAGGACGCCTCATGTCCTTTAATATTCCACTTCCTTTGTCTTTGTCTTGTAATAATTACAAACACAAATAAGAGAAGTAACAGATTAGATTACTACTAACTGAGATAAAAATTCAAGAGGCTTGAACAAACATCATGATAACCATCATGTCAGACTTACAAGAAGAATGAAGCCAGTAGTTTTAACAACTAGACACCTCTGTTAGCTTTAGGCATTGCAAGAGTGCACGAATGGAGTGGTGATTGAAACGTTTTGATTTGATTAATGAAGCAGGAAACGAAGCGAGATGGATATAATGACGAATTAGTGGGGGAGGGACCCAAGCACCAAGCATTTGAGAGTGCCGATTCCTAAAACAAAAGAAAGAAAGAGCTATGAGCTGTCCCCCCCTCTACTACTCATTACAATCTCTTATTGGTGGAATAAGAATATGAATCATCCCACTTACTCCTTAGTAATGCCTTTTTCCTATTCCTAATTCCTTTTCTTTGCTTTTCCTTCAACTTTTTTTTTACGATCTTAACCAAAATTTCAACATATGTTACCTGCTTCTACACTAATTGCTTCGACTCATCAAGTGGGAGTGGGAATCTGTATTACCATCAAAACTATTCCCACTGCTTGCTTACTACAATTGCCCAGTGGAATCCATTCCGTTCTCTGTTATTGTTTCCTTTTGGGAAAAAAAGGATTGGAGGAGTAGCAATCTCAGGTTGCTCGACAGAACAGAGTGTGCTCCTCGTACGGACATAACTAACTATTGTTGGAGGAAACACATTGTATAGTACTATTACATGCTGTTGGCATATTTGTTGAAAGAAATCACTTTGCGGGTGCGTAATCGGGTCCTACGTCGGATTATATATCTCTGGATTCAACTATAACTCTTTTATCAATCCAAAACTTTTCCAATTGTTACATGTCATTGAGCGTTAGCATAGACATCACCTCTTCAAAGTTGTTAATACCTTAGTTTCATTCAAACATCTCCGGCAATTTCTCTTAAGAATTCCTAACACACCAGTATTTGGCAACGTAACATAAAGCTTTACAATATGCTTGCAAGTGAAAGCAGCACCACAAAAGGAAGAAATTTTTTTACACAACCCACGGCATTAAACCTTTCTAACGCAGCAAATATCAGCTATCCTATCAAGATACACTAACATATGGGATTGCGAAGTCAATCTCCTTTGCTCCTCTCTTCAGAAACATTCCTCATTTTTCTCATACTTTCCGACTTTCGAATAACTAACTCAGACTTCATCCAGAGAGATGTCTTCGTCAGGCAAAATTAAGGTCAAGAGAGAGTACTTGACACGGAGAGAAATTTTGCCCTTATCAACATTGAGCTTTGCCCCTGACACGACCCAGTATCCAGGTGGATCCTGCGGTCCCCTTGTCATCTCTGTTGTGTCCACAAACTTCAAGAGTTTAGGTGTTTGGGTGGGCACTGGAGGACCCCCAGGATACACGGCAGAGTTTATATTCTCAGGTTGCTTTGGTGGTGGCTTTTGAGCAGTTGATGAGAAATGAGTGCTGCTAATCAATGATGACATTATTCCAGATCTCTGGGCCACAGCAGGGGAGCCGTCCCACTCTATTTTCCTCACAGAAGTGGCAGTGGCACCAATAACTTTGGAAAACTTGAGCCTTAGAAACAAAACCTTTTTGAAACCAAAGTTTCCAACTTCAAAACGAGCCCCTGTCACAATTGATAGATCGTCTTCACTCTCAACAGGGGCTGTGCAGACGTGTGAGAAGCTCTTCCACTGTACCTTTTCATAATACCTGCGGTCAGAGGAATGAACGGGGATGTTGTCATCATCCTCTTCCTCAAGTTGGAAGCTTTTTGGCTGAGATGAAAGATGCTGCAAATGTATCGCTAAACAGTTACTTCGTTTCCCTTCCAAATACAATCGAAGTCCTGTAACTGGCTTCTTGCCCACATCCACCTGCAATCCAATGAATTTATTACTACTGTGCATAAGCATGTGATTACCTTCCTAGAACAACTCATTGATATATTTTAAGTTGGTCAACTAAATTAAATAAAGATCAATGGGAAATAGGATAGGAACATGGTGATTATAAGCAGGGAAAGAAAGAAAAGTCAACATCTAAGTATTCCAGCATCATCATTTGTGCTCACCGCTAACAATGATACATTCTTTCTTCAAAGAGAATAAGAACTAATGGATAAGAAGTTTAGAAAATGAAAAGTGAAAGGGACATTCATCCAATGAAAGATCATCTCGACTTGAAAGATCCCACAGAGAGTAAAAGCATTACTTGTGTTGTATTAACATAAATTTTAGGCCCCATGAAGCTGAACTGTAGAGATGCATTGCCTTGTTGTTTCCTATCAGGACCTAGGGCAAGCTCACCAAACACTGGTGCCCATTGCCTTGGAATCTGAAACTCCAGAAACTGTTGTAACTCTTCAATTGGTGGCTTATCTACAATGAAAACAATAGCAAGTCAGCAACCAAGTTCTGGCTTTATGCAGCTCATTATTGCAGACAGAAATGGTTAGTTTTCCACAGCTACCTTCCTTTTCCTTACTATTATTTTTAACCAAATAACAACTTCAGCGTGAAAAGCTGAAAAACCTAATGTTCTGTTCAACCATGCCTGATACTCATTGAAGAAAAGTCCAAATTATGAACAAGAGAATGCCACCAAAATATTTTAAACAAGAAAAAGATCCTGTCGACGTATTAACTCGACAATAAGGTTAAATCCATCCACATAGCTGATCAATTAATTTTCCCCCAAATGACGAATGAGAGACATATTAACTCCACAATAAGGCTAAATCCACTGGCAGGAAATTGAAGTGAGAGCACTTAAAATGGGAGATATCTAAAGCATGTAAAGATTTATCAAACTATATTTGTTTGTAAAAAAAGAAATAAAAATGAACTACACAGCATAAACCTTGGAAATAAGATACTGTAAGTTCCATAAAACCCAATAAGATGATGAATCAATACTTAAGAGCCAAGTTACAATAAACACTTACTAGATACACCTATGGGTTACCACAATTCTACGTCCATAAGTCAATTTAATATGATCTCATACTCTACTGCCAACAAGTCAGTCATGAAACACCTTCAGTTGATTTGTTCAACACCACAAAATGCACATTCTTTGCAGCTTCTGGCTAAAACTTAAGAAACATGCAGCTAGAACGTTGACTATCAGAAGACTCAAATTGTAGATGAACTAAGCCCCCCATACTTTCTTCAACATGTGGAATTATTCAAATGTTAGGATGAAAATTTTGTTAACAAATCAAAAGATCTCCCATTTAGTGCCTCGAGAAACAGGGAAGCAACAAGTTGGAAACCTGTAACTTGCAATGATTTATGCTTTAAATAATCAACAATCAGTTGTCAACTTGGAGTTACTTTTTTCCCTGCAGGGAGCATTTAGTAAAGTGCTTAAATGTGCAAAGTCAAATTCTTCACTGAAATGCAGGTGATGAGTACAGCAGTGCTGCATCCTAACACCATGTTTGAACTTCATAAAATTTACTCACACACAAATGAATGAGAAGGTTGATACTCACAACGAAGATAGAGATTAATGGCATGTGTCAGGAATCCACTCCCATTAATTCCGCTTAATAGCGATGTAAATGGGACAAATGTCATTGAGATAACATCAGGTTCAAGCTGAACAGTGTGACACCAATCACCGTGTGGTAAGTTTTTATCTGATCCACCTCTCCGCTTGCGCAAGACTTTGATATCCTGCATTATGATATGTATAACAGGCATAAGCTACTGAAATTGGACATCTTGGACCAAAGACTAATCATAGTATAGAAGTTACGAATATCAAGGAAATTTATGTTATTAAAGTGAAAAGCAAGACAAACCAACAACTATTCTTTTCAAGAAACTAGTAAGACACATTGCATCTGCAAAGAGTGTACCTCTATATTGGAATAAGAAGAGGATGACATTTGATTCATGAAAGAGAGCCTCTGATCCTTGACAAACTGGTACAAAGATACGCATTAAGTTAATTGTGGAACTTTGCATGCAATAAAGAAGTCTGAAGTGTTAGTTGAAACTGATATATCAAAAATCTAAGATAGACATATATGCGCTAAAACCTTGTCCATTTCCTGAACCCTGGCAGAATTCACAATATTTTGTCCACCTCCATCCGTGAAAACTTTGTCTGCCATGTCTTTTAACTTCTTCTGTAAATCATCGGGTTGGAGAAGTGATGACTGTTGCTGCTTTACATATATTGTCTCCCTTCCCCCCATTTTCACGCCAGCAATAATATGAGTACCGTACTTCTCAATAAATCTGGAAGTAAGCAAACAAGTATATTGAGATAAAATACAAGCAAACATCACGTATAGATAACCTTCGCAAAAATACTCACTCTAGCCTAAGCATTGTGTGAGTCAGGGAAATTAAATGAGTTGTAGTTCAATAAAGTGGCAGGTAATAAAAGAGTGTGCACATGGAAAGGATAAGACTGCAACCTCGCCAAAGCAGTAGGGTCCCAAGATGATGGGACAGCTTCCTTGACATGGTCGCAAAGCAGAAGCTGGGATTTATCAAGGGCCAAATTGTATAAAGTGATGAAGACACCATCAAACGCAAGAGCTTTGGTGTTGGCAGAATCTTTCTGCCAAACTCCGGTAAGTTCAAATGCAGAATTGAAATGGCCGGTTGGGATTTTCCCAGAAAGTGACAGTTCCTGGTTAAATTGCTCTGACATCTACAAGCAACAGGGTTGGAAGTTGGAATCAGTGACAGTTGATTCAGTATACATATTCATTCTGTTGGTGTGATTGAAAGAACATAAACAAAAAGAAAGAGTGAAGGTCTATACCTGTTGAAAAGAAAGAACGTCAGAGGAGAACCTCAAACGTTCTCCTTTATCACAGTGGATATACCTGGAGACACCGGGAACAATATAGCCACCACCTGGTATTCTCATGTTACGCACTTCATCACCACCTTGGTCGATTAAGATTACTTTTGATTTGCAGTATTTTAGCCTCAAGTCAACGGTCAGATCATATCCCTTTCCAATGGCCTCTACAGCAGCCTCTGCTGCTTTCTTTGCACCCGCCATTAGTCCTCCTTCTTCTTCCTCGTCTTATTTGCTTCTCACAACTTTATATGATCAATTCCAACAAGAAGATGAGTTATTAATATAACATAGTAAGTAATAAAACGGGAGGACGATATTCGGAAAGGCAGGAAACAAATTGAATTAACTACCAGCTGTAATAAGAAAGATCCATACTTGTTGGGAGCACAACTAAGAAGAAGAACGGCATGAACAAGAAGAAGGAGACGATGATGATGAGAAAGATGGAAAGCAGTAGTTCTTGCAGCGGTTGTGGTTGTCAAGTTGATTAATTGTGATAGGACCAAGACACAAGAATAAAGGAAGTAGTCAAAAGGATTGAGCTTTAATTGTCATTTTGAATATTAGTTACCGTGTTGATTTGTTCTAATGACATCAGAAAAGAAATCATTGAAAAAGAAGAAATAAAGAGAGGTTAGGTAGCAGGATGAGGAGGAAGGGTCAAACGTTTTGTGGTCTTCTGAGAACAGAGCAGACAAAGTCTTAACATTCCTCTTCCACGAAGGCAGGCAGCTGTCAGAAAGTTCGGTGGCAGTCAAATATTGAAAACATTTTATATGCAAAAATGCATTTTCTACCCACAGAGAAAATAATTCAGATTTCATACTCTCAATGGAAGGACATAAATAGCTAATCTGATATGATGCTGCAATGTAAATACAAATTTTCATTGCACCTGCTGTTCAATCAGATTTGATTATAAAAATCTAAACTTGTTGACCAATAATAATTATTAATTTGTGGTTATGACATAAAAACTCTCTTTAAAGCGTTTTATATGATTTATATTTCTGAAATAGGGTAGGAGTCATCTTCGATGCATGCCATTATCAATCAAGCGCAGTTGAGGTTTATGCTACGTTCCAACTTCAACCCACAAGAAATAACTGAATTCTGCTGCATCCCTTATTCATACAACATTTTCCGAATCAAATTACAAGAACCCAAGTAGCTCCCCTTCTGGATCAGCAAGCCAAAATCTGGACCTACTTTGTACAATGGCATGGAAAGAAATACTACATGGAAATCAAAAGACTTAAGGGAAAACAGAAAAAGTACCATATCTTATCCTGACTTTAAAGAGTCTAGAGGGAAAAATTACAAAGAATTTCCTCAGAACAAAAAGTTACCATATGCTTTTCACCTGCACCAGCATATGGATTTTAAAACAAGCTTCTCTGCCACAACAATATGCTATTTACTTGAAATGATCTTGTCGGAGAATTGTGACAAAGTTTGGAGGTGATTCATCTTCATCCTTCTGCTTCCAGAGTTCCCCATTTCCGTGGATATACCAGGACACTTTTGGTGATAATGGTGAATAAAGATCTGCATGCTTGAAATTATCAGTAAATTTTCACACTTTACTTCTGTACAGCACCAAAATATTTATATCACCAAGATTCAGCGTGTCTTATTCCCTTTCGACTGATAGTGTGTGCATGCATACTATTTATCTAGCAATGAACCCTTGATTGGGTGAACGGAAATCTTACAATCCAAGATGGCTAAATTTAATTGCTACAAAATCAATAAATTTAATAAGGCTAAACCCAAAATGCAGAAAGATAATGAAAGAGCACCAACAACATAGGAGATGGTATTTACCTTGCTAGCCACTCAAACAATTCATAAACATCCCAGAAGTTGCATAAAGTAACACGTGCATTTTTTTTAGCTTCTATCTCACATAAGATTGCATACACATAGTAACCAAAATGATCAATGTTTCCATTATATATGCATGAGACAAATACCTGATAGGAAAGGTGAATCTGGTTCCCTGGTACTATGCAACACTATTGTCCCAGATAAGACTGTAATAAATCCACAAAGCTCTGATGCTATGTTGCTTGCACTTTGACCAGAATACTCCTAAAAAAAGCAAACATATAATCGGATATCTTGTGTTTACTTCCCAGTGTTTTCCCTATCCCCAAGAGGAATAAGAAAATAAAGAATAATCTTCACATTGGAGAACATATTTAAAAAAATCTTAAAACATTATTTTATTATTATTTTTGGCAAATAATACCTTAAACATTATTGCGCTAGCGAAAATAGTAAATGACGTGAACAGGGCAAAATAAATGGGAGAAACAACTGCAGTGTTGAAAGTGTCCAATGCCTGCAACAATGGTAGCATAATCAGATGACAGTTCATATTGGACTAGTAGAAAATATACTTTCACTGTGGGTAACAGTGGTTTGATGACTGTAAGAGTGCAATAAGAATTAGTGACGCTCAAGTTGATTCTATATTACATTCATCTTCATCTAAAGTTGATGGAAACAAATTTGGTCTAACTAATTCTGGAAAAGCTTAATCTAAAAATAATAGCCCTAAAAAGATGAAACAAGAATAAATGTATTTTCATATAAATCCAATTCTTTTTTTATAATCCTGCCATCACCCACAAAATAGTTGGTCATAAAAGGTTGGTAAGAATGACATAGCATGCTAGTGAGAACATGAGAAAAGATGAAGCAATCTAAACCAGAACTAGAGGTTGTATAGTGGTTGCGACGTGCCTTCCTGTTGGTAAGGAGAGCAAGGCTTGTAGAGACAAAGAAGGAAAGATGAGTTAGGATAAGAAAAATAATCACTCGGTGCATAAAAATATGAAGTAAACTCTTGGAGAAAGACAAAAGATGTAACTTAAACAATGTGTGTTCTAAATAATTTCAAGTTCTCTAAATTTTCCAAAGATTTTGGGTAAAGATTTTGGGATCTTATGTGGATGCTTTTGTTGGACAACAATATCAAAAAAGGAAGGCAGAAATAGTAGATGCAGCCTAGCTTACCCAATTACTGTTTTATTGTGTTTTTTTTAACTGTTAAACTTTCTATTTAGTTAGGATCCTGTAATCTAAGATCTCTTTCTTTTGTTAGTTAAGATCATATAGTTTAGGATCTCTTCTTGTTATTAACAGCCTTTAAAAAGGCTCTGAGTATTTAATAAAAGGAAGCAATTATTCTCTCAGCAAGTTAGTCGTAGAGGGGCTCTGTCAAGGACGAGTCTGCCTCTCCAAATTCACTATACATCTCAAGAAAGTTTCTTCCATGTCTAAACTTGTGACTAGATCCTATTCTAAGGCTTAGAATATTTTGATATCAGAATCAAGTGTTATGGGTGATGCAGAGAATTTGGCAGCCAAGTTGGACTCTTTTATGGAACACATAGCTAGGCAAAGTGCATTAGAATAGCAGATGGTAGAACTTCTTTCCTTCTCGATTTGGGGGGCAGGAAAGGGTTATGTTAAAGATGATGTAAAGGGGCAAGGTAGTGATAGCTAGGGCCAAAATGAAAGTTTGGAAGACAAATCTAAATCGCATTTGAGGGGATCCATTGTGCCACGACACTCCAAGATGAAATTTCTATTTATGAGGGCAATGACGACCATTTAGGGTGGCTGAAAAAACGTGAAAAATTCTTTGTCAATCAAAAGACTGCTAAAGAAGACACAGTTGGCTTATCCACATTTCATCTATTGGGTGAGGCACAACTATGGTTTGATTAAGTGGAGTAGTAGGAGGCAGAACTAGATTGGAGGCACTTTAAGGAGTCCTGTCACATGAGATTTGGGCCAACTATGAGTAATAACCCCTTGGGAGAACTAGCCAACCTTAAACAAACCGAGTCATTAGAGGAATATGAACACCACTTCCAATTGTTATTGCCAAGGCTTCTGATCTTAAACCTCACCAGCAAACAGACCTCTTTACCGCTAGGTTGGTAGAAGAACTCAAGATTGACATTGAGATGCAGCAGTTAGGGAACTCAAAATTGCCATGAATATGACTCGGGCATTGGAGCGTAAGCAAAAGGTTTCCCAGGGAATCATAACCTCGCAAACCAACGTGACTTGGCCCACTCCCAAATCAACTGACGAGTATGTTATCTCCACTAACAAGAGCTTTAATGCAAAGGGAGGGGAACTAATGACAAAACCAATCGGGTAGGCCCTTTTGCACCGTTTGTCAAGAGACTAAGACAAGCAAAAGTGGTAGAAAGGAGGCCCAAGTGACTATGTTCTAAATGTGATGAATCCTATTCAAGATGACACAAATGTAAAAGGATATTTTGGATTGAAGTTCCAGATGCCAGAAGTGAATCAAAGAAAGACATAATGGAATATCCTACGATTTCTCTACATACCATTAGTGGGATCTACAATTCTCCCACCATACATTTGTGAGCGGACATGTCAGAAGTTACTATCTCAATGCTAATAGATTCAAGCAACACATATAACTATCTGTGTGAAGGTTCAATACCAAGTTTGGGACTAGAAGATTAGAAAAGACCAAGGCTGCAAGTCTCTGTGACAAAGGGGGAACGTGCACCTAGCATCGGCATCTATAAGTCGGTATTATTTCAAGTTGCAAATGACATCTTTCAGGCTGATTTTTATGCTATTCCATTAGAGGGGTTTTGTTAGGATCTTCGGGAGAGAGAGAGGAGATTATTCCAGTGGAAGGACAGTGGGCAAGGGAAGGAGTTAGTTACAGCTGAGGTGGCTAATTGGTTAGGCATAACAGAATGTAAAGGGGGGCTTATAAAAGGGGGGAAAATAGAAGAGAAGGTAGGCAGAAGAAAGATAGAGAATATAGACAGAGAGCAATCATTCTCTCTGTGGAGCTTATTCAGCTCTGGTTAGGAGCAATTATGCTCTGGTTATACTGTAGTTCCAAGCACATTACAGATATATATAAAAATAATATAGCAACTCTAGTATTCAGAAACTAGAGTCCTATCATTGGTCCGACCTGCCGGATCTGAAGGGAGAGGAGGACCAGCTTTTCGGAGGATTTTTACAAACACAAAAACACAAGTTCAGAATAACATACCTTGATGCCACCTAAGATGTCCGATAGAGTAGAAGTGTTGGAATCCCGCATGGCAATGGAGGAGATTCAATCATCCATGCGAATGGCCTTGATGGAGATGCAGCGAAACTTGCTGCTAGAAATAAGTAAGATGATGGGCAAGAGACCAGAAGAGGGACAGGGGAGTGGTGAGGCCTCAAGGAGGGGGGCGGCGATGGCTGGTGAAAGGCGACAACCAACTCCTTGGAGCAATCATTTGACACTATGGAGGAGTATCGGATGTCAGTCCGCAAGGTGGACTTGCCCATGTTCGATGGATCAGATCCGGTAGGGTGGATCACTAGGGCAGAAGTTTATTTCGAGGTCCATGGCACTTCGGAGGAGGTGAAGATCAAACTGGCGTTATTGAGCATGGAGGGATCGACCATTCACTGGTTCAATCTCCTCTGAGAGACAGAAGGGGAGCTCACATGGAGGAAGCTAAAACAAGCCCTAATCGACAGATATGGTGGAAGAAGGTTTGAGAACCCATTTGAAGAGCTCTCGGATTTACAACAAACAGATTCGGTGGAGGAGTACATAGAAGCCTTTGAATTCATTTCATCACAGGTGGGTCGATTACCGGAGGAGCAGTATATGGGGTATTTCATGAGTGGGTTGAGGCCTGATATTCGTTGAAGGGTGAGGACGTTTGGGCCGGTAAATCGTTATCAGTTGATGAAAATAGCTAGGGCAGTGGAAGAAGAGGTTAGCGGCGATGGAGGAGGGACCGATCATTTCAGCTCCCGAATGCGGGCATGGACTCCACACAGAGGGAATCCTTATAGGGGTAATGTTCGGGTCAACCCGACCAAGAGGGAGCCGGAGCCTCCAGACCCGACGGGTTATGGGGGATATATGGGCGGCGTAGGGACAGGAAGGACCCGAGAACTCGCGGGGTCTCAACCCGATCTCCATGCGCAACCCAGAACACTCACTCCACCAACGGCGACACCTCTCAGGCCATCAGAAGGTGATAGGAGGGGACTGACGGAGAGGAATAAGGGATTGTGTCATCTCTCGTACCACGAGTTAATGGATCGCAAGGCTAAAGGCTTATGTTTTCGGTATGGAGAGAGGTTTCATCCTCTTCATCAATGTCCTGAAAAGCAATTACGGCTACTGATCTTGGACGATAACGAAACCTTGGATGGCAATGGAGAGATAATTGCATTGGAAGCAGAAATTGAAGAGGGAAATGATATAGCTATGGAATGCCGCACCATGGTTCCTCACTTTAGCCTTGAGGACAAGGCTGCTCTTCAAGGAGGCGACAATGTTAGGATCTTCGGGAGAGAGAGAGGAGATTATTCCAGTGGAAGGACAGTGGGCGAGGGAAGGAGTTAGTTACAGCTGAGGTGGCTAATTGGTTAGGCAAAACATAATGTAAAGGGGGGCTTATAAAAGGGGGGGAAATAGAAGAGAAGGTAGGCAGAAGAAAGATAGA
>JANZLC010000200.1:30758817-30771964 GCA_026413385.1 Erythroxylum gracilipes
ATACGCTTTATGATTTTGTAAGTTAACTTTTGATTGCCTTGTGTTTTGTAAAAGATTTTATGTATGAACTTTTGATACCATTGTTGAGATTGCTTGGAGTTGAGATTGCCTTGAGTGGACTAGACAGTCCTGAAGTTGTGGTTGGATGTGAATATAGAAGTGTGTTTGAAATCATTTGCAGGTTTGGGATTTTTTTTTAATACAGTTGTTGTGCTGCCCAAATTTTTCAAAAGAGAGAGAGAGAAGAATATCTAGTTAGCCTTGCATAGTCGGGTTAAGGATACTGCGAGTGTTCTTAACCCGAGTATGTGGCGGTTGTCACAGGCTCGATGTGGTACCGGGTTGTGACAATCTATATATGCATTAACCTTTTTATTCTGAATTAGAACTTGCATAAAATTTGTATTCGGATTCAATTAAGAATTCTGATTCGGTTTGTGATTCATAATGATATATAGAAGAAATAGTAGAGTCTCTATTATAATCAGATTCTATAAGTTCTAAGTGTTCTTGAATTGCTAATTTTAAGATATGAAGTTTTTCTTTATAATGTTTAGTATTATTTTCTGGATTTTTACGTTTTGGACAGGTGTTTGCATAATGGCCTTCTTTACATAACCAACATCTACATGATTTTTTCTTTTGTGGACAATCTTGTTTTTTAGGTTTAAACTGTCTATATTAATATCTTCTAAATTGTTTTTTTATAAGGAATAAATGGTCGTTGATGATAATAATGTCCGAGGAAAACGTTTCCATCTATATGATTTATTCTTTTTATTCTTTCTATAAGAATTAGGTTTAAAATCACATCCATAATGTTGTGGTACTTCAGCATATTTGGAACAACATAATTGAATATCTCTATGTCTTAATGTTCTTTTTTATTTGGATTCGAAACATTGTTCGGCTAGAATTTCTTGAGTAATATGAATTGCTCCTCTTAAATTATAAGCAATTGTTCTTTGATCTTTACTTTCCTGAAATTTGGCCTCTACCTTTTGATTCATCGGATAAGGTAGTTTTTGAATAAATATATGGATATACATTTCTTGTTCAGCCCTTGTTAATTTATAATAGTATTTTTTTAAATTCACAGATATATTCATCTAAATAGCATATATCGTATATACACATAATATTTAAATGCATAAGGATTTGATTCTTTCCGTATCGGTGACTTCTTGTTTAAATGAAACATCTTTACCTAAAAATTCTTTATATATTTCTACTGATATGATTTGAAAAGTTTCTACATTACTTGCGACAAATTGATATATAGGTGTATTTTTAAGTCCTTTTGCATTATCTAATAAAAAATTTTGTACTACTCCTAAGGTTTTGTAAGTAACGAAATTCCACAATAGTTCTTTATTGTCTAATTCACCGAAAGGTTTTTCTATCTGAATTAATAATTGAATTTTATTTGCCCATTATATTATTAATTTTTCGGGTGATAATACACAATCAAGATTTAATATTCCATCTGGCCCTAAAGTGATATGTTTGGGAGTATATTCTCTAGGATATTTACGTACTTTGGATCCTTTTTGATAATATTCACGATGATTTATAAAATTATCAGATTGCCATTGATATGAAGTTTGTTGATCCTTTTTTCGTTTGTCTCCACTTACATGTTCTCCTTTTACATTTTGTCTTCTTACTCGTTCTCTATTTCTACTACTTTCGGGTTGATGTTCAGCAATATATAATTCTTGATCTGATTCATAACCATAAATGATTTTATCTTTATCAGTTATTTGATGTACTTTATCTATATAACATGTTGAACGAAATATACAAACTAAATTAACAGAATAATTATAATATATATATATATATATGATAATGTTATTATACATATTTGGTCTGAAATAATGAATAATAATAAATAGTTTATATTAATTCATATTATTTTAATATACTTAAATATAATTAATTTTGATACAATATAAATATGCTTATAATTAAATAATAGTTAATTAATTAATTTTATGTAATTAATAGTTATTATATATATAATGTTATTATACATATTTGGTCTGAAATAATGAAAAATAATAAACAGTTTCTGTTAATTCATATTATTTTAATATACTTAAATATAATTAATTTTGATATAATAACTAGTTATTAGAAAATAATTAATTGATTCAATAATTATTAGTAATTATTGGTATATAATTACTTATTTAATTTTTAAAAATATATTTTCTTTAACAAGTTGTCAATATTAATATTTGGTGGATATAGTACTCTATTAATAATTGCTGTTAATTATTATTAATTATTATATAGTTTATATGACTGAAATTTTTTTCATCCTATTATTTCAATATAATTAAATAATAGTTAATGAATTAATTTTGATATGATTAATAGTTATTATGATATAATCAATTAATTATATTAAATTTTTATATAATAATGTTATTATACATATTTAGTATATCATGATTAATAATAATAAACAATTAATACTAATACGTACTATTTAAATATACTATAATCATTGTTAATTGATTAGTTTTGATATAATTAATAGTTATTTGAACATAATTAATTGATTCAATTATTATTAATGATTATTGGTAGATTATTAATTATTTGATTTATTAAAATATAGTTAATTAAAAGGGAAAAAATAGTCACGGGTGTGACTTAATGTGACTCAAATCCAGTTGTAGTCATAGGTGTCAGTTAAATAAGTCAAAACTGTGACTCAAATCCAATTGTAGTCACGGATGTGACTTAAATAAGTCAAAACTGTGACTCAAAGTATATATATGTATATAATAATAAACAATTTATATTAATTTGAATTATTTTAATATACTTAAATATAATTAATTTTGATATAATATAAATATCCTTATCCTTAAATAATAGTTAATGAATTAATCCTTATATAATTAGTAGTTATTATAATATTATCGATTAATTATATATGATATATATATATAAATGATAATGTTATTATACCTATTTGGTTAAAAATAATGAATAGTTTATATTAATTCGTATTATTTTAATATACTTAAATATAATTAATTTTGATATAATAACTAGTTATTAGAATATAATTAATCGATTCAATTATTATTAGTAATAATTGGTATATAATTATTTATTTTATTTTTAAATATATATTAACTTTATTAACTAGCCAATATTAATATTTGGTGGATATGTTACTGTATTAATAATTGTTGTTAATTATTATATAGTTTATATAACTGGAAATTTTTCATCCTATTATTTCAATGTACTTAAATAATACTTAATGAATTAATTTTGATATATTAATAGTTATTATAATATAATCAATTAATTTTGACATGATTAATTGTTATTGTGATATAAACAATTAATTATATTAAATATATATATATAATAATGTTATTACATATTTAGTATATAATGATGAATTACATTAAACAATTAATATTAATCATTGTTAATTGATTAATTTTGATATAGTTAATAGTTTATTTTTTCTTATTCATTGAATAGGATTTTTTACTGAATATTTTTTCATCCCATAATTATATTATGCTTATACTTAAATAATATTAATGAATTAATTTTGATATAATAAATAGTTATTATAATATAATCTATTAATTATATATACATTATTATACATATTTGGCGTGAAATAATGAATAATAATAAACAATTTATATTAATTTGAACTATTTAATATACTTAAATATAATTAATTTTGTTATAATATAAATATGCTTATAATTAAATAATATTTATTATAATATAATCGAATAATTATATATAATATATATGATAATGTTATTATACATATTTGGTCTGAAATAATGAATAATAATAAACAATTTATATTATTTTGTATTATTTTAATTTACTTAAATATAATTAATTTTGATATAATAACTAATTATTAGAATAAAACTAATTGATTCAATTATTATTATTAATTATTGGTATATAATTACTTATTTAATTTTTTAAATATATATTTACTTTATTAAGTTGTCAATATTAATATTTGGTTGATATGCTACTCTATTAATAGTTGTTGTTAATTATTATTAATTATTGTATAGTTTATATGACTGAAAAGTTTTTCATCCTAATAGTTCAATATAATTAAATAATAGTTAATGAATTAATTTTGATATGAGTAATAGTTATTATGGTATAATCAATTAATTATAATATATTTATATATAATAATGTCATTATACATATTTAGTATATAATGATTAATAAGAATAAACAATTAATATTAATTCGTACTATTTAAATATGTTATAATAATTGTTTATTGATTAATTTTGATATAATTAATAGTTATTAGAATATATTTAATTATTCCAAATATTATTAATGATTATTGATATATTATTAATTATTTGATTTATTAAAATATAGTTAGTCGATTAAGTGGTAAATATTAATATTTGCTATGTAGTTAATTATAAGTGAAAAAATAGCGTGACGGGCCTGTGACTCAAATCCAGTTGTAGTCATGGGCCCGTGACTCAAATCCTTGTAGTCACAGTGTGACTTATTTAAGTCACACCCGTGACTCAAGTATATATATGTATTAAGTATATAATACTAAGGACGAACGAATGACGACCACGCAGTTACATCCAACCATTCCATTCATCCGACGACTCCTATTTTATGCCTTACTTTTCACTATCACGGCTGTGACTGATATATATGTATATTCCAGAAAGTCTAGCTTCTAAAATGCATTTCCTTTTACGAATACTGCCAAAAACATTTCTATTCCATTCACTCACTACTGAAGAGAAACACTGAACGGTCTCATTAATAGGTTTTCCACCTCACCAATTTCTTTTAAGAAAATCTGAGAATGTGTCATGAGTAACCCATGGAGCCAAAAATCGAAATGCATATTTTTGATCCACGTTCCTTCTTGGGGTGGGCCGAATAACAAGAGGGCGATGGTCAGAATAAAATATTGGGGGATGGAGGATAGAAGATGATTGGAAATATTCAAACCACTTTGGATTACCAAGTGCCCAATCTATCCTTTCTAATAGTCTCCCTCTTGACCATGTATATCTAGGACCATTGAATCCCAGATCCACAATATTACAATGCTCGACCTGTCACAAAAGAGAGGATAAAGAGAGGATCGCAGGATGGATCCACCCTTCTTATCGTCACCATATAAGCGAGCATTAAAATCCCCAGCAAGAACCCAAGGAAAAGAGTCAACATTAGAATTTAGTTATGAGAGAATAGATCATAAGTTTGCTCTAATGGCAACCATAGGGCTAGCATAAATAGCAGTGAAAAAGCACCATTCCCGAGCACTCCATGATACTTTTATGTGAACAAATTGGGGATGATTGGCAATGACTGAGATTGCAATACATTCCTTCCAAAGAATCCAGATACGCCGTGAAACCCACAGGCCTCCACTCAATGAGAGAAAGGAAAACCCATTTTAGCTATAACATCATCAGCAATGTAGCCACTTATTTTAGGCTCCACTAAAACCATAATACCAAGATTATGTGCCTTAACTTACTGTTTAAACAATTTCAAGAACTTGACATTTCCTGCTCCACAACAGTTCCAAAAAAAAGTTTTACATTATAGGTCCTATAGAATGAAAGAGAGATCACTAACTTCTATTCCTGAGGAGGCATCTCCTCTACCATCCCCATACCCTCAACGCGTTCCTCCCCTTTTTCCACACCTTGAGAGAGATCAAAATCATTAAAGAACCTCTGCTTGAGGACCTTTAAGGTATTTGTTGTTGGTTTCATTACATGGCCACTCCTCTTCATCCTCACTTTGGTTAATGCACTAATGCTCCACTTATTACGTAAATTATGAGGTCTGCCCATT
Source organism: Erythroxylum gracilipes (assembly GCA_026413385.1). Taxonomy (NCBI): domain Eukaryota; kingdom Viridiplantae; phylum Streptophyta; class Magnoliopsida; order Malpighiales; family Erythroxylaceae; genus Erythroxylum; species Erythroxylum gracilipes. The sequence goes on from JANZLC010000200.1 coordinate 30,764,692, forward strand.
TATTTTGTCCGCTCCTCCCGTATAGCTGTCCAATAGTTTCAATATTATTTCCATCTTGTTTAACACCCTCATGAGGTTCCTTGATTGTAACTGTTGTATGCTTGGTGGGGTCCAGTTTAGTAGCTTGATGAATAATCTCAAGGGGTTGTGTATCCTCCGGGTTAAGTGGTTGAATAACCAGTGGCTTGGAAGGCTATCCCTTTTCAGACTTTGAGCGGGTCTTATAAGTGTCCTTGGCAAGCAATTGCATGTTATTGTTTTTTGAGTCAACACGTTTATTGTTTTCTTTTGTAGAGCTTGCTTTCGCCTTTGGTCAACTTGTAGTTCCCTGATTATTTCTTTGCCTGATAGATGTCTCATCTAGTTTCTTATTAAAGTGACCAGAACCTCTCCTTTGGGCTTTCTTATTGCTTGTCTCGTGATTTATTACCGCACCAATGTCATCACTAGTATTGCCTATATTTTCCTCCCCATAAGCAGAATCTTCCAGTTCAGTTAAAGCATTGAAACGCAAACTAGAACCTCCTTTCCCTTTAGCCCTCAACTGTGAGATATTTTCGTACCATAATCTGGGCCATATCTCCTGTAATTTTGCTTTACACGATTTGACACGTGCATTCATGGTCCAAAGAAAGCCTCGTTTGGTTAATTCATATCTCCTCCTCCTTGGGTCTCCCTATCGATCGTAGCTATTTCCAGCACTAGTTCTAGTCAAATGATGTTAGTAGAACATTCATCAGAAATATGGCCATACTCACTACAAGTAAAACAAATTTTAGGCAGCCCTTCATATTCTACAGATTGTATATGACCATCAACTTTGGTTCTGGTTATCAATAGCTTAGTGAGGTTTATTTCTACAACAAGACGAGCAAATTTACCTCAATCCCCCCATAAATATATTGTAATCAATACGAATCACATGCCCAATCAGTTGGCCAATGACCTAAATCACGTTTTTATGATAATACTGAAGAGGCATGCCAAGAAATTTGACCCATGCTACAATGGCTTTTTGGATAGCTGCAGTAGAAAAAGCAAGATTCCATGGTTGAACTTTTAGATATGTACCCCAAAATATCCAAGGACCATCCACAAGGACATGCACGTAATCACTGTACAATTGAAACTTCACCAAAAAAGTAGTCGTTTTCTAGGTCGATCACCTTATAACTCCCTTTTGGTTTCCATAAGGCTTGGATTCGTGTTTGCAGACTTTGAAAACCCAAATAACCTCCCAGCAACCGCACAACCATAGTCTGTTGAATAGAATCAACCATTGTATGTTTAATCCAGTTAGAGAAATTAATGGAGGAGATGGCTTCCTTAATAATCTCGACATCATCCTCTGTCAAATCAATAATAGGAGTCTCATCCAAATTGATGCCGAGTTCTCCTGTAGATTGGGATAGAAGTGTGTCTTTGAAGGAAGGAGGTACAACCCCTTCTGTCTCTCCCATCTCAATGTCATCTAGATCTCGAAATTTGACTCTTTTGGTGGAACGATCATTGTTGGTGTCTAGAGCTGTTGCTTTCAAAAGAGGATTTTAGTTATCGTTCATATTCTGATCTTTTTTGATTTTCTATTTATAGGCTCTTCCTCAAACTTAGGTCTGCTCTTTTCTTCAACATATATATTTATGTGTGTGTGTGTGTGTGTGTGTCTATATATATATATATATATATATATATATATATATATTATTACAAAGGAAATAAGAAGAATATTATTGCAATGTTCTGTAATATAATACGCCTTGTGCATCTCAGTGGATTAGCTCCATAACGACCATCGGAGGCTCTTGTAGGATATGCAAGCTTGGACTTAATAAAACTGCTAGAACCGTCAGGTTGTCGACACATAGATTCCCTTCACGATAAACATGCTGAATTTACACCTTCCATGCTCGATGTAATAGTCCGCAGGTACCTACCACCAAAAAATTATCCTCATTCATAACTATTTGGGAGGAAGAGAGAATGTTAATCACCTTTAAAGAGTCCACTTCGACGACAACGCATTGATATCCAAGCTCCCAGGCCAGTGTAAGTCCTGAGAAAATGCCCCGGGGTTCAGCAGTTAATGGCGAACCCCTTCCAATATGCTGTTGAAAACCACCACACCACTTCTTATGACAATCTCTGAGTAATCCTCCAGCGGTAGCCAAGTTGGACCCTTGTTTAATTGCACCATCCGTATTTAATTAACCTAACCCTCCATCGGTTTAGTCCAGCCCATTAATTTACCCACAGGCAAGCCCTGTGTCGGAAACACGCATTTTTCCATAACGCTTGCTCGTTCTATCCAATCTACGTAATCCATAACGATTCTAGTACCGTCTTTCGACCATGTAAAGCCAACCTAAAAAAGGCTTCTATTCCTCCATTTCCATAAGAAGCAATAGGAAACGCCGTAGATTATAGCCCACTGTACCTGCTTCACTTGTGAATGCTTCATAAGGTTAGACTTCATCCATGTCCCCTCGTCTTGCTGGAAAAAGCCCTATCAACCACCTCTGGGGGAAATGTACTCCAAAAAGATTTAACTCTCGGACAATCCTATACCGCATGCAGTGATGACTCTTTTTGCCTACAAAAGTGACATCTACTATCCGTGGCGATATGACAAGCCACTCGCTGTTGATTTGTCAGAAGTTTTCTCTTAACTAAAAGCCAAAGAAATGACCTAATCCGTTGAGGTCCTGTCCATTTCCATATAACCTCACAAAGTCTGTGATTAATGTCCATGGTTCGTCCTTCAATTAATTCATACGTTGACGCCACTGTGAACCCCCCATGATTAGTTAGTCCCCACACCAATCTGTCTTCCTCCATGTCTTCGACGTTCGGCCTGATAGTCGCAAGATCCATACATGAAGCAAATCACACATTAGTAAAGACTTAATATTCGATATACAAAACACACAAGAAGGGGGGTTGAATTATGTAATCTTTTCTTGAACACAATCCCATTTTTCGAAAAATTCTTTTGAAAACTTGATTTCTCAAAACTATTAAGTAAGAATATCTCGATGTATTGCAATTCGCTTCTAAGTACTTGTATAAAAACAATAAAAGTAAATGTTGAGAGTTGAGAGTTAGAAACGACACAGCAGATTTATACTGGTTCACCCTAAACCATAGGCTACGTCCAGTCCTCATAATCCTTTATGAGATTTCACTATAGTTTCTCAAAATACAAGTATTCTTTTCACCGAGCCTCTTCAGGTCTCTTACAACAAGTATTCTTTTCACTCTTAGTCTCTTCAGGCTATCTGCTTTTCTTCTTTCTACTGAAAGATGTTTTGAGCTTTGTTACAGACAATAGTAGCTCTCAATGTATAGCACAATGAATACAATGTTTCTAGCTTTAAAATTTCTAGCGCTTTCAAAAATCACTAACTTTTGTAGTCTTCGACTTCGACTCGTATTTATAGCCTTCATCTTCAACCGCTTCTTGATAACTGCTTCTTTCTTTTTGTTTCTTGATCTTTGAAGAATTAGTTATTCAGTTGAGTTCTGTAACTAACTCAAACTGATTATTCATCCGATGTGGTATTGGGACTTCGTCTTTGTTTCTTCTGTCTCACTTTGCTTGAGCTTCCGTCTCACTTTTGCATTTCACTTTTGTGTCTCACTTTGCTTGAGCTTCCGTCTCACTTTTGCGTCTCATTTCTTCTTAAGATTCAGTCTCATTTTTGAGTCTCATTTCTTCTTGAGCTTCCGTTTCATTTTTGCATCTCATTTCTTCTTGAGCTTCCTACTCATTTTTGCGTCATAGTTTTGTGTCTCAGTTTTGCGTCTCATTTCTTCTTGAGCTTCTGTCTCACTTTTGCATCTCACTTTTGTGTCTCATTTCTTCTTGAGCTTTCGTCTCACTTCAGCATCTCATTTTTTCTTGAGCTTCCATCTCACTTTTGCGTCTCATTTCTTCTTGAGATTCCGTCTCACTTTTCTTTCCTTTATTATTATTTGTTCTTCATCAAAATTATTAATCGTAAAGTCATTTTGACTTAACAATCTCCCCCTTTTTAATGATAACAAATAATTATTGTTGATAGAAAGAAAATATTTATTTATGGAATGATATACAATTTAAGACTATAATTGAAAAGAATTGTAGTCTATACATTCCTCTTCTTCTTCTGTCCTTCTCTTCTCTTTTCTTTTCTCCCCCTATCTTTGTCATTTCTGTCTCCTTTCTCTTTTCTCTTTTCTCCCCCTATTTGTTATTGATCAAAAAGATCATGACCTCAAATGTTTCATAACTACATAAAACATTTCCTTCATTTTAGTGCGAAGTAACTTGATGTCTTGTCGTATATGAGCTACTTCTTCACGTAGGTTACTCACTGAAGCACGCAGGTCATCATCCTTCTACTGTTCTTTAAAAGCAATAGTAGTGCTATATGTGTCAGAAGATATAACATTCTGTTCAGTAATTATAAAGGTAGGAGGTTTGAAGGATAGGTTTGGTTCCGGGAGTTCAAGGTCATCAGGGTTAGGTAGTCTTGGGACTTGTCTTCCAAGTAGGTGTAGAATATCTCCTATTGATGATACAGTGTTCAAGGGTCTAATGTGCATGATGAGGTGCACAAGAGTCTCTATAGTGTTACTGATATCTCCAATCCTGATGGATCTGTACTACCCTTCTGTAATTCTTCCAACTACCTGAGAAGGTTCTTCAATGGTTCGTCGACCACAATTGCTTCCTAATGCCTTCGAAATGTGATGAGAAACATAAATTCCTTGATGATGAACTGCATCATACGCGTCATCAATGTTTCTCACTTCAGCTTTGATCTGTTCTTCTGTCAGATCCCCTATTATCCCTTCAGGATAAAGTTTCTTCTTCCCCTTTTCCTTATTGCGAACACCGTAAGGTCTTGGTTAAATGTCAGGCACAATTTTGATCACAGTTCTCTTCATAACTGGAAATATAGTGTACCTCTGCCTTTTCATCTGTGTGGGTATGGTTTGGTTCCCTCATCTCGTAGAAAATCATACATACTTATCTCATCATCGTTCAACAGATGTATTGTACCACTATTTACCAAGATTGGTTGATATTGTACCTTGACTGACCTTTTTGGGGTTTCTCTAATGATGATAGAGTTGTTACTCCTGACAGGTTGAACTTCTTCAATAATCTTCATTCTCAAATCCTCTTTCCTCAAAGGTTGAGAAGAATTAACCTTTGTTGGACTGCGTTCAGCTGACTTCTTCTTCTGAATAGCAGTAGGAGTGCTCTTTTTCTCACTGATTTTTTACTTTTTGTTCTCTTCAACCAGTCTCGGAGTCTGTTGTTGAGGTTGGGGTTTTTTCTTCTCAAACTCCAATTTCCTCTTTATCTCAGTCTCTTTAGCCAATTTAGCTGAATCTTCCTTTAAGATTGAGAGTAGAGACCTGGTTGCCTGAGGTGCTTTCTTCTCAGAGTCTCCACCATGCATTAAGTCTTTTCTTTTCTTCTCTTCTTGCTGACGTAGGGTTCGTACTCTAGGCGACCTTTTCTCTTGTTTAGGTATCTCTGAGAGAAGTGTCTCCCCCTTTCTCTTCAAGGGAACTTTCTCTATATACCGCACCTGGCTTCCTTCTTTACGAGAAATCTCTTTATCTTTCACTGCTTCATCTGACAATTTCTTTTCTCCTTCTATGGACATTCTTTCCGTAGATTGAGATTTTGACTTTCTTGTGGGAGTTCCCTGTTTAGAACGCTCCCCCTCAATTCTTGTTACCATCTGAGAATCTGTTTCTTCTTTCTCCAGATTCTTTAAGCCCATTCTACCAATTGTTGCAGAATTGATGGTGCTTCTGATATTCACCTTCATTTTGTTTCCTCTCTCTAGAAGAACTCCAGAATCTCTGAATATTCTAGTCAACAACATCCCATACGGTAGGTCGGTCGGTTCTTTCTTCAACTTTACCATATACTGGAAGATAAGAAAAGGTAGATCTATAGGTTGACGATTGAGTAGATAAAATAGACATTATTAATCTAACGTTGTCACCATATGCCTCGATCCTATTCTTGGTAGAACACAATGGAAAAGAAGTGAGTGTAGAGCCTTAGACTATGGCACAAGACTTGAGGCCTTCTTCACCTTTGGATTATTGCTTCAATATAATTGTCGATTGATCTGAAACTCCTAGCTTTACTTGTGAGCTTCTCACCAACACATGGACATTCAGTGACCTTCTCGATTAACTCCAGTGTCACTATAATCGACAATCTATCCACCATTGATACAAGAGTATTTTCTACCACTTGCATATTCTTCCAGAAGTCGTATACTTCATCCGTGTAGACTATCTCACGAACTTGAAAGAAATTCCTCCACTCGGCTGCCATAATCTCCGGTTCAATATCCATCTTATCCTGCTTCAAGGACTCAAAATCAACAAGTCTTCAACTGGTCATTGCTAGCTCGATTTATTTCTGTAGTTAGCAACGAACTAACTGCACAAATTTCTTTCTCAAAGAAGGTGAAGTCGGTTTCTGAGGTTGAGAGTATGAGCAAGGAAGGTTTGTAATCCAAACAGAGTAATGAAGAGCTTTTGTTGAGAGTTCTTTCAAAGGTCGATGTTAGGGTATGTCAAAAGTGTTCTAGAATAGGTGGTGTTCTCAAAGCTTTAAGAAATTTTCCCTCCAAAACTTTCTTTTGATAGAAGTTACCGTCTGTAACTTACTATTACTGTTACCCTTAACTCTTACGACCTTTTATCTAGGTCAAGACGTGTCAGACGGTTGATCACTTAACATAACCATGTTGAGGTTTCGTCTGATTTCTTTGAATCTCTCTTCACTCAATGGCTTAGTGAAGATGTCATCCCACTAATAGTTCGTCTCAACAAACTGAAGATTCACGATCTTCCTCTGGACGTCGTCTCGTAGAAAGTGGTGTCTAACTTCGATATGCTTGACTCTCGAATGTTGTATAGGGTTCTTCGACAAGTTGATGGCACTCATGTTGTCACAATAAATTGGGATTTCATCTTCTTGTACTGAGTAGTCTTTTAGCTGGTACTTAATCCACAATGTCTATGAACAACAACTTGCAGCTGGCATATACTTGGCTTCAGCAGTTGATAGAGCAATTGAGCTTTGCCTCTTACTCGACCAGGACACTAGGTTGTGGCCAAAGAAGTGACATCCTCTACTCGTACTCTTTCTGTCAATCCTATCTCCGGCATAGTCCGCATCACAGTAGCCAATTAACCTGAAATCTTTACCTTTCTCATACATTAAGCAAAGATCAGTAGTACCTGAAAGATA
>JANZLC010000200.1:30779459-30796987 GCA_026413385.1 Erythroxylum gracilipes
ATAAACCTCTTCATCTATAAAGCCATTCAGAAATGCACTCTTCACATCCATTTGAAATAGCTTTATGTCGTGACAGATAGCATGTGCAAGTAAGATCCTAATTGCTTCTAGTCTTGCTACAGGAGCAAAGGTCTCATTGTAGTCTATTCCTTCTTGCTGATTATAACCTTGTGCTACTATTCTTGCTTTGTTCCAACTTACTCTGCCTGATTCGTCTAGTTTGTTCTTAAAAACCCATCTAGTTCCTATGATGGACTTTTTAGAGGGTCTGGGAACTAATGACCACACTTTATTCCTAGTAAACTAGTTCAGCTCCTCTTGCATAGCTAAAATTCAAGCTTCATCTTGAAGAGCTTCATCAGTTTTCTTAGGCTCTATTTTAGAGATAAAAGCAACATTGGCTTCTCTTTTGAATTTGGACCTAGTTCTTACACCTTCTGAGGTCTCTCTTATGATCAATTCTTCTGGATGAGAGCTCTTACATTTCTAATCTTTTTTCAAATCAAGAGTCTCAGGAATAGCTTCAACTTTATCCGAAGAAGTATCTGATGGTGACTTATCTTCACTTTCAGCCAAAGGTACTGATAGAGTTTCATTATCAGTATCATCTCTTTTACTAGGTTAAGAACTATCATCAAACTTGACATGAATAGTCTCCTCAACAGTCTTAGAAATAAGGTTGTAAACCCTATAAGCTTTTGAAGATAATGAATAGCCTAGAGAATTCCCGAATAAGTCTTCGAATCAAATTTATCCAGAATTTTCTTTGTATTCAATATAGAGCACTTGCATCCAAATGGATGGAAGTAGGATATGTTAGGTTTCCTTCCATTCCATAACTTATATGGAGTTTTCTTCAACAAAGTTCGTAGAAGTATTCTATTTTGAATATAACAAGCTGTATTCACAGCTTCTACCCAGAAGTACTTAGGAAGACCCATCTCACATAGCATAGTCCTTGCCATTTCCTGAATCGTCCTGTTCTTCCTTTCAACAACTCCATTTTGTTGTGGAGTTCTAGGAGCAGAGAAATTATGGAAAATTCCATTCTCCTCACAAAATATTCTGAACTTCTTATTTTCAAACTCACCACCATGATCACTCCTAATACTAGCAATAGACATTCCTTTTTCAATTTGTAACTTTTTGGAAAGCACTTTAAAACACTTAGAAGAATCGTCTTTATGTGATAAAAACAATATCCAACAAAATCTAGTGAAATCATCAACAATTACGAGACCATACTTTTTTTACCAAGACTCAATGTTCTAGTTGGACCAAATAAATCCATATGTAACAACTCTAGAGGTCTAGATGAAGTTACAATATTTTTAGAAGAAAACGATGTCTTAACCTGTTTTCCTTTATGACAACTTTCACAAAAGAAATATTTGTCAAAACTTATTTTTGCTAATCCTTTTACCAAATCATATTTAATCAACTTGGAAATATGTTTAAAACTAACATGACCTTGCTTTTTATGCCAAATCAGTTTTTCTTCATCAGTTGATGTAAAACAAGAAATATTTTGACTGAAAAAATCTTCTAAATTGATTTTGTAAAGGTTGTTTCGTCTTTTGGTAGAAAAGAATATGGACGCATCCTTGTTTTTTACTTCACAAGAATTTAGATTGAAAGACACTTCAAAACTAGAATCATATAATTGACTAACACTAATCAAATTGTGTTTTAAACCATCAACTAACAGCACATTATCAATACATGCAAAGGAATCTTTACCAATTCCAATGATCTTTCCCTGTTGGTTATCTCCAAAAGTTTCCGATCCTCCCTTCTTATACTAAAGATCTAGGAATATAGACCTTCTTCTTGTCATATGTTGCGAGCATCCACTGTCCAAGTACCAATGGTGCTGGCTGCTTTTTCCAAGGAAGGATATCTGCAGGAGATATTATTTGTCTCTTAGGTACCCAGATTTTCTTGGGTCCTTTAGGGTTAGTTCTAACATAATTCATAGAATAATGATGATGCAACTGATGAAGTTTCTGATGATAATAAGGCTGATGAGATTTCTTCCTATAAAGGGCATAATTCTTTTTATGCTGAGTAAGGTTTTTAGTAAACCCTAATCCGATTTTATCATTAGGGTGTCTGTATTTCCCTAATATGTCATTCATTTTTCTCGTACTCTCTGTAAATGTTGAGAGATCAGCTGAAAGACTATTAATTATTTGCTTCAGCTGATTGATCTCTTTCAATCTATCTACAGCTACCTTTTTCTTCATCTCGTCTACTTGTTTCTTTAAGCAGACATTCTCCTCTTCTAACACTTGCGTGTTTTTCATGTTTTCTACGTACTTCTTTTTTAATAGCCTATAATACTTCAGAATTGCATGAGAATCTTCTAATAATTCTGAGTATGCATCTTGTAATTCATTAAATTATGAGGTTACCTCCTCATCACTTTCTCTTTCAGCTACCAGGAAAATGTTTGCTTGTATCGATGCCTCTGAGTCAGTGTCTGATTCGGACGAATCCAGATCTTCCCAGGTTGCCATCATGCTTTTCTTGCTTTCTCTACTCTTCTTTGGCTTTCTTTTTAGTAATGGACATTCAGACTTGTAGTGTCCCGGTTTATTGCATTCATAGCATATGATAGATGTCTTCTCATTCTTTCCTTCATCTTTGTTATTCTTCTTAAAGGAGGACTCTTTGTTCCCTTTTGCCTTTTTCTTCCACATGTGTCTGATCTTCCTCGAGATAAAGGACAGTTCATCATCTTCTTTGCTCGAATCTCGATCTAATTCACTATAATCGTCATTCTTGACTTCCTCAATCTTCAGCGCTTTTGACAGTGAACTTCTCTTCCTTTGATTCTTTTGATTCTGCTGTCCGGCCTTCAATGCTATGGATTTATCCCGTCTGGGCTTATCTTCTGCATCGAGTTCAACTTCATGTATCTTGAGGGATCTAAGCAATTCATCAAACTTCAACACGCTCAAATCCTTAGCTTCTTGTACAGTTGTGACTTTCGGTCTCCATCTCTTCGGCAGACTTCTTAGGATCTTTCGAATGTGATCTTGGTTGTCATAAGTTCTACCGAGAGCTTTAAGTCCATTGATGATAGTTTGAAATCTTCCAAACATCTGATCAATAGACTCTTCGTCCTTCATCTTGAACAACTCATATTGGTGTACAAGAATACTTATCTTGGACTCCTTTACTTGATTGGTGCCTTCGTGTGCGATGGATAGTATATCCCACATCTCCTTCGTAGTGTCGCATCCATGAACTTTATCGTACTCACTTCTACTTAGGGCACAGCTTAAAAAGAACTTGGCATTCGAATTCAGCTAGAATCTCGCTTTTTGATCTGCAGACCATTTGATTCGTGGAATAGCATTTCCTTCTTCATATACCGGTATATATGGTCCATTTTCTATTATTTCGCAAAGGTCGATATGAGTAGATTCAATGAAGAGCCGCACCCTGTCTTTCCAGTAATGGTAGTCTTCTCCATTGAATGCAGGAGATCTAGTGACGAAGGCGCCTTCAACTATATATATGTGTGACTCTGCCATGGATCTTTATCCACACTTTATTACGGTGGTTCTTGGACACCGAGCCCTGATACCAATTGAAGTAAATCACACATTAGTAAAGACTTAATATTCGATATACAAAACGCACAAGAAGGGGGGTTGAATTGTGTATTCTTTTTGTTTCGAAAACAATCCCCTTTCTAACTTATTTGAAAGACTTGTTGTTTCAGAACTATTGAATAACAGTATCACAAAGTATTGCAATTTTCTTCTAAGTACTTGTATAAAAACAATAAGAGTAAAAGTTGAGAGTTGAGAGTTGACACAACAGATTTATACTGGTTCACCCCAAGTCGTGGGCTATGTCCAGTCCTCAGAATCCTTTCTAAGATTTCACTATTCTCTCAAAAGTACAAGTATTCTTTACACCGAGCCTCTTCAGGTCTCTTACAGCAAGTATTCTTTTCTCTCTTAGCCTCTTTAGGCTATCAGCTTTTCTTCTTTCTACTTAAAGATGTTTTGAGCTTTGTTACAGACAAAAAAATAGCTCTAAGATTTAACACAATAATATTTCTAGCTTTAGAATCTCTCGCTTTTGTAAAATTCACTAACTTCGCTAACTTCTGCAGTCTTCGACTTCGACTCATATTTATAGCCTTCGTCTTCAACTGCTTCTTAATAACTGCTTCTTGATAACTACTTCTTTCTTCTTGTTTCTTGATCTTTGAAGAAACAGTTATTCAGTTGAGTTCTGTAACTAACTCAAATTGATTATTCATCCGACGTGGTGTTGGGACTTCGTCTTCGTTTCTTTCGTCATATTTCTCTCATTTCTTTCGTCTCATTTTTTGCATCTCATTTTCTTCCATCTTATTTATGTATCTGCTTCCGTCTCATTTTTTGCGTCTCATTTTCGTATCTGCCTCCGTCTCATTTTCTTCTGTCTCATTTTTGTATCTGCTTCTGTCTCATTCCGTCTCATTTTTTTCGTCTCATTTCTATCATCTCATTTCTGCTTTCTGCTTCTGTCTCATTTTTCTTCCGTCTCATTTCTTGCATCTCATTTTCTTGCGTCTTATTTTTGTATCTGCTTCCGTCTCATTTTTTGCGTCTCATTTTCTTCCGTCTCATTTTTGTTCCATCTCATTTCGATCGTCTCATTTCTTCTTTCTGTTTTCGTCTTATTTTTTGTGTCTCATTTTCGCATCTGCTTCTGTCTCATTTTCTTCCGTCCCATTTTCGTATCCGCTTCTGTCTTACTTTCTTCTTTCATTATTTTTTGGTCTTCATCAAAATTATTAATCGTAAAGTCATTTTGACTGAACACAGTCTCCCAATTCATATATGGAAGTCCTATTTCATTTATTTCTAGGTGTATGAAAATTTTCATACACGTTCATAAAGGTTCAGATAAGATACGGTAGAAATCAGAAACAAAAACAATGCCACAGTCGTGACAGAGATTCTCTCCATTCATACCACTACTTATTCCTTAATATTCATATACAAAATGTCAGAACTAGGTTTCTAGGTCTTCTATACATTTCTCTCTTTATGTCTCTTGTTTCTATAACACTAACAATCAGGCCATTTGGACTCCTAACTCATGAGATATAGACCAAATATCACAAGCTGCTCCAAAACAGGGGTAGTATCAGGTCACCATTTTCGATCTCAATTTTCAAAGTCATAAAGCCAAAATTAAGTCGGAGCACATGTTTAGCTCTATGAATTAGGTTTCTTATGCAACTAAAATCACACAATTTGGAGGTTTTTAGGTTTTGTTATGACTCAAACAATGTGATTGGTTCAACAAAGCTTGGACATAATTCCACGACACGATAATCTCTTGTCATATTCAACCAATTCTATACAAGATAACACCAAAATAACACCAAAGTATCATCCAATAAACCATTACACATCCAAATGAATCTTTGTACACATTCAAATATACACAAATACATAAATTAACAAAGTGAAGTCGCAATCCTTAAAATTGGCAAAGTCGTTCTTCTAATGATTTTCCTTCCCTTCCTCTTTAGCTTTGCTTGAATCACCAAGTGAAAAATGATAGGTTGAAGAAGGTAAAATGGAGAGGAGAAAAATCTAAAGTTAAGTCATTAAAGTTTTGTCATCTCCCCTCTCTATATGCCTTTTCATGAATTTTCTAGTCCTGGACACATGGTTCAATCCCATTAGACCACGTGTTACAATTCTATTGGACTATGTGTTAAAATTCTATTGGACCATATATTACAATTCTATTGGACCATGTGTTACAATTCCATTGGACCATGTGTTACAATTCTATTGGACAAACATGCTTTAATCTTATTAGTCCATGAGTTGACTTTAGGAAAATTGCATATTGGTCCTTCTTCTTCCTTTAATTCCTATATTGGCCTATAATCATATCAAGTTGTTTCATTCTCCTATATCTTAAATTTCTAATGACATAAATTTCATGCAATTTGGTTAATTATATCAGGAGTTATACCCCAAACACTACAGGTTGTTCAAAAACAAGGACAGTAGCTAGAACTCAACTTCAAAATAGAATTCAAAACTCTTAAAGGTAGAAGCAGATTTTGATTCCTTCATGAAAGTTTTAGACCTATTTCTTTAGTTTAATCTACAACAGAAATTATCTAATTATAAGGTCTACAGACCAAGATATGGACAAATTACAAAATTCTGTTAGTGAAACCTAATCCATTCAACTAGGTTCACATCCCAAATCAACTAACTTTGGTCTTATCATGCAAGAGTAACACAAAAATACATCCAATTTAACCAAAAACATCCCATTTACTTATTTTATCAATTCCCCTCACATCACATTCATAAATCTAAGCAAACATATCAAAAATTTCCATACATATTTCACGCCTAAGTACGTATGTCCATGCAGAAGCGAACAAATTATCCATTTACACTTATCTTTTACATTAAGTACCATTATGCCTCTTACTATACTTAGATATACTTAATTCATTATGGTCACTTCTTAATACACCCTAGACATGTTATAATACTTCCATGGTATATATTGGGGCGTTACATTAGAACTCTCTCATAAGGTCATTCTACATATTGGTTCTTTGAAAAACCAAAACTAAAGGCATAGATGAATGATATAAAAGCATCACAACTACTTCATCTGAAATTAATTTACAAGTGAATAGCTTTTTTCATTAGCAAAGGATTCAATAACTTTAACCTTATCTGGATCAAAAACAACAACAATTATCCCCTTTAAGTGAAAATGATAATTAGAGATAAAATGTCAATCATTTCTTTTATTGAACCAAAGCTCTTTACAAGTGGATTCATTGAGCTTTGTTTCCAAAAGTCAAAGGTTTAATTACAACAACAATATGTTGTTTATTAAGGTTATTAATACCGCTCTCATTCTAAACCATGATAGTCATATAGAAAAGTTAGAAAAGAATTTCCCCTTACCACTCTTATCCTTTACTTTTCTACTAGATCACCTTTTGATAACGTGAGTGAAGGATTTAGAGTTAGCTATGCCAATTGATTAAGTAACCTCATCAAGGATTTTGCTAGCACCGAATGGCTAGGAGAAGAAGTAGTGGAGTCAGGAGCCTTAAGTATCAAATCAAAGTTGTTCTCCTTAACTAAAGCAACCTTCAATTGACTTTTTCTAAGTTAGTAAATATTGTAATAATTGCAAGTGCATAACATAAATGTAGCTAGTACTAGTAAGTACTAGTCGATCCCACGAAGACAGTGATTACTAGTAATTACCTTTTTTATATTATCTAGCTTATGGATTGATTTTGAATTTTAATAAATAAAAGAAAAAATAAAACAATTAAATTAAAATAGTAGCAACGTTGAACACATAAATAAGAAATTACTTAGAAAACTATCGATATTGGAAATTAGTATCTAGGTTCGAATCCTCCTAAAAAACCTTAATTGATTGATCTTTTATTATGCAATTGTTTTATTAATTTATTAGACTGTGGAGATTCTTATGGTATGTTAATAGCTGACTTTGAGTCTACTAACAACCAATCCTAAGGTTTTCAACTGAATTGCTCAGGTTAAAGTTTATATGATTGCTTTACTGACTTATGAATCCCTCTATTAGGTCTGACCATAATCTAAAAGATTTATGTCATCCTATCTCTAGGCTGTAATCAACTTCGTTCAATTATGTTAGATTTATTCAAACCTAAGATTTCTTAATCTTTACGTTTGAAATCAAATTATGAACTAATATTCCCAAGTCTATTAGAATATTTATCAAACATGTAATTGAATCGCAATAAAAAAATCAAACAATTGTATTAAATAAAAGAATTAAAATATATTGTAGCACAAACTAAGGTTCATTTGAAGTAGACAATAAAGAAGCTTAGCTACACATAATAGAAAATGAAATCAAACATAAACTGGAAGGAAAACAAATAGAAAACAAAGAGTTCATAATTCTAAATCTGCCTTTCTCTTCTATCGAATGTTCTTGCAAGATAGAGGATTGATCTTGTATTTTGTTAGATCTTTCGATGATTTCTTCTTGTCTTCCATGTTATTGGATTAATATCATCCCTTCTGAGCATTCTTTATGTCTGGAATTGTCTCCAAAAGTCTACTCCCTCGTTTTCCTCCAAAAAATGTCTTTTATATTGAATTCTAGGTATTTGTTCAAACATCAGACCAAGCATAACCAAAATCTCTAAAAATTGTGAATTTGCACTACCGAGAAGAAGTGTATGGACTGATGCACAGTTGTGCACCCCTTCTGTGCTTCGAATCTTCGTTTTATATCATGTTTTCATCCAAATTCTTCTCCTTTAAGTCTGTGAAGGCAATTATAACCTATAAACACACTTGGAGTGAATTAAGTACCAAATATACAACAAAATATAAAATATCAAGCAAAATTCATTAAATATGGGTGTAAAAATATAGTCAAATATTTGTCTATTAACCTTCCTCGAGCATTCACCATTAAATGTATACTTCAGAAGAGTTGGCACCATGATTAAAGGTAGATTCACTACATTAACTAAATAACTAAGAGTAAGGTCAACCAAGTTAGCTTAATGGATAAGCTTATTAACATCAAGTGCTTTAGAACACATAGCACTAGCTCGAACAGTAGGTT
Source organism: Erythroxylum gracilipes (assembly GCA_026413385.1). Classification (NCBI taxonomy): domain Eukaryota; kingdom Viridiplantae; phylum Streptophyta; class Magnoliopsida; order Malpighiales; family Erythroxylaceae; genus Erythroxylum; species Erythroxylum gracilipes. Next base: position 30,788,106 of record JANZLC010000200.1, read on the forward strand.
GCACGTTAATATTAAGACTAGATTGAACATTACTAATAGACATATTTTCTTCTTTCACAATAATAATAGATTGCTTATTCCCTACTAACTTATGATTTAAAGATGAATTTTAGGGTCTAATCCTATTAATTCCTCATAATCACTTCCTTGAAAAACTTTTTCAGTCCTTCACATTCTTTGCCCAAGATGTCTGGAGTTGGTTTCTAGTGGTGATATGGTAGAATCCTCTAGCAACTTTTCTAGGTATTCAATTGCATTAAGAGAATTACCTTAGGCAACTTCTGGGGCGTATCCACCTGAACTCAAAACCTAACAAACCCTATGCTCTTTAGGCAGGATGTAAATTAATCTATACAAAGAGATTGGCCCATGTAACTAGCTAAATAGCTCAAACTAGTTTAATACTAATATTTAATGGGCACATTATGAATATTGATCCACAACGAAACATGTTTGAACATTCTATGATCCAGCTTCATCCTCAGAGACTGGCTTTATAAAAAAATTGACTTATCCTTAATGTGCCAAGGTATGGCTTCTTATACTTTGTGAGCTTCTTCCATAGAGCTGAGCTTGAAGAAAAATCCTTGAGGATTAAGGAGTGTTTCTCTTAGTACCTTTTTACCTAATTGCAGCTTGGCTTATGCAACCATAATTGAAAATGTAGGCCTCATGTTAAAAAAGAACTACTAAGTTGAGTGCTCCTGTAATAGAAAGTCCCTCGAGGATTGGAAAATTGACTGACCATCTTTGGATAAAGGTGGAAAACATTCTACTTTAACTAGGGGAGAGATCATAAACTACCTAAGACTAAGTCTTCCTAAAGGGGGTGATCTTGAAGGTTGATAGAAGTATTAAGAGTAAAAAGATTTTCCTTGAGTTGTGAGTGAATGTTAACTAAGGTGGAAGAGGAAAGGCAAGGTTTAATTGAAGTCTAGGTATATGTAAGAAGGAAAGAAGGTTAAAGGGTGGAAAATGTCTTTCCAAGACATTATTCTGACCAAGAATAGAAGGAGTAACAACCATAGAAAGAGGGAAAAGGAAATAAAGTTGTAAGTCAAAGAAAATTTTAGAATTACCATTCCAAAAACATAATAACTAGTAAGTGGGAATAAAAAGAAGAAGGAGAAAATGACTACAGTGCCCCCTTAGTTGTTAAGGAACCTAAGAGGGAAGCAAGTGAGTAGAAATAAAAGACACAAACTGAACTCCAGTAGAAGTAGTAAAGACGGAGGTGGTAAGATAAGCAAAACAAGTAAAGGTGATGGAAGACAACAAAATAAGGCAACAAAATTAAGTGACTAATGTAATGAAGTCATAGTAAAAGCTCTCAATGGCAAGAGAAAAGTAGCTCCCCCTCACACTAGACATATTAAAGTAAAATTGGATTATATTACTAATATTAAAGTTGAGGCTACATCTTGTATGGGTTCATTGTTATCATTTAATATTGTTTGTCCTTCTTCATTTACTATATTAAGGGTAGGTGGTCCTAACAAGTAGAGCAAGAAGTGGCCAGTAAGTTTGTTAGTTTAACTTATTCATAACTAGAGAAACCAATATTCTTAAAGAATTAATTTCCTTATCATATCCAAATCCTTCTCTATATTATCTACCTCTAGTATTAATGAGAAATTATTAATAATGATGAAATAATAATAGAAGACTTTGAAAAGCCTATTGATAATTAGGAGTACCAATAATTCAAAAAGATCAAATTTATCAATAATCAAATTTTAAACTTTTTGTTAAAAAAGGATTATACAATTAAAACAGAGGAACTAGAAATTCTTCTTTCAAAGGTTTTTGAAAAGATTTACTTAGTAACTTAAAGCTCAATGAATAACATAATAACAAAATTTTCAAATATATTCATATAGGATTAGTATGAGTATGAGTAAAAGTCCTTTTCTAAGGATGGATTAACCACTTCAATATTACTGGTATTGAGAAAATCTAGGTTTTACTATTTTCAAGATTCTCTTTTAAGTTTAATAGAATCTAGCCTTTACATTGGCCTTGTTTCATGGAATTGCTATTTAGCCTAACGATATCCTTTAGAGATAAAAAGATTTTAGATGCCTCAGTATTTCTAATAAGGAATTATAATTATAAAATGAACATAGGATTAGTGCCCTTAGCATTGATACATGAATTACAAAACTATAAACACAGCCTTTCCTTCTAAAGCCTTAATATATAGTCAAAAAGGTGAAACCTTCCTTTTGCAGAGTAATTTGATCAAATCCAACACCAAAGTGCCAAAGTCAATGAAATGCAAAGATATCACCCTTCCTAATGAATGGATACTTAAAGGTGCAACAGATCTAGTTCCATATGTGTCTTTAAGTCTTAACACAAAAAATTAGATAAATAAAGCAATACAAAGATGGTAAAGTGAAATTATCAGTTGATGGAAAATTAACAATCTCTAGGTTTAACGGTAATACCTTAACATCTATTATTGACCTAGAAAGAGTTTCATGGATTCCATCGATGATAAACATCCTAATAAATATTTTCCCAGATACTTAACATCTAATACTCCAGCCTTTATTCTTTACGGAGTATAATATAATAGAAATATTAAAAGGACCCATCCCAGAGTTCCCCTTCTGGAACCCAAGTGGAGCCCCTCCCTGCAACCCTACAGTAGCCCTCCAATCGATATCTAACTTAACTGAAGGGTTCCCACAAAGCCAAGTCATTCAACTATTAAAAACCTTGTATACTTTAACTTTTACAAGCGTCGAAAATAGTGGGAACTTTTTTTTCAAAACGTTTTATTAAAAATTTTGGCAGCATAACGAATGCTTTTCTAAGATTCCCAATTTTCAAAAACCTGTATAACACATTTTAAAACACTTCTATATTCACACTAATTTCTCAACTACAAATTATAGACTTCAAGTCCACTCACAAGCAACCCCAAACAAATAATTCTCAACAATTACTACAATAAACTTTAAAAAGCTAAAACATATTCAAGCATTTCATTTAAAAGCCTTTATAAACATCCATTCTTTACACAAATGTACATATCAACATGACACAAGCACAGTAGCACCCGACGATACAACGAGTCTTGTAACAAAGTCCCAATTACTGCGGCACCTATATATATACCTGGGGTGGGTTATTTAAAAACATAAAAATAAGGGTAAGGTAAACGAGCTCAGTGAGTGTAATAAGTTTACTAAAAGTTAACTTTTTATAACAACACAACTAAATTATTCCGTACAATCATAAAGCTTATGGTAAAACATTTTCCATAATTTATTCGTGCATCATTAAATCTGGTAATAAGATAACATTTCGTAAAATACAATTTCAATTTTTCTCAAATACTATTTTGAAATGCTTTTCAAAATTAAACTCATAATATAAAAATTTTTATTTTCCTTTTTCCTTTTTCCTTAAACAATAAACAGTAGTGGCAATAAGTTTTCTGAAAACTTTAATACTGAAAAATAAGCCAACCACTAGAATTGGTACCATACGATAACTCTCAAATCACTTTTAACATAAATAGTGGCAGAATTAATATTTTCATGACTTTCTTTACTCAGCATAGCCCACCACTAGTTTCTTTACCATATGGACACTAGGCATAAAGTCACGAAATTGGTTCTATATCGCTTACCTGTGACTAGTTAACCACTATTTATGGAGCTGGTTCTGCATCGCTTACCCATAACAGGTTAATCGCTATAGACTAGTAGTTATGGAACTGGTTCTGCATCGTTTACTCGTAACAAGTCATAGAGCTGGTTCTACATCGCTTACCCGTGACTGGTTAACTACTATTTACAAAGCTGGTTCTGCATCGCTTACCCGTAATAAGTTAACAACTATAAATATATCGGTATAATAACATGTATAAAGCCTACCGGTGTACTATAGGCAAAAGCAACTGTTACATTTATAACTCATCTTATTTTCTAAATGAAGTATCGGAGGATCCTTAATTGAATTATTTCAATGTAACTCCCAATCATATAAAATTTAATTTTCAAATTTAAACTCACATATTGCCAAAGCATACACTTATGCTAGCAATATTCATTTGTAAAATATCATTTGCAAAAAAATCAGCATAAATATTCATTTCATGATCAAATGAAAACCATTTGCATAAAATCAATTTAAAGAACACTCACATGTCATTAATTCTTTTGCAAAGAATTTAGTCATATAAAACAATTAAAATACACTCACAACTTACTAGTTTCCTTTTCATCACTTAGAAACCCTTCAGTTGGCTTCGTTTTCAATCCAAAAACCTAATACCAATACATTCAACTCCTTAATACATTTTTCAATTAAATATACCATAAACCGTGTCCACTTCATTACTTTCCATATACATTCCACATCTTTAATCACAGACACATGGTTATTACTTCATAACCATATTTTTAATACTAAAAATGCCCTTAAGGCTAAACTTAACATATTATACATTAAAATTTTCCAATTCAATTTCATTTGATTTCTAAAATTTTAAAAAAATCAATCTAAATTCACTTCCATGATATTTTAGTACACACATTTAAGCCATAAAATATCATTAACAATACATTTACAAAATCAAGCTCTTTATGCCAAATTTCAACCAAAACCAATTCCAAATCAATTACTTTTCATTTCTTCACTTCATTAGCATCAAAATAATGCTATGAACATCATAAAACATCAAAATATAATTTTAGATCATAACACATTTAAAATCCTAACCTTGGCTGAAAACTCATCTAATCATTTCCATAGTTTTTCTTTCATTCTTTCATCCTTAAACTAACTTCCTAATGTCATTCGTTACTCGTAAATCATCAAATAACAACATAAGGCACTTTAGGCAATATATCTCAACTATGACCAAGTTTGGCCAAGGTTCCATACACATGATTCACGTGGTTTTCTTCTCCTAATTGCTTCCAATGCAATGAAACCTTGATATTACATCAAAAGGGTGTAATTTTCAACATCAAAACCAAATCTAACCTACCCAACAAATCAAAAAAATTTCAATAAGTTAAGTAAGCTTACATACCCATTTTCTTCTTCCTCTTCATTTGGATGCTGTGAAATCTTGTTAGATACTTGATTGGAGCTCGAAGAGCATGAAAAATGGTTTGGATCACTCCTCCATAGCCATAGCTTAACCTCTCTCTTCTCCTTTATCTTTTCTTTTCTTCTCTCTCTTTCTCTATGATTCTCTATCTATGGCCAGCCACCAACGTTTAAAGAAGATGAAGGCTTTGTTGCATTACAGTTTTGCCCCCATTTCCATTATAATTACACATTTATCCTTAACAACATCTTATAATTACAACTTTACCAAAATGTCTCATATTTTCACTTTTACCTATGCCACTTGTCACCATTTAATTAGTTCTCTTCTAGTGACTCGTCATTCACTAAATTCTTGTAAAAATACCAACTTGCCCTTTAATGAATACAAAAGAACCAAATTGCCCTTTAATGCATTTAATTCACCAACTAACTAAATTAAATTATGAAAATATTCCACAATTGTATTATCATCAACTTGACCATAAAATACTCGAATTAGGATCAATACTTATTGATTGGATGCTTTAAAAAATTTCGAATGGGTTTAAAATCCTCAATATCCATTATTTTCTAAAAAGGGCATTTTAACCTTAAACTTTCGGAACTTCCGAAATTCATTCGATCGAACTTATTTTTGAACCATTTTAGTATCATTAAGCTCTAAAATTCACATTTTCAAGGTTGGGTCCCCAAAATCACTATTCAAGCTGATTCACTATTTATCCAAAAATACTATTCACCCAAATTCACTATTCATCCAGAAATCATCCAGATTTCATTGAAAAGTATCACCTAAATCCTCAAAGTACATTTTGAGGCTTTTAAAGTTCGTTCAGACTCACTCCATAGCATTTTAGAGTTTTTGAAAAAAATTCGAGAAATTTTCAATCGAGTTCAGAACCATCTCTAATTCATCCGTAATCTCTATTATAACCTCAATAATACATTTAAATGCTTAAACTACTCTAGTACACCATAAATAGAGCATACTTTATAAAACACATGTACAACACATTACATAGTACAATTATCGAACTAGGATATTACATAGATGATTTTATAACTTGCTTTATTATCCATATTAAGACCATATTTGTTAAATTAGAATCATTGAAATGATAAAGGAATTTAACCTTTGTTTTAGCCTATTTTCTTTATTGTTATCCTACCATATTTTATCTCTAAGAAGTAACCGCTATTAGATGTAATTACAATTTTTGTCGTTAAATTTCCCGATAGAAATACTAATTTTTGTAGCTAAATTTCCTGATGGAATTACAATTTCCGTCATTAAAATACCTAACGGAATGAAAATTTTTGTCGCTAAATTTCTTGACAGAATTACAATATTCCATCGCTAAAATTATCGATGAAATTATAATATCCGTAGGTAATTTTAGCTATCTCTCGGTAATTTTAGAGATTGATAAACAATTTCTGTCATTAAATTTACCTACGGAATATAACATTTTGTCAATAATTTACCCACGGAATATTGTAATTCCGTCAAGATATTTACTTATGGTACCTTTTTTTCGTTGGTAATTTTAGCTATGATATCTGACTTCCCACTAAAAATTTCAGTTGATAATATATTGATTTTTTGGTACATTTGATGTCTCTAAATAACATAATCTTTATTGATAATATAATATAAAAATCATCTTGATTGGTAATATAATATAAAAATTATAATGTACATCAATAAATATTTTGAAAATAGCTGTAAATTAAGAATTCAAAAAAAAACATAAGAGTAGCAAAACATCAAATAAAATCCATTTAAGTACCAAAATATTATAAATTTAAGCTATGTAGTTAGTGACGGTAGATGATCTGACTACTACGATGAAGTAATGTCCCTCCCCTTCAACTCATCCACCTCATTACAAAGTTGAGCTATATACTTCATCGACTGTCGCAACTAAGATGCCAACATCTTCATTGTGCTCTCAAACTGAACAACTCTCTTATCTGATGTGGACTGCCTACTAGATCTAGCTATACTGGATGTGGAGGATTGCGAATAGCATGTGTTTGCAAAAGAACCTAAGCTGAAAATCTTTCCACGAAGGTCCCTATCACCAACTGCATCAAGATATATCTGACTCTCATCAATATTTTCAGTGTTCTTAGACTATCATTCAATGCTTTCTTGTATTTTCTCCTATCATTATAATTTTTATATTAATAAATGATAATTTTTAACTAATATTATTTATCAAATTAATATTAAAGTATAAATTTTACATATATTAAGTTTTCTGCGTCAGGTGTTGACGAAGGTCACACTATTATGTTTTTTAGTGTGGGTGTGCAAAAAAAGCTGACATAGTGTAGGCTTCGTGCCTATAGACGTGCATCAAAATAAAGTGTTATAAGTGAGCTACAATTTATAAAATTTTTTGCAAAGTTTCCTATATTTTTATGATATTTATCCCCTATTAAACAAAAAAATCACAACAAAATAGTCATTCATAGCAATAGACATTTATAAAATTATCAATCTCCGTAATGCACATACATTTTCATTCTAAATTTCATATATCAAATTACATTGAAATCTAATTGGTAGTAATTAGTACAAAAATTAGAATATAAGTGTAAAGTTTATATACTTACAAGTTTCTCTACATGCTCTTGGTGGATCATAGATCCTCCAGTTTGTACATGTAGATTCTCTCCCTTCGATCCTCCCCGTCTGTTTATAATGTGCATAGACATAACTCTCCTATACATCATAAATGAAAACATCAAATTTTAAATCCCAAAAAAATTCTTTCTGAAAAAATAAGAAAAAGAACAACATACTATAAGTACTTATAAACTACAATATTTATCTAATTAATGTATAAAATTAGATTAAATAATTTATTTTTTATACCTTTAACTCCTAATAATAAAAGTCCTTTGTGCTTTAAGAGATATTCTGCCATATAAAACCCTCAAGTTGTATCTTCTCCTTAAACTTGAATGAGATATTTCTGGAGCATGCTCCAGATAGAACAACCTAATATATAAGCCATTTTAGATCATTTTCAAATTAAAATCTATAACTTCAATATAAACATAAGGTGTTATCATGTATTACAAAATTTTTATAATTTCACTCACAGATCGTTGACAATTGTAATGTAAATTCTTCCATCAACTCCTTTAGCTCCAGGATGGAGGCCACCTCCTTCATCCATAACGTCTACCCCTAAAATCTTTGTCGGTATAGATTTAGATTTTGGCATGGAAGTAGATGTTACATTGATAGTATCTGATGGTCTGATTGTAGTAGGGTTGTTGGATGGTGTGGCAGTAGGTAGGGAATGTGACTATATAGGTACTGTAGGTAGGGAAGGTGATGCCTCATTTAAATGTTCATCAATTGCACGTGCAACACTTGATTCTATAGCATCTGCAGAAAGTGACGCTTTACCTAGACATGCATTGGCTCCTCCAAATGGTGATAACCTAAGCCTTGGCTGCAGTAGAATAATATAAATTAAATATATAAAAATATAATGTTGATGCAATAATAAATTTTTTCATATAATATTCTATTTCTTACACAAATTATTACTACAAGGATTAGTATAGAGTTTTTCATGATCTAGATGGAGAACTCATTTGGCTTCAACAATAGAAAAGGCCATATCTTTATTTAAATGATTTGTGTAAAATTTCTTAAGCTTGTCTCTTACTTTTTACAACTTCCTCATACACTTGAAATACTAAAATCCTTTCACATTAGTAGAAATTTCCTTTATAACAACTTCCTTGTAGCCCTCTAGTTTAATTAAATGATTAAAGAATTT